>NADL03000672.1:600000-987416 GCA_002205965.3 Kappaphycus alvarezii | reverse complement strand
CCATGCATGTTCATTCCCCGAGCGTACCCTTCTCACTTCCGAAAGTGTTAGTTGGTTCGAATCTTCGCTGTCATAGCTAGAAGTGAAATCTTCACTGTCCGTTTCTTAATCTACCGGATGTGTGCTTTTGTCGAAATCCAGGGGCATCTTCACGTTCTGCCGTCAACATTAACTGAAACGATTTGGTTGCCCAAGTCAATGCAGGTCCCTAGTCTTTCCATGGTAGGGCAGCCAATGATTGCATCGAAAGGGAGATCAGGCATGACAGAAAGTCTAAATCAACTTTAGAGTCCCCAAAGAACACGGAAACCTTGTCAACAGTGCCCATGCATTTTGATACGGTTCCATCCGCCACAGTTATTCTTCGAGTAGTTGGAATAATTTCAGACCTAGATCTGTCACCAAAGTTTCTGAAATAAGGTTTGGAACAGCGCCCGAATCGAAAAGAGCTTGGGTTTGCATTCCCAATACTTTGACTGGTACTAGTTTAAGACGTCTTGGTGCTGTCGAGGCCGATTGAAGAAACAGTTTCTTACCCTTAGCGGACTTATTAGACCTGATAATTTTTTTGAGTTCTTTCTCGCGTCCTCTGCGTCGCCCCTCAAAAGTTGACCAAACGTTATCCCAGTTGGGGCTGATGCAAGCTCAGCCACCAAATTGTACTTCTTCACATATTCTAGTACGTCCTTTGGGATATTCTTAAATTTCTTACTCTTTTCGTCTTCTTGGCCGAGTGACTCCACTCCTGGAACAACTTGATCAGACCTCTTGGTTCGAGGAGGTACAGGTGCTGGGATATGTTCCAGCATTCCATAATCTAGCCTAGGTTTTTTCGATAAAATGTTCCCTTCCCCATCCCTTTTTGTCACATTGACTTGACTGATTTCTTCAGCGATGGATACGTTACCGGCATCCGTCAACTTTGATCCTTTCTGTTTTGTAAGATTTTCATCTCTGGTCCTGACTCGCTCCTTGCGTCCGATAAATTTGCTTTTCTGTTGTCTTTAGACCAGCAGTTACTTTCATGATGCCCATATCGACCGCACTTTCCACAACGAGTGTTTCTATGTGGATTATCAGGACACCTATTTGCAAAGTGTCCAGGCTTGTGACAGTAGGAACAGACTTCTGCGGCCTTGGGGGCCCCAGACTGGTTCTTCTTAATGGTAAGAGTAAGGCTTTCCAACTGCGAGGTTATCATGTCAAGTCGATTATCGAATCGGGTTTCCAACCTTTCTTCCAAGTTTTTGACATCGCTCCTGACTGATTCCAATGCTGCTGCGCTAGTAGCTGGCCTTTGATAATTCTTTTCAGGATGACGATCGGCATAGATGTACGGGTTTCCCTCGGTATTTCACTTAGTGACTGAAACGTCTCCGAATTTTTGACAAATTCTACTATGGTACCCTTCAGTTCATTAAAAGTGTGAGGGCCCTTGATGAGGAGGAAATCGGAGAGCCGCTTATCCCCCATCGCCGCCTTACGCAGCATTCCGTACTTGGCTTGGGCGTTGAACCCAGCCTTTTCATAGAGATCACACAAGTATACCAATGAGCTTAACAAATCGTCGAAGTTGAGCCGGGCCTCTATGGCGGTACGAATCATCTCATCTGGTTCTACCTCCTTAGCATATTCTTTCACAAGCCACTCACATACCTCACCGAAGTTACGCCCATTCCCGTTAAGAGACCACCCGTTGATAAACTTGGCCTTATATTTGTGCTTTGCGTCACCATGAAGATAGGCGAAGATACTTTCGGCCTTCTCTTCATCGCTCTTCTCACGCATCACAACGTTGACATATGTATAGAGAAACTCCTCAACGTCTTCATTCTTGCCCCCTGTGAACGTTATACGAGCAGCGTTGAGATCCATGATTACAGAAAAGAAATCCCCTCGAATGGTTCCCTAAGACTGCTCAACTCGAATACCTCGGGTGCAACCCCCTCCACAAGAGTACCAAATGATAGGGGTAAATCGTCGGGAGAAGAGATATTCAGAATCAACCACCCCAAGAAGGAGGTGTTGCAAGCGACAAAAGTGCTACCGTGGTATAGTTGAACGAAAAAAGGAGTGTATAGGGAGACAGTTGAAGGGCTACAAGCAAGTATGGAAGGGGCAGGGTCTACCACCTATGCTTGCGACTAGGAAAAAAATTTTTGGGTCTGAAGTTGACTCTCAACTTCCTACTACTCGGACTTGACTGAAGTGTCTGCCAACTTGCTTGACCTCTCCATGAGGAAGCGGTTTACTCAGCTTATATAGACTTTTGGCTACCCTAAAGTCCGAACAAAACTACAGAAGGTACCAGGAAATGCATACAAACAATTTGTGTGGATGATATACTCTAAACAAAAGATACTTAAGAAACTAACAATCAATGAGGTCCTCTTATTTCCCATTCTCTAAATCAGATCCAAACAACTCCTCTAAAATATCCATGCTGTCCAAGCAGTCCCCACAAATATCTGCGAATGGCTCACAGCTCTCTATTCCCTCCTGGGAGATATCTAAACTACTAAAGATATCTCCATCCGGTTCCAGCGTCGGCACCACTTGATCCATACTCTCCAGTCCAGGCCCCACCAGTAAAACTTTCCATGCCCCATTTCCCTCATCCAACTCGTCCTCGTCCTCGTCATCCTTCTTCCTCCTCTTCATCCTCATCCTCATCCTCATCCTCATCTCATCCTCCTCTTATCCTCATCCTCATCCTCATCCTCCTCTTTAACCTCATCCTCTTTCCCCTGAGTCTCGTACACTAGCTCAGGGGCTAACCATTCCTCGAAGGACTCCCCGCTCTCCTCCTCGACTTTCTCAGTCTCATCCTCACTTACCTCCCTCGCCTCTTCTTCTATGAAGAGGCGGCGAACGAACTCGATGATTTTCTTCTTTGTTTGACGCCGGATGTAGTCGTCGGCATCGGTTGGCCCGTAGGCGGCGAGACGAAGGCCATTGATGGGACGGGAAGGGCGGTTTTTGGAGATAGGGACAGAGGGGCGATTTGACGTCATGTTTCTGTAAAAGGGGTGAGCGGGGTGTGTAGGGGGACAGGAGTGCTGAGCAAAATGATCGGGAGCGTTTAAGACTTGGAATAAAGGTGTTTAAATAGGCTCCCGGGGCAGGTTCTATAGATTAGAAATAGGTAAAATAAATCTGCAAGGGATTTTTGTAGTAGTGCATTTGCGCCCTTTGTCTCAAAAAAAAGATTTTGGAGGAGGAGGTAAGCAAAAAGGGAAAAAGAACTTAATTCGGGATCGATTCAGAGGGGTGGATACAGTGTAAAAATATCTAGATAAAATGGAAGTAAATTTGGAGAGGACCGCGGTAATGATAAGCGAGGTTCAGGGAGGACGAGGGAGGACCGGAACTATAAGCAAATTTGGACAAGGATAGGTAGTACAGTAAACTGAAGGTCTGTAGATGACGGCGACAAAAAAAAATCTGCGCCTAACAGGATGCATGCGGTCTGAACCGAACCGACGCGGAAGGGCAGTAGGCCACCACACCATGCATTTCGATCCTGCCAAATGAACTGTGAAATGTATTTCACGCATCCCCTGAGACGAGTGCGCGGCTTCATCTTCGCCTTGGCTGTCGATTAGTCTTTGGACTTCGTGCACGATGATGAATCCAGTTCGCATAGCACTCCGTTGGCGACCTGCGGGGGGATTATTCCCTCGTATCTTCCAATGCCTGTACAGAAGCACCCTTGTAACCAGTTTGTCCAGATTGTAGCATTGGCGGACGTTGGGCCCGCAGGAGGACGAGATATTTCTCTTGACTCCCAGAGACAAACTACAGGTTGAAGCTGGGCTTCGGGATTCTAAATCTCCCGTATAAATCTAATCACTTAGATAGCAGGTGGTATGAACTAAGTTAGCAGGTGTGGTGAACTACGTTGGCAGGTGGTCTGATTTTGACTAGGTCGGAACTGTAGAATAGTAACAATATGCGTGTACAAAACACCCTGTTACGTTCGAAGTACAAATAGAGGCCAAGTAAATGGCAAGGACGAGGGGCAGTTGCTGCCGACACAATGGGCGTGGAAAACATTCTGACGGAGGCCCCTTCCTAAAACTACGCGAGCGGGATGTAGCGCGGCTTCGGTCCCCTGCTTTCGGCTAAGGCAATCCACAAAAAAGGCTCAATTTATGCTGGTATACCGAGGCCCGCAGTGTGGAGGAAGCAGCAAAGTTAGCTCTCTCGAAAACGGAAGGATAAGGCGGAACAGAGAATCAGCGGGGAGATAAACGTAATTACCATGGAGCAATTTAGTCTTCTGTCGAAAAAAAGACGATCCTTTAAGGGCTGAAAAGGATTGCAAAATATACAGGGGCCGTAGAAAAGCTTAGAAAAGCTAAAAGAGGGGAGGCAGAGGCGACGAGAAAACAAGCTTTGGTCGGTGGTTACTGCTAGGGGTAAATCACCGGGAGAAGAGATACTCAGAACCAAATACCCAAGAAGGAGGTGGTGCAAGCGACAAAAGTGCTACCGTGGTATAGTTGAAAGAACAAAAAGGAGTTGATAGGGAAGAAAGTTGAGAGGGCTACAAGCAAGTATGGAAGGAGTAGGGTCTACCACTGATGCTCTGTGACGAGCGTAGCAAAAATGTTTCTTGGGTCTGAAGTTGACTCTTAGCTTCCTACTACTCGAAAATTAACTCGAAGTTTTCTGCCAACTTGCTTGACCTCTCCATGAGGAAGCAGTTTACTCCGCTTATATAGACTTTTGGCTACCCCTAAAGTCCGAACAAAACTACAGAAGATACAGTAAATGCATAAAAACACTTTGTGTGGATGATGTACTCTAACAAAAAAGATATATAAGAAACGAACAATCGATTTGTTCCTCTTATTTCCCATTCTCTAGATCATACCCAAACAACTCCTCCAAAATATCCATGCTGCCCAAGCAGTCCCCACAAGTATCTGCGAACGGCTCAAAACTCTCTATTTCCTCCTGGAAGATATCTAAACAACTAAAGATGCCCCATCCGTTTCCAGCGCCGGGAACACTTGGTCCATACTTTCCATCCCCGGCGCCACCATTCCAACAACATTCCATGTCTCCCTCCTCCTCATCCTCCTCGTCCTCCTTTTCGTCCTCCTTATCGTCCTCCTAGTCATCCCCCTTGTCCTCCTCTTCATTCTCCTCGTCGTCGTCCTCCCTGTAGACCAATTCCGGGCTGCCCACTCCTCGAAGGTCTCCCCAGATCCCTCCTCGACTTCCCACTCCTGCACCTCACCTACCTCCTCCGCCTCATCCTCGACGAACAGGCGACGCACGAATTCAATCAACTTCTTTTTGGTTTGTCGGTGTAGATAGTCATCACGGTCAGTAGGTCCGAACGGGAGTAGGGGAATGGAGTTTAGGGGCGGGGGTGGCGATTTTTGGTGATGGAGGCGGAGGGGCATAGGTTGTCCATTTTGGTGGGCTTTGAGGAGTGTTTGGCAGTTGAGGGTGTTTTGAATGGGTAGGGGAGAGGGTGGTGAGTACAATGATCTGGGATGTTTGAAACTTTGAATAAAGGGGTCCAAATAGGCTCTCGAGGGCACATTTTATAGATTTGGAATAGGTAAAATAAGCCTACAGGGGAATTTGTAGTAGTGCATTTGCGTCCTCTTTCTCAAAAAAAGAATTTGGACGAGGAGGTAAGCGAAAAGGGAAAAGAATTGATTCGGGATCGATTCAGAGGGTGGATACAGTATAAAAATATCTAGATAAAATGGCAGTAAATTTGGAGAGGACCGCGGTAAGGATATGAAAGGGTCAGGGAGGGCGAGGAAGGACCAGAACTACAAGCAATTTTGGACGAGGGAGATAGTACAGTAAATTAAAAGTCGATAAATGACGGCGACAAAAAAAAACCGTTCCGATCCGCGCGCGCCTAACAGTTACAATAGCCCTTTTGAATTACGCCAAATTCGGGTCTATTTATGATCTAACAGCGACCTGCGGATGCACTTCGTTTTAAATTACAGGATGTTGCGGGAATATCGAGGTAAATCAAGAACTTGCGTTCGAGTAGCGCTTTTATAGCGGAGGGCCATTCCAACCCGCTTCAACTCTGGAACGCAACCTCGCCCGACACCTCCCCGCTCCCTCAACTGGCACATCTTCTGCGCCTTACACGCCGAACTTCACTTTCGACCTCTGGCGTTTGATTCCCGAGGTGCCCCTTCCCCTGGTACAATTGCGTTTATCGAGGAGTTAGTTCCGCGGATCGCGTCCAAGTGTCACTCGACACTTGGCGTTATCCGCCGCCGTCTCTACCAGTTACTGGGTTGCACTCTCTGGTCATCCATTGCTCAAGCTATCCTGTCCCGAGCCACGATGCGCATGGACGACGAGGTACATCCGGTTAGATCTTAGCGGTATAGTTAGGACGTGCGCAGTCCCCAGTAGATACTGAATCCATTAAAATTCTTTCTTTCTAACACGTTCGAATCTCCACCCTATAAAATTTACTGTTGTAGATATGTGGGTTGGTACCCAGTAAATTTGTATCGGAGCGTAGATACTGTATAATGGCCAAGCCAATTGTGAAACCGTGCAATGCGTCGAAACCCTATAAAACAGCTAGATGGCTTCATACAAAACTATAAAAACAACAGAGACCAAGTATCCACTCAGCAACCCATTGAAGGGATTCCAGAAAAGCGTATGATGTTCGATGTAAACGGATAGGAAGTGGACCAAAATACTCTGTACCTATTCAATGGAAAAATTGAAAACAAGAACACCAGTTGTAAAACCTAATCCAAAACATTGGACTGAAGATGTTGCCGTACTAAAAATTAAACAAAGGATGACCACTTTCGAACATTAACTAGAGCGAACATGAAACTGCGATAAAAAAGTTTCGAAGCAGGGACAACCAGTACCTGAATGTAATTGACAACACCTTGAACTGCTTAATACGATTATTTGTAACTTCATGCCTTGCTTGCATCCTTCGCATCATCTCAGCATCCATTTGCGGAATTGGCCGGCGGAGGCATGTGGGCCTTTATCTACAACAACCATTTCACCATCCAACAAATGCCTCTTAAGATTCATCCTATAACTGTTGACATCAGGATGACTTCCACAAGGATATTATCCGTTGCCGCATACAAAATCTCGACTCAAGATGCTCACTGTAATTTCATACCTTATCCCTGAGGTATGCAACTTATGCGAATACCAACGGGTATTGATCTCTCGAGGCTCATTGATAGGGAAATCAGTACCATTAACGGAAGGGTAGCAGCGAGAGGCAGCGGGATTTCGGAGTCGATTTGACCAAAGAATCTGAAGAAATATTCGTTGATTTAAAAGTAAATCTAGGAAAGAAAACGTTAACTAAAATACCAAAATCAGTCTCTGCGAGACAATTGATCATTTTGCTTAGCCACTTACGAAATTTCTTCTCGTCACAAACAGCAAATGCGCAATTTATAGATTCAGATTGATATCCTTTCAAGAAATACAGTGCCCAGAGAAGATGGACAGAACCATTTCTCTCTACATTTTTTCAGAGAGTTGAAGCCAAGACTTGTAATAAACCAAAAAGAGTTACGCCGAAAAGAGAAATAAATCGTTGCGTATATGTGGAAGAGGAAATAGACTGACTTGAACATTCCCTCATAAGGTGCAGGGCAGCAAAGGCAAATATTGATACGGTAATATTTGATAGTGAAGCGATTTCACACTTGTCTGCGTGTTCCAATCCTATCGGAATCAAGTTTACGGCAGTGAACTACCTTTATACAAATTTAGTGGACAGAAACTCTATATTTGATTACCGTACTAAACTAATAGCCTCAATGAACGTAATAATTTCTACCTAAATTAACGTTATTATAGCAAAGCTCACGTATCACACCAAACAAAACGTATAGGCAGAAAATGGTCCCAGGTTTTGAATCGAGTTGCTTCAAAATAACTATTGCAGTGTTTTTGATCTCAACTGTATCCGCTTAAGTCGAGCCCATTCTAACTGTAACTCCATATTAAATTCAATTTTATTTTTTTTAGGTATATATCCTGTTCAAGAAAAATATCTTTAGCTCGTAGTGATAGGAATGTTGAAATAAAGTATTTTATTTGACGCAGCTTTTTTTTTCGTCGAAAAAAAATTCAATTTGACGTAATTGGTTCTTTATTAATATTATCTCTTATTTTAATATTAAAAATTGATTAAAGCGAAAATTTAAAAGCAAGAGAGGTCTCAAAGATGTTGTGTATTGTGAGCCCGAAAGTTATACACAACAAATTTCGCAACATAATTGTTTTATATATGAAAGTCTGTACTATTGATTTCATTTTTTTCGTACTTATTTTTTAACTTACATATCATTAGAATTAACGATAACATATTTCTACGCGAAGCTTTCGGAGCAACATTCGATCCGAAAGAATTTTAACTGAAATAGAAGAATTTTTGGACACACTGTTTTGTGTTTGAATTTTTCTTCCTTTCTTTACCAACTAGGGTCTGGATCTGGAAGAGAAGAGCAATATGTAAAGAAATTATTGCTTCCAGCAACCTCTTCGTTGATGCGAAACTCGTTCTAAGAGAAAAATCAAAAAAGGGGGAAATTGCACCAAAAGGGCGAAATTGAACAATCAGTGTCTTTTTGAACTTTCGGTTTCATGTTTCGGGTTGCATAGTCGATTTTTTTAAAAAATGCCTATATTTTTTTTAAAGCTCTGTGATGTGTGTGCAAGTTGCGTTGAATTTATCTTCATTTACTGTAACAGGCAGTGGTGAATTTCAATTTTCGGACCCTAAACCATGCCCTATTTGTAGGCGATACTTTTTTAGAGTTGATTTTTGCAATTTACAATACTATACTGTACTCGGCAATACGTATTTACGTACTGTAATTTGAGTTACTGTAAAGTACTGTATTTAAAGTGTTGCTACTACTATACCGAATTATAATGTGAAGTACAGTACAGTACATGTGTGTGTGTACAGTATGTAGTATACTGTACTGTACTGAACAGCCATGCAGTACTGCAGAGTACAGTGTATCATTATGAACACGGTCTGACTGAACCGTTTATGAAAGCGGTCAAACTGTGAAAACGTGGGTCCGCGAAGGGGGCCTACCACCTACCACTGCAGGAGGGTCTGAGCACATGGGAAGCTGTTTCGGACCGGTTCGCCATCCTTCAGACAACAATAAGACAGGTTTCTTTAAAAAAAGATGTGAATGGTTAGGTCCGCTTTTGTGAATACGAATAGCGGTCGGTCCAACATTTTTCTCTGAAACGCGGTTCGAATCGCGGTCTATCATAGCACAAACGGTTCAGTATTTTCACTGGAAAATACAATTGAAATCCACGATACTGTAACGAATGATCTGGTACTAGTACTAGGATTCCTCATTCAAATGATAATATTGAGATCAGACACCTGTTCCTGTATCGGCTTGATGAAAAGATCCACCAAGCGCAAAACGACTGATGAAACAAACAAACCTATCCACTGGAAGCGAAGGGCGCCGAAAGCATATGCCCATGATTATTTTACAACCCCGGCTGTGGGCAACTAATGCCGGAAGAATTGCGTTCATTGCCCGGCATCATACAATATTAATAGTGGAAACGTCATACTTCGTTCCCATGCTCGCAAGCACGGCTTGTTTCTGTAAACAAACAACAGAAGTGCTTCATGAGTAAAGGCTCATGAAAGTGACAGTGGAACTCCCGAAAAAGGAGCGTGCAAATGTGCATGTGGATTGTTAATGTGAGCCTTCTTTTTTCTTGCGTATAAAGATATCGAGTTTCTAAAGCTCATATCTTTGTTTGAAGAGGACTTCAAAGTAAAATCTCATGTCATTGTCAGCCGCAGAATCAAGGAACTTCACTGTGAATCTCGTCTTCAGTTGAGGCCCATGCTCTCTAAGTACTGGAACGAATCAGTTTAAGAACGACGCTTGGTCCTCGAAAGTGTATAAGATATCTTGCAATAACAAACACCGGATATCCGCCGACTGGACTTTGCAGTCAACGTTCTCGACTTTCTACGATTCCATACCCCCACACAGGTGAGTCCACATGTCCATACTATATGATGTACTTTCAGATTAGAACATCACCGAGAATATCCCGGCGATTACAACCGGTAACGCAAGTGACATTTTCAGCGCGTCTCTAAGTTGGTTGCGAAGCTCAATTCGACGGACACATTTCTGCCAACATCGAGGATTTTCACGTTCGCTGTATTGCACACGTGGTGAATACTGCAGTTAGAGAGTGCTTGAGTATGATACGGAGAGAAATAGTATCCATCAGTTTCCTCATCAACTCCATGAGAGCTTCTGTGAAACGCTGTACCTTTCGAAAAAAGTCAGCGTTGAGCTCGATGAGATTGTTAGACTGCCGGCATTGGACGTCGAGCAACGATGGTCGTCCACATTTCCTACGATTAAGTCCGCCTGTGCAGCGCGGAGAGTGTTTTAATGCCGTTTGTAATCGGATCAATGAGCTGGCTGAGATCAGTATTCGCGAAGATGAGAGGAACAGAGCGGCAATCATTTGCATTTTGGAACCTGCTGCCTCAGTAACGGAATTGCAGTCCGGTCTACGTATGTCACTTTGATTATGTCAATAAAGCTTTTAACATTCTTAAGAAGAAATATATATCCACCGCTGACGGTGACAATCAAATATTAGTGGCGATTGCGCAGAGCAATGCTGCGCAAATTGCAGGCTCACGAACACCTAGTTTGTTCTGATTTGTCGATATTGGCCAATATTTTTACCCCGTTCTCTACAGACGTAATAGTTGAATCTGACTTACCAAGTATGTATTTAACAGCTTTTGATGTGGAGGAAAACGGCGGACAGCAGTGAGAGGTTCATAATTCAAAAAAAACCCTTTTGAAAAGTTGATGGATGAGATCAGTGTTGACTTCACAGAAAACGATGAAATAGGCAAATTTATTCGAGCAACATTGTTTTCAAGTAGAGGAACAGATCCCTTACAGTGGTGGAAAGCAAACGAGCATAGATATCTACACTCTGTAGTTGCGAGGGATGTACTTTCAATTCAGGCCTCATCGGTGTCAACTGAGAGTACATTTTCCCATGCAGCTAGAGTATTGAAAGGCACGGTTGCGGATGAGTGATGAAACCATAACTGCTTCAGTGTTACTGAAGGCATAGAATAAGCTCTTTTCTTGAATAAAATTATTAGTTCTGTGCAGATTGTTAATCTTGTGCAATGACAGATCGTGCGACTCTAAAACGGAAGAATTAGTAACAGTTAAACAATATGTTACTATTAGTCTGATATAAATGTAGTCCAGCCGTCCATGAAAACTTGAGCTACGTTTAAAGATAGTAAGTCAAGTAGGAAGAAATAAATTTAACATAGCTTAGCTATTACAAGTATTGGTTGAAAAATCGTCCCCATCTTTGCAATACTTTCGAATTGATCGTACATGTCCCGCAACGTGAAGATGCCCTCTGTGATGCACTTAACTGACTCCTAGTTCTCATGCAGTATAGCCTATTTGATTTTATTCAACAGGCCAGAAATAACTCCCATGCCTAGTTGCCTACCGGCAGAATTCTGTGTGCTACATGCTTCAATCTCATTCACAGCCACAAGCGTGCCGTGAAATTTGTAATGATAACGGACCCGACACTGACTTTGCTCTTTAAAGCGACAGACTGTATTTACCAGGATTACTGCGCAGGATTGCGAGAAGCTCTACATTAGTATTGAGAGATATCTAGGGAGCATGTAGTATTGAAGGAATTGATTGGCAATTCGAAAACATTACCTGGTGCTTGGCACCAGCACCAAGTTAGTACATTTACCAGCAGATAACTGTGTCGTTTACATATTCACCTAAGGCCTTAGTCACCGACTTTTGAGGGTAATAAACTCAGAATTTCGGTCTTGGTCTACGATTGTTGATTGCGAGGCAAGTTTAGTACTTTCAATGAATGGCTAAACTACACAGTTACAATATCTGTCAACAATAAACGATAAAATTATGGTTCGGTCGGACGATCGAACAATCGTCCGGTCTGCGTACATAACTTCACCATAGTTCGGTTTGCATGAATCGTGATCTCGGACCGTTTAGTCTCAAGGCCACAGCTTCGGATGTGGATTAGAATCTGAAATGGCGGTTCAGTCAAACTGCACTGGTCTCATGACTCAGCTCTGATCAAAATCATTATACATGTAGCAGTTTGGTTTATGTTGTTTGTTTGAATAATCGGAAGGGTCAAGCAGGGTCATCAACTGGGTGGTTGGTTACCAACCATCACAACGTACTGTACAGTACGTTAGATCGGCTGTACAGTACTTAGTGCTTCCTTTTTTGGACCGTTTTGGGACCGTGTTCACGGTAAACAGTATAATATACTGTATAGTACATTTTTTATATTACTGTACTGTACTGCACAGTATAATACTTAAATACACATTCGGTCAAACGTTCAGTACATCCCAGAATATTTATACTACAATCTACAGTACAGTACTGTAGCCGGACTAGCACGAGACCTGTAACACGTGGCCCGACGGCAAAAGGGCGATCGATTGAGCAGGGCTCTACCTGCAGTCCACACTGGATCTAAGTACGGTAGGGTCTACCGAATAGTGCCACCTCGTGCCATACGATGATATGTAGCACTATATCAAGTTCGCTACTACTGATAACCACACAGTGAAGGTCATTTACATCATCTCAGTGATTAGCATTTAACGCATGCAACCTCTTTGCTCAGTTCTCTTTGCTTCGAACAGCGCGATTCGAGCTTTTCGAGGTGATAAACAGCGTCAGCAACAAAAGTTTCGACGGCAATTGTCTCTAATTATAGAAACTGCGAACAAATATCAGCCTCTGGTGGCAGTGAGACAACAACCCCGCCATCGACATCGCTTTCTTCATTTATTTCCATACTTTTTGATCATTGTAATCCATTCAAGGTTCTCCAAAGCGTTCCTCACCAAGTGCGGCCCTGATGATTAGATCATCTTCTATAGTAAACCACCGCTCAATGTCCTCCTCCCCGCATCTTCGTACAGTTGCTCCGTCAATGGATCATCTTCACTGACAGAACAGTTCAACTTTGACAATATCTGCACCACCGCTTCAAGCGATTTCTTATCTTCATAAGAGGACGACATTTTTCCCTCCACGCATTGACCTAAGCAGCGTAGCACGCCGGCAAAACATTTGAGTTAACCCAGCATCGCGAAACAGTTGCCACAGTAACGTCCTTCCAACTCTTCTCCCCAACGACCTACAAACATCAAGAAGATGTGGATCAAATCAGTCGGCTAATCCACGCATTCCTCGCTTTGCTTGAGATTCCAGTCTCTTTTTTTGCCGACTTTAATACATCTTTACAATATCACGGAGTAGCAATCCTCTGTACTGTTTCTTAAACGCAACAACTATACCCATGTCATTGGTTGATGGATCGAAGTTTCAATTCGGAAGAAGTGTTAGTACATCCATCTGTCCGCTTATACCCGAGACATCTGTGCCGTGCGGACGGCAGTTGTCCATAATGAGCACGCACTTTCGCGAGGTAACATTCGAACAAAAGGTTAAAAACACATCAAGAAACCATCACCTAGAGTAACAATGTCTGACCAAACAATTCTTTGACTCATATAAGGTAAAGATGGAGAACCAAGTCGGAAGTAGCGAGGAATTTTGCCTTACCGGTTCACCATGGGTAGTTTCGCGGTCTCATCTGCGTTAGTGCAAACATATAGCTGTGACGCGATCCTTGGCTGTCATTGCCTTGGTATCTCGAACGATTTTCCTTGATTCTAATGGAGACACATAGGGCTCTCCGAGCAGCAATTTGTAGAAAAGGCCTGTCTCTTCCATGTTAAAGATACAGTCAATGTCGTAGGCTCTTAGTTTTTGACAAAGAGCAGATATCTCGGCTGCAAGAGATTGCTCGTTAGCGCTCGCTGCCTCTCACCATAAGGACACAGATCGCAATGCATGTCGCTTTGTAAAATTCGTTACCCATCCTTTGAATGCGGCAATGCGTTGGAGATGTTGCTTTTGAATCTCCTCGGTGGCCTTGTCCATGAGTTAATCACGAACTATGAGAGCTTTTTGCGGTATGGCGGACATTGTAACCGGCGGTTTTGCGGCTTGTACAATAGTTAAAAACGCAAAGACATGTGTTTCGATGTCAACATATGGGGGAGTACGGAGAGTTTTCTTGTGTATCGATAGCTGCTGTGCTTCGGCTTTTTTGAGGAGAGCATCTGCTTTCTTCTTAATGTTGGAAACGGTTCGGCGAGAAATGGAAAACTCCTTCATTACATCTCTGGCTACGTGGCCTTGGGAGAGTATTTCTGCAATTTGAATCTGTTGCGCTACGGTTAATCTAGTTCGATTTTGTATGGATCGCGAAGCTGGAGGCAATGTCGTGATGAGGAAATTATGCTGCGATGTTTTTCGAGATTTGCTTGCAGAGAGGCAAGTTCGAGTTTCTGCCGTCCACTGAGCTTGTCCTCTGTCCTGTAGGTGTGCCATGCGTGCTGAGGTAGCACTATATCGAAGGTGGCATTACCCAAAATGGCACTATTCGGCGACCCCCCCAGTTCAGGTGAGAGGCCCTACTCTTTTCCTCACAATTGGAGGCAAACTTACTTGAGGCCTGTAGCCGAGACTCTTTCCACCTCTTCGACCCCAATTACTTCACGGGATCACTTACGCTGGACCCTCACATGCTCACGGATACTCGACTAGTCCCGGAGTACCCGTAAACGATAGCTGGCACACAAACAATGCACTTTACTCAATGACTCATGCACTCTCCCTTGCAACTCTCACCTTATGCTGCTTGCTGATTCCTTGTTACCGCTTGCCTCTCTTCCTCACTCATGGTGCCGCAGATGGCCTGCGCATATACGCGTCATTGCCCTACCATTACCTTTCCATCCTTCCCGTTAACAGTCCGCCAATTTTCTCAATTGTACCCTGATCCTTACTTTAATTAGTCGCGACAAGCACAAGTATATAACCTGTTCAATCGGTCCACCTTTTGCCTTCTGGCCACGTGTTACATGTTTCGTGCCCGTCCGAGATACATAGTTTGTTACTGGATCGACTACTTTCCGTAGTTCGGCTATCTTATGTGACAAACACATACAATCTGGATACCCCCAGTCCTTCATATCCCCTGACTGCACTGCCGCATTTTCTATCTTCCTCAATCTGTTGCATGAACTCTCGCAACATGCCCCCGACCTCGGATTTCAGCTAAAACCCAACCCTTCCTAACTTTTTTTTATCCTGTACGTACCTATCCATGGTTCCAGTGGTTATTGACCTTTAGATTTGCACGCTCAGAGCTGCAAATAATAACACGGTCGGCGACCCCATACTGTATTTCCTTCACTGGCTTTTCATACTGGCGAGCCGACCTGAGACTTGCTCATGATGCAGTGTTCAGCAAGAACTTGTGTAATCTCGTCAACTTGCTAGCCACATCCTTCGGCTCATCCTCATTACTGCCAATCTCCAGTTTCGCCCATGCAGTGAATAAGAACATACAATTTTGAGACCATATCACCAGACCCTCGACGGCAGCTCTCTCATCAGCAAAGGCCATGTTATCGGTGAAGTACTTGCTGCATCCAAATTAGTGTACAAAGCGAAGAGAAAGTAACGAAAGTAGTTTGACACAGTACTTTTTGAAACTCCATACTTATGTGCTACTCGCTTAACACCTAATCCTTCCTCATTTGACTCCCTACAATATCGAGAAACATGAACAGCATCTCCCTTATAGACAGCTTTCTCTTTCTGGAGACACGCGGCACATGAAAGTGCTCTCCTCTTACGTACATGGGCTTTCTGAGCTCTTTTTTTGCTAGCAGTGCAAGATGTCCCCAGTCCCTTGATAAATTCAGTCTTCTCAAAAAGATTTATGTCAGTATCACAGGTTCGTTTGTCTTCGTAGACATGAGAACACTGACGTCTTGTGTATGTTGCTTGCGATCCTCTATACGAGATTATCATGCTTGGTCCTTCCTCTTCTTCACTGCTGCTCCGCTTTCTCGTAAGATATTTAGACCATCGATCGACAAAGATGCCGCCCACTGCTGCACGAGCATATCGGTGTGGGGCGCTGTTTGAGACATTTGCTGCAGAAGCAGCGGGTAAAATTCTATATGTGGAGTTTCGGGTTCCATTGCGCTCTTAATGTAGAAGCCTGGCCTCCCAGTATGTGAGAAGGGGGAACGATTTAAGTCGCGTCAGTTTTTTTTGCCTTATTTCAAAATAAAAAAGGCCAGAAGTGGTGCAAAGATAAAAAAGAGGGTATAATTTTAAAAAGCGCTAATGCTTCTTGGTGAGGCTCTACAGATGGTGGTTTGAACATTAAAGGAGCCTTTTAAGCGCTACAAACATCACCCATTGGGACGCAAAATCCTACTGGGCCGTGGATGAGGGCTCAATTCCCATTCAAACGGCTCGGAGGCAAGATTGTGGGAATTCGAAGTAACTAAGGCTGCGAAAATTGCGAGGGCGAAATTTCCCTGCACGGGGCCGACGTGAACCACCCGGTTAGCTCTTAGCTAACAATATAGTCGGATCATGCAGCGGACACCCGTTATACTGATGCCTTAAATTCTGTCACTTGTTTGGTGCCAATGCTAGTGAGCCAGTCACAATATGCAATTAAGGACGAGCATAACTATTTATTGAGGGCAATGATGGGTTCCTGTCGCAACAAATATGGAGTGGTCGTGATAAATTCTGATAAAGAGTTTCTGAACGAATGTCTAATTTTTGTTGCAGAAGGAAAGAGCAATTATTCCAAACATTTGCAAGGGGACATATTCGGAATCGATTGCTGTATTGTGAGGGCTTCTGTAGTCCATGGAAACATATCGAAAACAAGTTCCTCGCAGTTGTTGCAATCGAAAATTTGCGGGGTTTATTTACTTCCTAATCTTTGGGAAAATTGTCTACTCCCAAGAGTGAAGATTCGCGGGGACTGCAGTTGCTGAATAATCGGCCTGAAATCATTTTATAGACTGAAATTCTTCCAGAGCAGACTAAAACGCTCAAAAGAAGATAACGGGGCATCAGAAATTCAAAGGTACGTCCAATTAACGTGGTTGAGGCAAATTTCGTGCTCTACTTCGCATTTGATGTTGATAATCTTTCAAACCCACACTACGAGCAATACTTCATAGCTTCTCTAGCACTGCTCAAGCTTTTATAATTGCAGTCGGGAAAAGGTCCCTGAATTATTGTCCAAAAAATCGTGAGGGTCTGTCATGCATTACTATGGAATCCACAAAGGCTTCCTCTCTAGTGTTTGTCGGGTCATTGCAATCATATGAGGGCGAAACTAGGCATTGAATTTTTCTCCCATGAGGCCAAAGTAAAGGCCTATTTTTTTAATTAAAATTTTTTTTCTACTATTTTTAAATTTTTCTTCTACTAACATTTTGCGCCAATGCATAGTTTAAACAGTCGTTAAGCTCTATCAAAACAAAAGTTTTGGTAATTTTAACGCTGTTCAGAGTACGAACAACTTTTTAAGACTCGAACACCTCGGATTTAGAGCCAATTTGACACATTTCAGTATCAGCGGGTGGATACTTCAACTAAAGCTATATTTTCAAGCTATTGAGCAACTTTTTACTGTAATTCTATTTTTATGGTGTATTCTCTAGTAAATATTTACTTGTCCGATCCTTTGAAAATCGCCTAACTGTGAATATTTGGATGATAAAGAGATTTATCCTTATATTCCAAATATTATTACATGTCCGCTTTTTTGAACATAGCAAAGAAATATTAATGTTTCACTCTGCCCTTATGGGCCGTTTTTGCCTCCAATCCAAGCTTCTCGGATTCAGCAAAGCTTCTTTCACAATAGATCCGAATCAGTGATATAATTCCTTTCGTTTCTTGCTCTTAACATTCAAAATTGGACAAAAAAGCTCGAACAGTGACCCTCCACGGCAGACCCTGTTTACAGCCTGTTCCCTATCTCTCCGGTTCATGTAAGCCAACCCATATCCCTTTTCGACACCATCCAACGCTGTACAGCAACATAAGATCACGCAGACTGTGGCTGTGCAAGCAAAGGAGTTCAATCAGGGGCTATTTTCCTGCCTGAACAAGAAAAAACTTACGTTCAGCCGTTTTGTTCGCCAACGAGTGCGGGATCGGTCTTCTGTTGCGAAATAACTTCCTGGAACTAGGCGTCCCCGGAGCGGTATATTTGGTAAATTAATGGTTCAAATGGCGTGTATAACTCAAGAGTCGATCTCAAAGAGAGGCGGGAAGATTTTGGGCTTCGCCGTGTAACGGTCTGTGAATATGAAGGATGATACGAACAAAGGTTGGAAGGTAAGCTCAAGTCCGTGCAACTCCGCTTTGATGGAAAAAGAGTTTTTCCAAAGTACAATCGCATGTATAGTACATCTACGTTGCGGGTCGGATACTACCAACGTGAAGCTAGAAACAACCGTCCTAGTTTACCGCAGACTAATTGCCGCTTATAATAACCTATGATGAGCGGTTTAGTACGAAATTTTTGAATGCTGAACGAATTTACCAGACCAAAAAAAAGTATTCATGGTTCTTTTACTCTTTCATACATGTACCGATACGTTTCTGTATCTTTAACATCTCACATGATGGGCTTTAGTTTTGCAGAGGCTATCTCTCTTTAGCGAACTGCTGGGTGCATTCAACCTTCGCTTGAGTGCGTAAGGAGGATTTAAACCCACGTGCTAGCCTTTTTTGCCACTGGAAGAGCGGGATATTGAAAGTCCCTTTGGACGTAACAGCGTCATTACATATGAAACTTAACATAGTTTGAAACAATTGCTTCCACGAAACACGCAAGATATTCTTCACCCCACTGCACTTAGTTTCAACATTGGATGACTATCTTTCCTGAGCAGGAGCGGCTGATAATCAGGTGAAGTCTTTAAATAACCGGAAGGCTGACAGGGAGGATCATTCGGCAGATGCGGTCGCTGATGTTTTGTCGCGAACTGTGCTGGCCTTGCGGTTTCATCACCGTGGAGATACGCAGGAAGATTCTGTGCGGAAGTTGCTGGAGACTCTGCTGGATGGAAGAATGGAGGAGTATTTTGTTGAATATTTAGTAAATTCGAATAGAGAGTAGGGGAAAAAGTTGCCGTTAAGGAAATTGCTGAACTTTGGGCTCCCGTCGGTCCTGGTTGTGCCAGACAACATTCTGAGTTGACATCCTTTTCTGGCCAAGTCGTAGACACATCCTTTCAGGGAAGAAGTTTAAGAGGAGTTAGGCGTAAGAATCGAGACTCCTGGCGTGGTGCATACCAGTTAGCCAAATTCGTCAAGGGAATGACGGGCGGTATTACCTGGGGGAGGGTAACACAGCAACGGGAATGTCGAGAACCAGCCTATTGAGTTGGATGGTAGAGCACAAGTGTCTGCCGAAACAGGGGATGGATTGAATCCCGCTGTGGCTGTCCGCCAGGACGCAACGGACTATAATGACGATGCGACAGATCCGAAATTATCGGAGTGGAGAATGGATATTACTGATTGCTATGATCAGCGTAATTAATTAATCATTGACGATGATCCTGGTATGGGTCCAGAGATGTTCTTCGCGAAAAAGACTGTGGCAGGTTCGAGACCGAATGTTGTAAACAGTCACGTTACAGCAGTTGCTGTTAGCGAGCAAGGTACGGAACACTTCGCCAAGGTTCTAAGGTTTACATACGTGGTCCCCAGAGAATTACAAAAGATATTAAACAGATGGATTACTGTACCTAAAAGCAGCGTACAAATCTCCATCACACTCTTTGGTGGTGCGAATAATATAGATACAGTCGCGCAAATGTCGCGACGCATTGCAAAAACATAATTGGAACGGTCTATAACGTATTTATCTTGTGACAGTGTTGCGCCGACTGTTTTATCTTAAGTTAGTTCAGTGTTAGTAGCACAAATGCAGGTTCTATGCTATTATCAGTCAGTGCTGTCCGAGAAGCCCTTGGAATAGATGACTCGAAATGTGGTGGGAAAAATTTAAGGGAATGGATTGGTGGCTTACGTAATGAATAGTTCAGCCCTAAGCGCCCAACTGAAGCGATGAACACGAGGAAGTAAATGGAAAAGTAGTCCTTGGAGCTCTAAAAGGAATGTAAGAAGCGCAAGCTATTTTTGAGGTTTGCATGTTACCTATGACATAATACAACTTTAGTGCCTGTTCGCCTGATAGTGTTATGTTTATTGACATCGGATGTCATGACTTGCGGTCACACCTCCAAACTTTGAGGAGTTTCAAGAGGGCACAGTTGTTCTAGCGTATTTGGAAATCAAAACTAAGGTGGCGGCAAGCTCTTTGGGACCAGCCATGAAATGCTCAACAGCCCACTTGACGTACTGTATACTTGGAGACGATAATTTGAAAGAGCTTATTGCGAAAGAGCACATGGGGCAGATAACACGCTAAGCAGTCTTGTTGTAGTTGAAATACTGCTTGTATATTATAGAAAGCGAGAATGGCATTTTGTACTCAGTGGTTATATGGGTCCCTGATTTCGAGATAATACAGCGTGAACCGTCCCTTGCAACTATTGTCAGACCTTTTCTGGGCTGAGCTTATCAAGGCACAGTTATCATGCCATATTTAATCACCGTGGACAATACGGAACAGCTCCTGCACAGATTAAAGTTCCCGCAAGTTATAGATGGACATGTCAAGAAGTACGGCTGCTTTGTCCCATCTAGATTATTTAAGCATGCTGCGCAGAGATTCTACTCCAAGACTCATGCTGGATTAGATAGAGCGACAAAACAACGGGCAGTCATGTGAAGCTCAACCTCACACTTTAAATGGAGCAAAAACTCAGGGTGTATGTTATCAGGACGTTGGCTGTCATTGCATTCATCACCCGTTATTTGTTTCAGAGACAGAATCGACTTGAAAAAAACGAATTATTAAAGTTCCTGGACTGCTTCAGTAATAGTTTGAATAGATTACAAGCCACCGCAGATCTTCTTGTTTGATTTTTATTTGGAAACGCTGAGTTATGCAGCTATTATCCAAAAAAAAGTGGAGATTGAGGATAGTGAGTGCTACTTAGAAGAAAATAGCTCAGAAGAAATGAAGCTACTTGTTGCACTTGCCCATAGTAAGTAGCGTAACCGCCTTGTCTTCTTAAACTCAGATGAAGAGGTTGCACCACAACTTGGAAATAAAGCTGTAACGGGGCTTTGAGTCCATTTGTGCTGTGCGATCAGCATTCGAAGGAATATAGAGTTCATCGCACATCATTCAAATATAATATTTGTTCGGTAAACCTGTGCATCAAGGTTACTCCGGGTTATCACAAGAGCTGCCCTCAAGTATGGCACACTTGAAAGAAATTAGAAGAGCGGCAGATAGCCGCTCCAACAGCAGCTCTCAATAGATAAATCACTGCTACCGGAACGAGAGAGTTTTCAAATACTGGAAGCTTTAACGCGGAGAGGAGCACTGATAACATCCGAGGCAGTGTCGGCGAGGATCAAGGTGAAGAAAATTTCTCTGCACAAGAATTATTAAGGTTAAAGAGGAGGTAAATTACGGCATCTCTGGGATCAACTAAGTTGTGTTCAAGAGAGGAGACTCCGCCGGAACCGGCTTCAAAGAGAAATCGAATGTGCACGGGTGGGAAAGGGACATAGGACTAGACTGATACCCCTTGAGACTATAATAGTATTGTTTTTTGTTCTCTTTAATGTACATGAGACCAAGTTTGTCCTCAAAACACGCTCGCCAGACCCAAACTACAGTGAAATTTTAAGCGGTCTCTAGTCAGCGAGGCGCATCGCAGCAAGGTCGTCGCATAGAGTAGGAGGGAGTAGAAAGAGATAAAGACAGGATGTAGTGAAGGATTGGGCACTAAAGGAGACACACAAGTTGGCAGTGATTCTGCGTGGGTTCCCCTCGGGCGTAGATGCCGTTGCTATGAGCTGCTGCTTCCTATTCTTCGGATCGACACCCACCAGGTTGCCTTTATTTTTGAAGTATCGCCGCTACCGCTACTCGTTGCACTGTACTTTCTCTTCGTGTCCTTCGTGCAGAGAACGGACGATGCTCACGTGTGGAACGTGGGACGCAGACCCATGTAGGAGTGCTACATGTGGTCTCGTCATGTACCAAGTACTCAACCTGTAGGGTTTGTTGCACTTCTAGATACCAGGAGCTCGTAAGTTTCCTTCGCAAGAGCCCCACAGATCCCTCAACTCCGCTGACCTGTAGTGCTACAGCGTTCCAGGTCGGGCGTATCCCTACATGTTTCACCGATACTAACTGTAGCAACTACTCGCACGAGTAGACCGCGCACTTTTCCAATTCAGGCTCCTCTAACCAGAGCTCGCTGGTACTCACCGGCTCCAGTTGAGTACGAGAGTAAGGGGTTTACACTACGTAGTTCTTGCAAAATGTCATTATAGCCTCAATCTGAACAGACCTACACTTAACACAGCCATAAGACTACTTTTGGTGCAAATCAAACAGCGACCGGGTTGCAGGCATGTAAACCTTAAGACCACTTCTGTGGGCCTTAAAATAGAACACAAGGGATATGAGGGCAAATTGAACCTCATATAAGGACAATTCTATGACTGATAGACACTAGACCAGCAGACATTTTGTTACAGTATTACTATTACAGTTTGTACTTATTAACAACATGACCATAGTTGTACTATAAACTCAAGTAGTCAGATACGTTAATTCAATATTTGGATGGAAAAGTTTTTCAAGTAGTAAACTACAATAGAAGGGGTCTTAGTTTTCATTTTTTCTGGTTTGGAATGGAAAAATACAATAATAGCTCTTCATGGGCGATTTCAGTTTCAAAAATTGCGCTATGAGCATCTTCGGATGACTTTCAGATATACGAAGACCGTTACCCTCGAGATGATTATCTGAACAAATGTAATTTAGGTCAATATTGTAAATAACAGAATAGTTATGGATCTGGAACTGGAACTCTAGTTCACGACTTATTTTTGGCAAAAACCAGGCTGACATTTCAAGAAAGACGAGCTCCTAAAAATATTATGGAGTATAGATGCCGACTGGATCATATCCGTGACACCAAAATACTTTTAACTGATGAAATCTCACAGTTGAAGAGAAATGAGTTGAATGCTGCAGACTATGTTCTAAGGCATCTTGCTGAATCTGAGTGGCGTTGATATCTACCCAGGAGGGTATACATTTTTTTCGTTTGGGGATTCTTTTCAGTTGAAACTAATTGTTGTGAGAGATGAAGCCACTCGTGTGGGCAATCCATTTGAATCTAGGCCGTGGTATCTTTCATTTGAACTTTTCAGCGCAGGCATATTTGAAGTCTTACATAAGAACCGAAAAACTCATTCTGGCCTCGTAGCGTCTTTAATGGCGTGATCTGACTGGGGAACCCAAAAATTCGTTCGTTAAGCTTTGCAGATTAGGATCCAATAATAACCAAGCAAAGACCTCGTCTCGCCTCTAGGAGATAAACCAGAGAAAGCGTGAGTTTTGGACTTAGCTCCATGCAGACGTCTAAAGTCTGTCCTGATGACTTAAATTTTGCTCTAAGCAACGAGGATTTAAACTATCGCTTTCTGCAGCCTGTAGAGTTGATCGAGATTTTTGTGAAAACCTTTAAACTTCGAGATCAGAGCAGTTCAGCGAAAAACTACATAGCGCCTTTTCTCGGGGCGCGTGACTGCATGTCAATTTAAGCCCTGCAAAAAATCAGAATTGCCTTAATATTGTACTTATAATGTCAAAACCGAGCATAATATCGTTCTTAAGCAATGAATGTTTCCTGGATTACTATCAACGTCACCCTTAACAATACAAAATCAGAAAGACGCCAGTATAATGTGCTGAACTCGACATATATTTGCCCTTTTTTAGACTTTTAGAGCAATAATGGATTCATAGGACTTTATTTGCAACTATAGCGATTATTAACGGCCTTTGTATACGCACGCCTATGTGTTCTTTTTGTATAGAGAATTGAATCTACGGTACTGCCCCTCGAAAATATCCATTGAAACACATTTACCATCTCTTACTCCGTAAAAGTACTTCAAAAATATAATATTGCTCGTAGTTTGTTCGCATACGCACTTTATCTTCGGACAACCACAATCTACTTTGTGATTCGATTGTAGTTGTCTGAAAAATCTAGGATAGATTGGGTAAATCTTTCAAGAGTAATATATACAAAATTTTCCCCGCTTACCCTCCCAATCCCGCTTTACCACTCCCCTTATACCCCTACTGCCTCCTTTGCTATCCAAATCCTCTCACTACCGCACCTATTACCCACATCACCCTATTCCCCATTATCTCACTCCAAATCCAAGCCATACTCAAGCACCCCCGAGACCAATCTGCAATGCTTTATGTCTTTATTAAAAAGGAAAGGGCTGAAACAGCTAGGACCACTCGCTTCCCGTGATAAAGACAGCACTGTTTCAGTGTGTTAGAGTTTCGCTGAGAATTCCTGAGCCTGATCGAGGACGACGGCCCTTCCTACAGGCCTTTCGCGACGTCTTCCACCGCAGAGGGCGCCTCCAGGTTCCACGACATGATGGAATGGTTCCACGCTCACTGGCAGGGGACTCGTGGATTGAAATGACTTCCGTTAACTCCAGCTTCCAGTGAAATCAATGGATAAGAAGCGGCCCTTTCTTTGGATTTCATTCACTTCCGCAAAGAACAACGCTACAGACGCTTTCTTCGCCTCAAGATCTGCCGCCAAAGTTTGTGCGGTGTCATTCTGCCTACTCCTATCAGGAGCTTCGAAACGTACAATGACGCTTTGTATGCCCACCGGAATTGGTCACTCTCCTACCTGCTATCCAGGAGTATCCCATTTAGTGCCTTTCGCTTACGTACCACACTATCGCAAAAACTAGTCGACGCAATCCATGCAGCAGTGCAGGAAAATATTCCGCCCAGGGGTCAAAGGGGGCAGTCATTCCGCGTCTCTCTGGCCGTCCAGGTGCAAGGAATGGTTTACTTCGCCCTGTATCCCTGACTAAAGACCAGTATTGACCCTCGTGAATTCGCGGTGTGGCTCTAATACGTCTTCCAAGTCCTGCCGTGACCTTCAACACGTACCGTGTCCGAGACTCGACTTTCCGGGTATCATCCCCTGCACTTTGGGAATAGTGAGCACAGAACCGACGACATGAAAGCCAAGTCTTCTTCCACTCGCAAGAACATCATAAAGCGGCCGCGATTCCGCAGGTTATCTTTAGCAAATCAAAATCGCAGTGGGGACCAGAATACCCCGAAACAGGAAAAAGCATCAAAATGCTTGATCGAAGGTAATCCTACAGGAGACAAATGCAAGTTGATTGAATCTTCCACTTTAGAGATTTCAGTTCCCTGTATGGTGTCCAACTTTAGTCATTAGCATAAGAATTATTAGAAGCAATGCAAATATAGTTGTTCGGCCATTTTCTTGCAGTAGCGTATTCATTTTAGTTTCGTAAATCTATAGTCTTGTGCGCCCCCCTTATGACTATTCGATACGATAAAGAACTTGTAATCGGCGCCCACAGCTATTTATGCGCACAATGCAAAAATAACTTCCTGTTATAGTAACTTGGAGGATCAGCGGTTTCATCATGTTTCGGCTGGAAATTTCCAATTCCAATACTATCACGGGCTGCAATGATACTACTCAAGGATTGTTACGCAATCCTTTAAACTGGAGGAATCGTAAAGCTCAATCTTTTCAGGATATGGGCAATTTATTACAAGGGAAATTTTGTTCAGGGCAGTCAATTTTTCATCAAATTAAGCATAAGTCGTAGAGATTCCAAACCATACGGTCATCCGACATAAAGGTAGCTTTCCCACCAATACACGCATTTTAATGAATAGAATTGTTCCTGTACTCTTAGTGGGACCAGAATATTCAATTATCTTCTTTGAAACTCCAGATAAGGCTTAAAGAGAGAACAATGACGTTTGAACTGTAAAACTCCCATATGTACAGTCTTATGAAGAGATACTCTCCAATATCAAGGATGCGGTGTTCAATATATGGAATTTTATTATTTTCTTAACGGCGACGGATATAAAATATATCACAACGTAACTGCCATGCACTTGTCTGTGGTATAATACCAGAGATATAGTCTATTGATGCCACGTGGGTGTTCGAAGCCCATTTTCCAGTTAGAGCGGTGGAGCTTGTTGTGGTTTTAGCAAACCAAACTTGAGCTTACAACCCGCTGGGATGTGTTGTCTCTCTGTAGCATTGAACGCTAATTTTTTTGGATTAACTAACAAGAAATCCATCCAGAACAGGAAGTTAGCCAACTTGTGAGCCTAAGGAACGGATATACCACGAGGCTCTTTAGCCCGAGTAGGAAAACGGTGGCAGTGCCGAATAGTTGCAAGTATGGGGGATATCGCGGCGTAGGCAATTGGTTGTCCGTTTATTCTAGAGTTGGCTCTGGGCCGTAGTGATAAATACTAGTTAGCTGGCCTAAGGTTAGACTTAATGGTTAATCTAATAAACTAAATAAAATAAAGGCTGTTCTACAAGTCAATGGCTATGCATGCCGCGCACTGCAAAGGTGAGCCGTTTGTGTCAGGTTGTGGAATGCTCCCTTACAGTACATATTGCCGTAAATCGCTACAGTATGAGCACCTAAATAACATAATGCAGCCATAAATCACAATGGTATTTGAACCAAAACAATGGGTCCGAAATAAATACCGAAATAAAATGGGTTCACTACTGTTATGAGGATACCTCTTTTCTCTCATTCGGTTCATTCTCCATACTAAGCGCCGATGGCACTCACAGGGGGATCCTTTGGGGGCTCTGCTTTTCGCTCTCGCTCTCCATCCTCTCGTTCTCAAGTTCCAGGAGCGATTCCGGCCCCCGCTCAACGCTTGGTATGCAGACGATGGGAACTTGGTCGTTCCCCGCTCGCAGGCCCTCGAGGCTTTGCAATTCTTCCAGAGTCAGGGACCAGCCATCGGGTTCGCACTGAATATGACCAAAACTCACGTATACCGGCCTCTCCTATAATCCTCTCCCCTCACTCTTCCCTGCCCCTTCTCCACGCCCGATGGCTTTACCGTTCTCGGCTCTCCCATTGGTTCCAGTCAGCGCCGCATTCGACACCCGTCAAGCTGCAGTAGATCGCATCTTTTCCTGTCTTCAGTCCTTCGATGACGCCCAGATGGCCTACCACTTGCACCGTTTCTGTGCGAGCGCCTGTAAGGTTGTTTATCTGCTGCGGACTCTCTCCCCCCACCAATCTACGGCTTTGGCCGTCAGCTTCGACCGGAAGCAGCGGGAGGCTTTCGCACAGATTCATGGTCCTTGCACCGACTCCGAATGGGAGCAAGCCTGCCTTCCTATTTCCTACGGGGCCTCGGCATTCTTCTCGCTTCGTCAATCCCTGAGTCCGCTTATGCGGCTTCGATGATTGATGTTTTCCGCCGTTTCTCAGATCTGCTCTCCTTCTCGGGAGACCTACACCTGGAGGAAGTGCCTCGGGCCGCGATTTCTTTATTATCTACCCGTTATCCAGATCTTTCGGCTTCCCTGTCGCCCACTTCCCTGTTTCAGAGGTGTCAAACGCCGGTCCCCGACGAACGGCTCCAGTCTGCTATCTCGTCTGAGCTTCACAGTTCGACGTTGATCGGATCTTCCGATCATCCTCTGACCGCGACAGATCTCGCCTCCTATCTGTCCGTGAGTCGTCCGCCTGTTCAGCTTTCTCTACTTTACCGCACCCTCACCGCGGCACCTATCTGTCCTCGCAAGCTTGGATAGTCGCTGTATCTCTACGCCTCGGCCGCGCGATTTTCTCTGGTCATGATCGATGTCCGGTATGTGCTCGCCGTTCCAACGACATCGCCCCGTTGCTCGATCCCCTGGGCAAACATGCCCTCACCTGTAAGTACAACGATGGGCAGACTCGTCGCCACAATGTCTTGCGTAACGCTCTCCATCGCTACTGTAAGGAGCTTGGAATTTCTGCCTCTCTTGAACATCTGCTTCCTCCCCTTCCCCCTTCGTCCTCTTCCTCGTCCGCCCTTCGCATAGATCTTTATATCCCTGCTGCATATGGCCTCGACCCGAAGGATATTGCTTTGGATGTCACAGTGGCCCATCCACAGGTCACTTCTCGCGTTTCCCAGTGTGCCCTATCTGGCGGCGCAGCTGCCTCAATGGCTGAACGTGCGAAACACACGCACTACGGTCTAGTCTGCCACACGAACGATATACGGCTTCTTCCTGTTGGTATTGATGTGTTCGGTGCCCTTGGGGCCGACGGTGCGACTTTCTTCCGGCGCCTTTCTACGTTCGCTGCTGCCCGTCGAGGCACCACTCCCCAATGGGAGCTGCACCTCCTAATCACGCGCTTTGTGTTCTGCTTGCATGGGTTACAAGCTCGTCAAGTTCTTACCAGATGCATTTCCGATTAGTTTCTCTCTCATCCCCCTATGCATGTTAATTTCTCTGTAATCCCCCTCAGCATGTTCTCCCACATGCTCTTTCCACATCCCGTAAAGATTACACACACAAATAAAAGTTTCCAAAACCATCCGTGGCGATTCGCCGAAGTACACACTGTCAGGATTGCGATAGGATCAATGTCCCAAATGTGCGTCGAGGGGACGGAGGCCAAGTGCCACGGTGCCTAAGGGGCCCGGACTCTACATCCTCCCCGCGCTAAGCCGTGGAGTCTTCGAGCAGATTTTCCTCCATCTTCCCTGATCGCTTGCCTTAAAGGCCTGTTTGTGTTATAAATACCGATGCGGCACCTAAGCCAGAATGGTTCCAAGTGCCGGAGTACAGAGGTATATCTCTTCGGTAGTCATCAACCATCATTCTGTCTCCTACCTCCCCATCAAGTAAACAGTTTGGTACACGCTCTGAATATGCGCTCTTGTCGGTCGATCTGAAGAATGTGTTCAACCTGTGCAGCCGTGCTTCCTTTTTCAATGCGGTCCGGAACCTCTTTCCCCAGTTGCCTCCTTGGGTATTGTATTGCTACAACAACGACCCAGCGTTCCTCTGGACGGGATTCGAGGTTATACGGAGTGTTGTGGGCACCCAACAAGGAGACCCGCTTAGCGGGTTGCTTTTCGCTCTCGTGCTCCACCCCATCGCCATGGAAATCAAAGAGCTAAAGTCAGGATTCCCGACGAGGACACAGGGTTAGACACACTGCTTTTGGAGTTTTGGTATCACGACGATGGTTACATTGTAGCCAAACACGAGGCCATACTCAAGGTACTCGAGGTCCTGTCCTCTCCCGAGGCCAAACGTCGTGGCCTCCATCTGGCAGTCTCGAAATGCAAAGTATGGTGACCCACTGCCCCCTCCGCGTCGGTTCAGTCCGCATACCCCTCTGATATGCGGCAGGGATACAGTGCTGGGACTTTGGTTTTAAACGCGCCAGTCGGCTCCCAAACGTTCATAGAACAATACTTCTTGGACCATGTACACTCCCTTGAGCCTTTACTTAATGCTGTCATGGAAATCGAGGATGCACAAGCATCATTCCAACTACTACGTAATTGCTTTGGGGTTTGCAAAGTTGGATACCTCTTGCGAGTTGTGCCGCCCTCCTGCACGCGGAAAGGGGCTGAATATTTCGACATCTTGATCGAGAACTGCTGCCGTACTTTAGCGGGTGGAATGCTAGACAACTCTATATTCAAGGAGCTGCAACTGCCCATTAAGCCACTACAGGAGAAGAAGCCGACCTGGGAATCGGCCTCACCTCTGCGCGAGACGTCGCCGCGCTTCGTTTCTTGCGTCTAGCGCCGCGACGCAGCAGTTATGCGAGAAGTCTTTGCCGTCCTGTGTTCAAGACCTGACGCAGTACGAGGATGCTACAGCCGCCTTTGCACATGGAGCGCCTCTTGTCGACCCTCAGAACGAATTCCGTTTAGCAATTTCTGCTCCCAACCCACCATCGCAGAAGAAGCTAACAGATGCAATTCATATGGCTGCGCAAGAGGCCTTGCCGCTCGGAAACATCCGCACCCGCGCCTTCCGCGCTAGCATGTCCCTCCCCGGTGCCAAAGGCTGGGTCTACTGTGCACCTTGCCCTGGATTGAGGACGCACATCAAGAGCAAAGACTTTTCCGTGTGGTTCCAGTACTTTTGCCAAACCCCTTATTCGCCCCAGGTACCCCTTGCCCAAAGCAGGGTGCCTGAAATGCTGGATATCTACGGGGACCACTTGCTACATTGTCGCTTTGGCTGCGAGCGGAATACTCGCCACAACAACCAGGTGACTTTACTGGGGAACGATCTTGCAAGAGCCGCCCGACGTCCATTCATTGAACCTCGTTACACTACCAAAACAGGACAGGCCGGATATCAGGGCGATGGGAGCCGCGGTGGCACGGATTATTCGACGTAACCTTTGTCAACCCGCTCGCTCCCTCCCACGCAAGAGCCAGGGCTTTCAACCCACTCACAAGCCTCAACGCAGCCACGCAGAGAAGCAGCGGAAATACCAAGGGTTCCTTGCTGAGCTGCCTGGGAGAAACAGGCTGGTTCCTGTTCCCATCTCAACGCTTGGAGGATGGCATCCGGCGGCGTTCTCCGTCGTCAAGGAACTCGCGAGAACTGTTGCCACCCGCGCAATGGAACGGTTTTCGAAGGTTAGAGCATTCTTTTACAGCGGCACTCCGCTTGACAGTAACCTCCAATGCCGCTTGTTTGCTGGCTGGCCTCCCCCACCTTCTGGTAGATTGGAGTGCCATCTACAGTTTTCGAATGCATTGTACGGTTTCGCAAATGGCTTGGCCAATATACGGTATCTACGCTCCGGTACAAATTTACTGGGTGCCAACCCACTTATCTACCACAGTAAATTAACCCCCATTTTCACAGTAAACATTTTCGGACCTATTTACATTTTCATCTCGCCTTCCGTTGTTTATCAACCATTCCCTATGACTTTATTAGTGCTCACTACCCGAATCATTGCCGTGTGGGATTTCATCCCATTTCATCCATCACAGTAGTTGCTGTTATTGGAATTTTTGGCTTTGTATGATACGAGAACATCAGCCTTGTAGCTCAAATTCCGTGCTACTTGTGTTTGGCGTCTCATCGGGATCCAATACTGTAATTGACGCCCTCCTTCTGGTTTGGCACCGAGTGCTGTTATCCTTTTTGAACTTGATTTGGCTTTAAACGCCCATTTGTGATCGATCGTCACTTAATCTCCTTTGGCACGGTTGGCCATTGCTGCTGCACATTGCTCCCCTGTCTATCTGATTATTCGTGGTACAGTAACTCTCTTGGCATCGAACCCATTCGCTTCCTGTCGATCCCCATCGGACGCGCTATATAGTTCTCCTTCCCGCGAGCTCGTAGCTTTATTACGTTTCCCTGTGCTCCGCGAACAGCTATTGACATCTTATTTATGCTCGGAATCGGGGTCCCCGCCATTTTTCATCTCGCCTCGTCCTTTCTTTTTCGCATACTGTACTTCACGCTGGGGTCTAATCCCTACTCTGGCTCGGAGCCTGGACATCATTTCTCGAGTTGCTCGCTTTTTCTCACGCCTTCCTCGGTTTATACACCCATAGATCTTCAGTATTTCGTTACTTTGGCCCCTTTCTGCGTCTTTGCCTTTTCTTTTTCTTCACTTGTGGGATCGAAATATCAAATTTATTTTCCCGAGCTCAGATCTCTTTCTGTAGGGCCTACTGTTACACTTTTTTATAATGGCTTCCAGTAGTCGAGTTTGTAACGGGGAATGGGTGAATAGACTGTGTATGCAATAAATTATGTGAAAACACGGTTTCCCCTGCCGTTGGACTTCGGGGAAGAAATTACAATAACAGCCTGGCATTCTTTGCTAAAGCACTATTTTTCGGTACAACGAACTGGAGAAAACTGCACTCTTTGATATGTACTTTTTCAAAGGGTTTCCTTCCGGACGAAATTCCCATTACTGGCGTAGAAAGCCCATACTGGCACTCGTATGAAGCCGTAACGCGCCATTAAATCAAACGTAGGCCTAGTGAAAGCTCTCAGCCTGCGTTCTTGTACTTCTTCAGCGTATAATCGCCTCCTTTGTATCGACATCTATACAGTGGGACCGTTTCCAATTGACGTACACCAGGTGTACTACCGCGACGACGATGATGTGTCCCATGTGGATCGTGATATTGCTTCTGAGTCGAACTCCACGTGGTGTAAATATAGAACCGAGGAAAGTGATGACTTATTTCTTCTTGCAATTCAACTCCACGCTGAATATAAAGGCACTCGTCGCTTGAAATCCCTGTATCGCGTGCGCATAATGACTTGAGAAAGAGAGGTTCTCAAACGCCGTGGATTTTTGATCCCGTATCAAAACAGTGAGGTTGACCGCATTCGTGCCGTTTACTTGCCTCTAAAGTAGGTCACTCCTCACTATGCGTGTAAAATTTACGAAGCGCCTGATGACATGCTCGTAGAGGTCGCTAAAATCCTCAGTCACCGCACTTATCAGCTTTTGGAGAGCTCTGAGTCCGGATTCTGGGTTATGTTCTATACAGCATGGATCGCCATTGTTGCCGTCTCTTGGATTTGAGAGATCTGTGAATCTTCTAGAATGCGGTTTATACCACCTCACGTCCTTGCCTAGATTGGAAACTCGGACGTAGACTATGTCCTCGGACGACCTTCTCATGCTAGCAGCTCCCAATTTGCGAAGCACGACGCTATCGATTGGAACGATTTCAAAATGGGTCCCCTGACGAGTAACCTTCGTAAGAACAGCCGTAGTGGAATGGGTTTGAGATGTGGTCACGCGACCTGTGGGTATTAATGTTGGTATGGACCCTTTGAGTGGGTCTTCGTTGACCAAATCATCGCTTTTGTCAATCGCTCCATGCCTCATGCGTTGAGCCCATCGGCTTCCAGTTGCTATTTATACGTGCCAGAAAATCTTGATCACGTGACGACGACAGTCCCAGTGGTTGATATTGAAGCCGAATTGGAATCTGATCCCGGTAAGCAAGAGCCCAATGGTTATTCCTTCTCCCTATTGCTATGCGTAGCTTCTTACGCTCTTATAGGCTCACAGAGGCTCAAGTCATGTGAGATCGTGAGGAACTCCTAGCTTGGGTCAGGTATCGCTTAGACGATGTAGCCATGGCGTCCGATGTTGATGTGGCTAAACGTGCCAATCAGGCGTTGTTACGCCGAGTGTGTATCACGGATGAGCCTTTGGTGTTGACTCTTTTGACCAGTATACAGTCTTGAAGACTTACACGGAATCGCACGCCAATATCGAGGATGCAACTCGTGGTGATAACTTAGCGTCAGTGGCTTGAATGCCAACTACGCCCAATACTGCGTCGGCAGCGACTATCGCCTTTGCTTCTGCGATGGGGTCTGGTTTCACAACTGAGGTGGCTCCCACTGCGCCAACGGACGGGGGTCGAGCTCCCGCTATTAGGGCTATGTTTCGCTCTGTACTGGCCCAGCGGTGTCAATTCAACCGCCTTGGGCTACATTCCCATGGTGGCTCCTATACCAGGAGATACTAGTAAAAAGCAATCGACACCGTACAAGGGAGATGGAGATAACATTCGCAAGTCTGGTGAAGACATCGAAAGTGCTAGTGCCGAGTAAGTTTCATCACCGCGAATAAAGTGGCTTCCCTTTTGTAGCTTTCCCTTGTGGCGTCTAGCGCCCTCATGACCATAAATTGTCCATTTGGCGTTGTGCGTCCTGTCTTTGTTTGAGATCGAAGTCTCCCGCAGAATTAGTACAGTAACGCGCTAGCGTCGCCTGCACATATAGACTCAAAGTCCGACCTTAGTCATGATGTTGAACACCGAAAACAGTAAACGCACAAACATGTATCTGCGCTACTTGAGATCATAGTCTCCATTATAATTCATATCAGCGCTTTGCGCTGCCAGTGGTTAGCGTTGAAACGCTTGGAAGAACTCGAAGTCCGAACAATTTTCATGGTAATGAATGCCGATTTGTTTCCAGGAGCCGCACTGTACCTGTCCCATTACTCAAGGGCTCCGGTGGGATCTGCAAACACATACTATAGTGCTAACTCTTCAGTGATACAATAATTGAATAGAATTTAAGTGCCCTTATTACCTTGGCATAGAAGGCCAAACGTTATCCCGGCGTTGAGCGCCGAGTGTAGACACCGTGTCGTACACCTTAGTGTACTAAATGCAATACTGTACAGCTCCGAGCTACAACGTGGAGTTGATTGTCCCAGAAATTTTTCCATTTCATCCACTTAACAACTGCATTGAATGCCCTGCAAACTTCCCTGGATTACTATCCCACTTGTGCGTCGTCAAGGTTGGGCGGGACTGGGAGCTTCTTGAGCCTACAGTAGCTTCTTATTGCTGATCTGGCTAGAAAATCCACACTTTGCCAAAGTGCTTTGACTGCGCGGGTAACCATACCATTGGTCCTTATAAAGTTGCTCTCTGTCATCCGCCCTTCCATGGTCTATTACCCTATCGATAACAAACTCTTGAGCTGTGCGTTTATCCTTCGGCTGGGGCTTTCCAGTGCCAATTGATGTTCCCCGCCATTTAACGGGTGATATAGCACGGTACTGTCGCCTGCAAAGCCCGCCTGGCATTGCGGTCATCCGTTCCTGGTGCTTTTTGAGTGAGCGGGCTTTCAATGATACTGTAGCGCTACTATTGCCGCCTCGTCCGCAATTTCCGTCCTCGCTAGGGGTAAGGGTCGTAGTTTTTTCCCTCATTCTGGACTAAAAGTCCCTAATACCTTTTTCCGTGTACACCAAGGTTAGCGTTGGTGACGTGGGAAAGTTTCCCCGCTTGTAAGGCTCAACGCCCGTGGCCGTGAAATTAAATACTGTTGTTGCCCTGCGTCGCCTATCCCTCAGCAAACTAGCTTTCGCCTCGCATTGGACCTAGACACGCTCGCATTGAAGTTGATTCGGTATTTACTGATGGTAATGAACCACTTTGCTGCATCTCCTTGCAATTCTGCATTGGTTTCAAGACCCAAAACTTGGGTTCGTGACCCTTAGTTGCGCTAGAATCCCCGGCTACAGTAGCTGCTTTTTTTGGACGCCCGAAGTGACTTGCTCCCATGGGGTGGATTCGAACGGCATGGTGGCGATGGGAGTCGGACTATCTCTAGCATTTCGTTAATTCGAACGGCGTACAGTAGCGCTCCCACTAACTCCCTGGCCTTGCGGCCTCGCCAGAGGCAAACTGGGGTATTCCACGCTTCTATCGGGCCTACAGCTCGGCCACTTGAGGGCCTCCAATATGACCAGCTGAAATTGCTGTCTCCTTCGCGGTCCCCCGATACCTGCAACGGGATGCAAAGTGGGAGCGTCTCCATGATTATTTTCAAGTTTAGTTGGACGCATTCCAGACACATTCTGACGCCTCAAATCACGGAGAAGACGGCCTAAATGATTCAAAAGTTGCAATTTTAGAGTATTTTGGTTATCTTCAATAAGCAGACTGGTACGCAAAGTCATTACTTGCTACTTTAGCGGTAATAAAGCACACTTTGCACGCGCTCCTTCCTCAGGGCCGTCCTTGTCCTCTGTAGGCTCTCACAAATTTTCCTATACGATATTACTGGCCAGGTCCGAGTCATCGAACGGCTCTAAGAATTCATCCTCATCAGCATTCAGAAGATTACTGATTGACATTCGCCTCTCGTTGCTCGTAAAATTAGGGAACACAGATTGTATTGCGGCAGTGTCTGAAGCGACCAATGCCTCACTGTTACCACTTTGCCGCGTCGATGAACCAAATAAACGACAAACTAGCCAACAATTGGGAATATATTCGCAAGCATCTCTAGCCACACTGACTACACATAGCGCATTGTCGTAAGCTAAGCAATTTCGTAGATGTTTTCTTCGCTATCGATAGCATCCAAAACTCTTTTTACTGCATTTTAAGATACCGCCGCTTCAAGTTGGCGATTATTCCAGTATCCATAGGCTGAAAGCGCGAAATCGTGTTCGCCGGCAATAATTTCACCTCAACTGAGGACAAATTGGAAGGCATTCTGGAGGACCATGACCAGAAAAATTGTCTTGCAACAACGGTTTTTCTCTCAGGCTTCCCTGCAATAAATGAATCCAGGGGCTTGAGTCAGTCGAAGAAGATGCCCATTGTCATCCAAGCACTTTTATCGGATGTATAGTCGAAACCAGGGTCAGCAGACGATTGCCTTGTTAAATCATCGATGCTTCTTGTCATTTCCAATGACGATTAAAGGAAACTTCTCTGTGCCAGCAGCACTGGAGCACACCGGAAGAGTCATGCGTTTCTTATCCTTCTACCAGGACGAGCTGTCCTACTAATTTTCCGATCCGGTGGCATGACATAGCTCAGCCCGGTCTCATGAGCATTCCAGACATCTTCCTTTGCAAAAAAAACTTCATTCTGCGCGGAGTTCCGGTAGGTCCCTCTCCATTACCTGTTCGTCTTTATCCCCAGCTTCCCCGTGCAGTTTCTGCGATTTCAAATTCCACCTTTTCTGGAAACGCCACAACCAACCCGAAGAGAATTTGAACGCGATTTGCGAACCTTTCGGAAATAGAGCATACACCTCTTCCAACAGTCGTGTCTCCTTAGCGCGGATGACAAAACCGGTCAAAAATATCCCAGCATTACTTCGGGCATTTATCCACTGCAGGAGTTGGTGCTCCAAAGCAGGCTGAGCGTTGTGTCCACTGCGCTTGGAATCATTCCTGTAAATGTCCCCGTCCCGGAAAGAGCAGTTGGGAGGCGAGACAGAAAAGAACGAGATGTGGAGAATGGAAGCTTCAGTTGAATACGCGCTTGCTCAGCCAATCGTCGTAGCGGTGTGCGTTAGCTGACCTGCGCTTCTTAATCTCTCCCTGAATGGAAGCGCGTTGCTTTTTCGTGAGATAATGCCTGGGCATCTTGAGTTACGGTGCGGAGAGGAGGGCTGCCGTTTTCTTTTATGCGTAAGATCCGATCGTGTGGAGGGCTTTATACCATGCACGGTACATTATTGTGCAGGCGCATGCCAGCATAGATATAGCCGGTTTTGTGTGTACGATCCACGCTCAAAAGGTTTATAAATTTAATGAAATTTTTTTTTTCGAATTTGGTTTCTTCTTTAGCGTTGAGTACTGCGAGGAGCACTCGAGCTCTAATGAAATGCAAATTTAGTCGTTACAATCCTCGTAGATTCGTTTCAGTTGCTTACGGTGAGGTTTTCCTTACGTGACGTGTGGTTCTGGTGAGGATTACTGTACAATTAGCCTTTTTTAGCGTCTAGCGCTTCAATATTGGGATCAGATCCCTCGTTAGACTTTGGCCCACCTTGATTTTTCTCGGGATTGACACACGTCCTTTTCGTATCACTACCAACTTGTCGGTCCGATCTGACAATCTAGTCCCATGTCAGAAGACAGAAAAGGTCTGATCCTTTTGTTGGTTTTCAATCGATGACGTATTGGCTGGTGATTTTACTTGGCTTGGTTACCATCCTACACATCACGTGAGACATTTTTATGATTCTCTTGATAGGTGTAAATCGCCGGGGGGAGATATACTCAGAACCAACTACCCCAAGAAGGAGGTGTTGCTAGCGACAAAAGTGCTACCGTGTTATAGTTGAACGAACAAAAAGGAGTGTATATGGAAGAGAGTTGAGAGGGCTACAAGCAAGTATGAAACTGGCACAGTCTACCACTGATGCTCTGTGAGCAGCGTAGGAAAAATGTTTCTTGCGTCTGAAGTTGGCTCTCAACTCCCTACTACTCAGGACTTGGCTTGAAGTTGTCTCCCAACTTGCTTGACCTCTCCATGAGGAAGCAGTTTACTCGGCTTATATAGACTTTTGGCTACCCCTAAAGTCCGGACAAAACTACAGAAGGTAACTGGAAATGCATAAAAACGATTTGTGTGGACGATATACTCTAAAAAAAAGAAACTTAAGAAACTAACAATCGATGAGGTCCTCTTATTTCCCATTCTCTAAATCAGATCCAAACAACTCCTCCAAAATATATATGCTGCCCAAGCAGTCCCCATAAATATCTGCGAACGGCTCATAAATCTCTATTTCCTCCTGGGAGATATCTAAAATACTAAAGATATCTCCATCCGGTTCCAGCGTCGGCACCACTTGTTCCATACTCTCCAGTCCAGGCCCCACCACTCCAACAATTTCCATGTCCCCTTTTTCCTTATCCACTTCGTCCTCGTCCTCATCATCCTCCTCTTCCTCCTCTTCCTCCTCTTCCTCCTCTTCCTCCTCTTCCTCCTCTTCCTCCTCTTCCTCCTCTTCCTCCTCTTCCTCCTCTTCCTCCTCTTCCTCCTCTTCCTCCTCTTCCTCCTCTTCCTCCTCTTCCTCCTCTTCCTCCTCATCATCCTTCCCGTTATTAACCTCGTAGACCAATTCAGGGGCTACCCACTCCAAAAAGTTCTCTCCAGCTCCCTCCTAGATGTCCCACTCCCGCCCCTTACCTACCTCCTCCGCCTCATCCTCAATAAAAAGGAGACGCACGAATTCGATCACCTTCTTTTGGTTTGCCGGCGCAGGTAGTCATCACGGTCAGTAGGTCCGAAAGGGAGTATCGGAATAGAGTTTAGGGGCGGGGATGGCGATTTTTGGAAATGACTTTCGAAGGGCATAGATTGTTCATTTGGTAGGCTCTGGGGAATGGGAGGCAATGGAGGGTGTTTTGGGTGTGTGGGGGGAGAGGGGTGATGAGTAAAATGATCGGGTACGTTTGAAACTTGGAATAAAGGGGTTTAAATAGGCTCCCGGGGCAGGTTCCATAGATTAGGAATAAGTAAAATAAATCTGCAAGGGATTTTGTAGTAGTGCATTTGCGCCCTTTTTCTCAAAAAAAACGAATTTGGAGGAGGAGGTACGCAAAAAGGGGAAAAGAACTTGATTCGGGATCGATTCAGAGGGGTAGATACAGTATAAAAATATCTAGATAAAATGAAAGTAAATTTGGAGAGGACATGGGTAATGATAAGCAAGGCTCTCGGAGGACGAGGAAGGACCGGAACTATAAGCAATTTTGGACAAGGACAGGTATTACAGTAAACTAAAAGTCTGCAGATGACGGCGACAAAAAATCCGCTCCTATCAGCACGCGCCTAACATCTCTCATATCTCAATCACAACATTCTTATCGCTCATATCAATAAAGTTGTACGGTCCATCGGCAACAGGTGCCAACTTATGACTTCGATTATTTTTACTCCAGTAATCCTTACTGGAATTCTTACTCCAGTAATCCTTACTGGAGTAATCGTTACGAAGGAATACGTGAGATCACTTCTCAATAGGCCTTTGATATGGTGCCAAGTGTGGATCAAAATTAACTTTGTAACGCTTTGGGCTCGTGGCCAGTGCATGGGTCGCTGTCGACATCAATGACCGTAACCAATTTTGCTTACTTTACTTTACTTTGCTCGATCAGGTATGTACTCAACCTCAGGCTCAGCATTTACTGCGAGCGCTGGGGGAGGTCTACTGAGAATAAGCTCAAATGGTGCAACCTTTGTGGTGTTACGCAGCTGCGTTTTGTGGGCATAAGTAAGGGCATCGGTAAAAAGTTCCTAATCACACATGTGATCCGATATATAGTAGCGTAGCGCTGCCAAGTTTGTTCGGTTAAACCTGTTGACTTGGTCGTTGCACTGTGATTGATAGGTGGAGGTGAAGAAATTCTCGACTCCAATCAACTTAAAGATGTTTTTGAACAACTTGGCGACGAACTTCTGTCCATTATCCGACAACAGATACTTCAGTGGTCCATATAAAAAGAAGCAATGGCGTAAGAATTCATTTGAGATGTTAATAGCCAGAACTTGCTGCATTGGTACAGTCCTTACAAACTTCAAGTAGCGGTCTAAAATGAACAATATGTATATTTTACTACGTGTTGGGCGTATATGCTCACCTATTATATCAATTGATACAAATTAAAATCGCTCTCTAGCCGTAAATAGCTTCATAGCTGTAGAATAACGACGTAATTTCACTCTTTTACGTGCACATTCAGCATAATTCGTTGCTGTAGCATATTAGTCAACGTCCATGGCAGCCAATAGAAGTCTCGGCAGAGGGTGTTGTATAACCCTCTACCCCTAAATGTACTGCCAATGGTGAGTGATAACTCCAGTGAAGCACAAGTGGCTGCAATATTACCTGGATAACAATCTGAGGATTCAGTTACACCAGTAGGACCAAGGGTCCATGCGGGTTAACCGCAAACGGCAACCCCTTCTCCCTGTTAAGCCGGGAGCGAATCTGGCGACAGAAGGCATCCCCTGAGCTGAGCCATGAGTAATTATTCAACCCTTGATGCGGCGGAGCAAAACAGGAGGTGGTATGACTGGCTTTGGTGCTAAGAGTTGATCGTTTTCTTCGAACTCAAGGGACAGAAGTTCATCATAATCACAAGTGGAACATTTAGTTTCCTTCTTGGGGCTCTCCCCACGTTATTCGATCGATACTCGGTTGTGGTTACATTCGGAAGACGAAGTGCCATCAAAAAAACTAATCTTGCAGGATGACCCGCTCCGAACGGAGTGAACATGATTTTTCCCTTGTTGAGCTTCAAGGTCCTGGTGAGTTTCAAACTAAAGGTTGTAAAAAGCATCAAATTCTATTGCGTAACATGTGATCTCAAAACACTCCTGGACTGTTGTCTCTCGTGGGATCTACAACATAAACATCGCATCCGCTTGGTAGTTATTTATGCCTTTCTTGTACTTTACAACAAAGTAAAATTCGGACAAGCGTAATCGTCATCGCAATTAGCGTCCCGACGAATCATTGATCTCCATAAGCTATCTAAGGGCATTTTGGTCTGTATTGAACTCTAAATTTTCCATTTGAGGTACAATTGAGGCATAGTAAGGGCCAATACGACAGTCAAACACTCTCTATAGGAAACGGAACAAATTTACTTGGGCTCCAGGAGCGATAGGCTCCAGTATCCAAGTGGCTTCCGAGTACAATCAGGATAAGTCTGGAACAAGGTACACCCAAATTGATAATAGCTACTTTCGGTTTAGATATTGTACGGCAAGTCTGCCTTCTCAAGAGCAAGCACCGGTTGTGTGGTTAGTGGTTAATTTATCTATCAAAGTGCGGAAAGCACACATTTGGTCTTCGTTGGGCTCCGTAAATTTGAACGCTTCTTCCCTGCTGAGCAACTTGTTCAATGTGACAGCGACGAGCGATTAAGGCGGTAAAAATCTGCAATATACATTGCACAAGGCTAGGAATGAACACGGTTCCTTCTGGTCACGTGGCGGTTTCGCCACCTTAGAGCTGCGGTGACAGCCTTATCGGTCTCTTTGCATTGCAGCTTTTCATATTCTAGAGAAGCTTCACCCGAAGCTTCCGAAATCGTCGCACAGTGGCTACAATTTCAGTGAGGACTTCCAGAGTCTTTCCTATCCAGATCAACTCATCAAGTCATACATTAATAGATTCCCTATGTGTGCTTGATCTTGAGATGGCACGAGGTACCCATTATTTCTGCTAAATACCTTTCCCTCATTCTTGACAGACCCATTGTTGTCTTTTACAACTCCATTGATCGCACCAAAGCTCCCGAAATCCTGAATCACATCCTCCAGCACGAGTCTATCGTAATACCTTGAATCGAAAGTATCATGCCCAGTGTAGATTTAGATAAGAAAAAACGTGCTTGTCGAGGCACGACCAGGGCCCGTTATTCCAAATACCACCTTACCCATTGGGGCGCCTTTAATATCCCCGAGCAATCAAACATTATTGTTCCCCTACAATTGTAAAAATCTTTTCAAGATTTGTAGAACTTTTTTGTAGTGTTCGTTGAAAAGCTTTCCGCAGATCTAGCCTACAAGATGTATCTTGTATCCTGGCCTCAGATAAGCAAGCAAATTTCCAAGAGCACTAGGATAGTTTCCCTTGCTGTCGCAGATAGCGAATGGAAGATTCTCGTCAACTATCAATTTCACAAGCAATTCTGTAGCAAATTTAGATCATTCTTCTAAGCACGGGCTTATTTACATCTTCAAATCTATATTTTTTCTCGCAAACATGAACGTGGTCATGGTCGCTACCATTTTAGGACCATTTCGTTTGTTCCTTGCCATCTTTACCCAGTGCTTCCAATCCTCTTCGCATGCCTTCCTTAATCTTTTATCGTTAGAGGGACGATTACCGAATGGGGGGTTGAAAAGAAGATTTAGCTGGTTCTTATCATGGTTTTTTCAATTTATATCCCCTCTTTTCTCCAAAGACAGGCCGGAGCAATTAATAGTATAAATATACGGTACCTCTCCCTTTTTCCCTGGACTTTCGTCTGGCAGTATATGGAAGTTGCCCTCATCACATTTCCCGCTTCATCGCAGTTCTCCTTAAAGAATGGATCGCCCCTTGACGATAGCTTCTTTCGTACCCAACAGCCCTTATTTGAATCTGAGAGGGCGGGCTGTAATTTCTGTAGTTGTTTGGCTTTCCCCTTCCAACCGGGTGGCAGAAATCTTTTTTTCCTACATTTGAAGGCACAGGAAGGGATCCAGATGCTGAAGCCGAGCTACTAGCCGTAACTCCCGAGATTTGTGGAGGTTTTTCCGCAGTAGTGGGCTCCCCTGTTGATTAATTACAACGCTAGCCGCCTAGGGTGCCTATATTCATCAAGCTCTCGGGATAGGCAGTCCTATTTCTTCAACTTCTTTGATGGCGTCCGGTATATTCGATGAGTTAGTATTGCATTCAGTTAGCGTGGGGGAAAATACATGGTCTGCCCCAATTATTATCAATTGATTTGTGTGAAGGATATCCTCTTGTATGTTAAATGTGTGTACACTTTTCTAGGAGAAGTGGATACTGTAGTAATGTAACTGTAGTTAATTTCACTATAATTTCTGTATTGGGTGCTTAACAAAATTTCCAGTACACCAGTCCACCGAATTTTTTGGTGGTGTTCGGAAAATCCCGCACAGACCAGTCCTCCATATATGGGCGCCAAAATCCCAATCGCAAAATCTGTTCGTCCTGCGGTTAACAAGCACGTACCTTCCTCACCTTGTCTCATATACCTCTCCAATACCTCTCCTATTGACGTTTACGACGCCTTCAAAATGTCTTCAAAGAACTGTTCTACCCCCACGCCCTCTTTGACAACACAGCTTCAACATGGAGATCGAAACGCGCAAGAACTTATCTACTTTGCGCTAACTCTTCTTCCGCCGTCACCGCGTGGCAAATTATCTCCCAATCCTAGCATTAAAGGTAGATCAGAGGCTCCTAGCATTAATCAAGCAGATGTTCAACAGCTTTTGAATATCATCGAAAAAATTGAACCTATTGGTGTAGTGCAATTGGCAATCACACTGTACTGCCATCGGCAGAGCTGACTTTGGTGACCTTTTTTTGATCTGATTCACTGCTCACCAGCAGGCACTATACTGTACAGTAAGGGCAATTTGCGCTTGTCGCCCACTATTATTCCGGGTACTGTATAACCACCCGAGGGCCACCCGAGGGGGCTTGAGGGCTTGCAATATGGACCACTTGGCCCCCAAATTGGACCTGATATTTTCGTAGGTGAAGGGCACCTATTGGGCCAAGTGTCGAATTTACTTATCTCTAACTTGGATCTCCCTTACTTGACTGACCCTAACTTCACTCACCCCGCCGTCGTAGATAACCCTAACCTATCTAACTAGTATTTATACCAACCTGACCACTAGGGCCCCAGATTAAACAGCCACCCCGGTGTTGGCTTTGAACTTGACTCCCAACTTCCGCCTTTGCAGAAACCTTGCCAACGGCAACTTTGGATACAGCCACGTTTATCCGCCGGGGTCCCCATTTCTATTTCCCCCTCTCTATGCAATATTATAGTACCCCTTTTGTTGTTTGTTTGTGATACTTACTCACACTTTGCGCCCCGGACTCGGCGTCTATATACAAATAGGAACTTCAAGGTTGTCGTTGGTGACAACATCCTTATCTCCAAAGGATATATTCAGCACTGCTGACCCACTGCTACCTCTTCTTTGTCCAGTGTTACACCCCTGGTGTCTACGGTTCTTTGGAATCGATCCATACCAAGTTTATAGCATTCCGCAGGATATGGTCCGGCCTTGCAACCCGGAGGACAAGTATACCTTCCAGCTGTCCAAGGAATTACCCCCGCTTTTCCAACCCCATTTCTCCTCGCCGTCTGCGAGCTGTGCTACTGCATCCCTGGGTGCTTAAAGAGAAAGAGGGACAGCAAACACCCTGTGGGTCTTAGTGTGTGTGTGTTGGGTTTCTCATTGTCTGACGGGGTTCCGTTCCTAGACGAGAAGAACTGCACACCGCGCATTGCACTACAATTGGTTCTAATATCTGAGCAGCAGTTGCTGAGGAGTACAACCAGTGGAGCGAGGAAAACTTGCGTCCTGTAGAACAGATTAGTTAAAGAACAAGTTTGACAAACTGTGCAACGCAAAAAATCCAACTAGAGATCCGACCTGTCCTCCAGAGGTACGATTTTCGAAACGAATTGCCCGTATTATTCAGGAAACAAATGGGGCAATAGTTGTTGGAGACGATGACATCGAAGAAGAAGGCATAATTAGAACTCTGAGCGAGATGTACTCGATGAAAAAAGGACGTAACATGGGAGCGAGATCGAAGAGTCACGCAGTTGGCATAAATGGTTTGCACGAGAAGCGCAACAACACTTAAGATGTGACCAGTAGTGTGGAATCCATGAAGTGATATATGGGGATTATCGCGAAGTCTATGGCGTCTACAGGTGAATTTGTTTCAAAGAGAGAGAAACAGGAGGCGTTAATAGAAGGCGCTGCTAAGAAAGAGGTTTTGGAATTGAAGGAAGAAGTGAAAAAGACCATCAGCGATACGAAGGAGGTGATTGTCGGCTCAAGCTCTATGTTAGAGAGACTTGTTGGCACGTTCCTTTAAGGGTCCTCTTTTACGAAGGTTAAGTCATTGGTTGACCAGTTTCGGTTCAAAATTTGAATTTGAGCTCGCTGGGTCTCGCTTTTGCGCACTTTGCTCCTCGGGCTGCGCGCCGCGCGCTTAAGAATCGTTTGGATTTTATGTGCTTGTTATCTGATTGTATCCCATAGTACGTGTTCGCAGATAAGGTAAACGAACCGCAAGCTCTACAATCATTTGTGTACGCTTCACGTCTGTCGTTAACACAGTTACAAGCCTCTTGAATGGACCCTTGATTGCACGAATTCCCCACCTGCACTCTGGCGCTCGTTCGGCAATATTCGTCGCAAGACGAGTCTATAGGGGCTAGTTCGTGCGATTCCGGTATATATCACAGATCTCGTTTGTCTTACTTGCTCAAACAATTTCGCCTCGAGTGCATTTTGTATTGCTCACAAAAGCTGAATCCTCAAGCCCCTAAGTCCCCCTCCTCCCGGCCCTTGTCCCCTTCATGCGCCCGCCCGCCGGGCTGCCGTACTTGGCATGGATGAGCTCATCCTATGCCACTGTGGCCTTACGCCCGCCTCGGCACCCGCACACCCCACTACCCAAGTACCGGTCGCGAGGTTCGAACTTCCACGCGTCGACCCTGCAATTGGCGAACGCGTCATGAACTCCCGCAGGCACAAGCGTTGATTGGCCAACCGGCCAACGCCTACCCTGAGGCCCTCGCCCGCGCCCGGGTGCTCGTCGCGCTCGGTACCTCCAACCCAGTTCGTCTCAATTCGCGCAAGGGGTATCTAAAGTCCACGCTGCTTCCCGCCCCACAGCTCGCCCCTACGACCCCTGACCATTCCTTTGCCTCATTTCAAGCTTCTCAACGTTTCCTCGGCAAGTCTGCGACCCTCGCCACCACCCTGCTCCCCTCGCACGTCCTCATTCCCCAAGTTGGGAAATGGAGGTTTTTCTATATCCCGGACGCTGCCCGGAGTGAAATGTTCTGTATACTTGCCCACCTCCGGTGCATCTTCCCCGACCTTCAGATCACCACTTCGGCGATCTCGATTACCGCCGCATCCCTGGTCGACTTCGCTGCCCAAGGTGATGTGACCCGTCTCAGCCGAGAGGCACCTACTTACTCGATACAACCTTCGCTCATGGGTCCTCCCTACGTCCGCACGGCCCTTGCAACGGCCATTCGCAACCATGCCCGTGACATCATTGACTCTCGTCGCTCCGCCCGCGCCTAACTCAAAACTCCCGTCTTACCCAAGACCTCCGCGGCAGCCCAGGCCGCTGTCCCCATCCAAGCCCGTATGCCGCCGGCCACCAGTGCCTCGGCCGCCGAAAGTGCACATACTGGTGCCCCTTCCCTGTTCGATGCTTCCGCCGCCTCTCACGCTTCCCACGTCAAGGGAAGCAAGCGTGCCTGGCCCCATCCCCCCACGACCCCGCCATCCGAGGACATGTGGTACGGCCCAGTCCCGTCCCTACAATGCACTCTGGTCAGTACCCGGTTACTCCGCCGGTGCTGACCAAGCGCCGTTGCCCAGAGCGCGTCGCGAACCCCGAAGCAGAAGGTGACCAACTGGACACCCGCATGACGCGGTCTCCGTCGAAGGCCCGGTGCCAGCGGCGGATCTTGGACCGCCCCCCGACGCTGTTATGCTACCTCCGGTACCACCTGCGACTCCGCGTCCACCGACGCAAGCCGTCGACAGCGCCAACCCCGACATGTCGGCATGAGCTCGGCAATTATCCCGGTCACCCCCCCTGCGTCTTCGCCACACGCTCCACCTAGCGGACGGGCCGAAGATCGCAATTCCCTATTATACGCCTTCCCCTTCCTATCCCCTACAAGTGCTCGAGACATCCTTCGCACCCCATATCGCGAGACAGACATTTTCCAAGACATCACTTCTACCTGCCTCAGTGAGTTCGTGCTGCTCTTCCTCAAGCTGGTCAAAGCTGCAGCGAATGCAAGAGGAGACGAAGCCATTTGCCGCGCCTTCTTGCACTTGCATATGCTCCCCACCGCAGTCATGCGTCGCAACGTTCGTGCGGAGTCGGCTGATATCATGAGAAAGATCAGCGGGCCGCTCTGCGCGAACGGCTTCGGCGCGCCCATACTGGCTCCCAATATGGGGCCCTCTGGAGTGATGCTCCCTCCGCATACCAAGCTCGAGCTGAGTAGATAGTCACCAAGGGCCTAAACAATGGCTCGCTCCCTCCTGCCAGCCCTGAAAAGCGGTCCCACCGCGCGGAGGCACTTTGCGCTGACGCCCGCTACGGCAAGGCTATGCGCTCCCTCCATGATTCCCCGCTGGCTGATGTCAAAGACCTTGGCACAGTCGCACAGCCCGTGACTTCCAACCTGCTCCAGTTTCGCCGATTGTTCCACTTCCACATGACAGCCTCCCTTCACCCCGCGCATTACGGAGGCCGTCATCGCACGGGCTGCACGCAGCATCCCACGTGATACTACCGCGCGCCCGGAACGGCCGCCCAGGGCAAAGGTGTTCTGGGAGGATGTTACGTGGAAGGATGTACCCAGCTCTTCTGCTCCCAGTGCGCAACGCATTCGCCGCCGGATCCACGGCCTAGCCTTTCGAAGCACTGCTGCCGCCGCCTTCCTCAAAGCCCACCCGACAACGGCGTCGAAAGTTTCTGCGGAACATGGAGCATAATGTTGCGTCGACATCACGGGATTCCAGTTTACACCGATTCGATGACGCTGCAGTGTCAGAACTGTGAGAAAACCACTGGTATCTATGGTGATCATGCGGCTGATACATGTCCGTCGGGTTTTTGCCGCATCCGCAGACACAACTGCATCCGCAACGTTCTGTGTTCGCGCTGCATGCTTAGACTACATTCCGAGACCCCGCTTCTAATATCTGGCACCGATCTGCGACCAGCAGATGTCTTTGTCCACCCCCTTTTTCCTCACGATGGACCCCGTAAGCGGGCCATGGCCTGTCACGTCACCATTGTCTCTCCATACACACCGTCCTCTGCCACAACAGCGACGAAATCCGCTGCAGGTGCCACTGCCCAGGCCCCACCGACGCAAGGTCCAGGACCTCGAGCGCAAGCACTCCCGCCGCCTGGTACCTCGCGACGCGGGCTTCCTTTTCCAACCCGTCGCCTTTGATTCGCTTGGTGCGCCATCCCTGGCCACATTATGGTTTCTTGAAGAGTACATGCCGCGCATGCGGCCCGCAACCATACCTCCGCTGCTACGGTTCGTACACGCATTTACCATTGCCTCAGTTGTGCCCTGTGGTCAACGGTGGCTATGGCCATCATCTCTCGGGCTCCACTGCACGTGGTGGACGTAAACCATCCAGTTGCCATGACGTCCCCGTTCAAGCAGTCCTCAATCACCAAAGCGACGCAAGTTGCCGGTGGGGCTGCCGCCCTCACTGACCACCGCAAGGTCCAGGGCCTACAGCGCAAGCTGTCAAGGCGCCTGATGCCCCCTCCGTGCCCTCCCGCGATTCAGGTTTCCGATTCCAGCCTCTGGTTTTCGATTTCCTCGGTGCCCATTCCCCGGAGACAGTGTTATTTATCGAAGAGTTTGTACCACGTGTAGCCAGGAAATGCCACACCTCGGACGCTTCTATTCGCACATGCATCCACCAGCGTATCAGTTGGGCGTTGCGGTCTTCGGTGGATATGGCCATCATATCGCGCGCGCCACTGCACGTTACCGGTTTGGTCCATACAGTTCTTAAGTGCATAGTCGGTCAGTCGGTGCACACTCAAGATAAGTAATGCGTGGATATCATTTCGTTTTCGTTTGATCTAAACTAATAGTCGGTCGGTCAGTGTACACTTCAGAGACGTAAGAAGTAAACATGAGTAGTTAATCTTGAATAAACCAAACAGGGCAGCAACGACATGGGCCTCTCGTTCGCTGTGCCAAAGGCAGCACTAGTTGATTATGGCAGAATATGCTGAGCAATGCTGAGCAATACTGAGCCTGATCGAGGAGGACGGCCCTCCTTACACGCCTTTCCGAAATCGACCCAACGTGCAGTTGCGGCGAGGCATGACAATCCAACGAAAGCGGCCAAAACCAAAATCGACACAATCTTGCTCCGAAGCGAGTGCGGGCGATCTATAAGACCCGCTTGGCCATAATGCCTCGGTGCCCGATTCCAGCATGGCTCAGGTGAGCGATGCGAAGCAAATATTGAAAGAGACCAGTCGCAGAAGTTGAAAGAGTGAGAAATGCAACAAGCATACATTGATGTATATCAGATGCAAGTGTAAGGCAAACTCTCCCACGAAGGGTACTGGGTTTACTATGATGGTGAAACGTCTTCCCATTCGACTGACCTCTGTCCTGCGGGTGTAGTAGTCCTTCCCCTGGATAACGCCATGCCGCCGCTACCCCGCTCACCCCCTGCGACATCACTATTGCATCGCCTTTTAGGTTGGCCACCCGCAGGAAAGATGCTCGGAAAGCAGGTTGCGCAGCAGAATCAGTGCACCGGGGCAGGATTCGCGACCTCGACCGCAAGCTGGCAAGTCGCGCACTTACCCTCGCAGATGGCCCTCGGAGCGACCATCCTCTTCAGTTCCAACTCCTCGCTTTCGATTCCCTCGGTGCCCCCTTGGCTAGGACTGCCCGTTTTCGCTGCCATCGCTCGCCTCCATACATGCACGGAGGTTATTTGTCGTCGCACCTACGAGCGCCTCAGCGCGTCATCTGGTCCACGGTTGCTACGGTGATAATCGCAAGCGCAACATTGCACGCGCCTGACGTTGACCACCCTTTCGTGCATATTCCGCAAAGACCGCGAATAGATTAAATAGAGGACCCAGTATACTTACTCTACAGCAGACTAAAAGACTGGCTCATTTACTTTATCTCGACAGAGTGATGAGGTGAGTGCACTGACTTAAATGACATTACGGATAGGGACTAACCATGTTTGGCGTGTCAGCAATGAGCTAAAGGGCCCGAGACACAATGGTTATCGCTGTAGACGACCAAATGAGAAAACGAAGGTCTAGACGGATCCTGCGGTAAACCGAGCCGGAAACCGTAAAGAAGCGCCGGGTGATATAGGAGCAAAATTCACCAAGGAGAGGGTGGTGGAATTTTACGCGGCGTCCAGGGAGTCAAGGGCGATGAGCGGGATGTTAATATTAAGGGAGGGCACGGAGCCGTTAGGGGGATTGATGGGCTCGCGGGCGGATTAACGCTCGAGTTCGCGATCTTGTCACGATTGGCGATCTTTACGCACAACTATCGAATATTATCGCCTTTATGTGTTTGCTGGATTTGAATGAGAGGACGATGATGTCACACGTGATGGGGCGGGTGTGTACCCGCCACATCGCGTGTGTCGGACCGAAAAAGACTAGGTAGGTGGCTACAGGAGAATGTCATGCAGCGACCAAGAGGGGGCCCTCGAACTCGCAGTCACGTCCGTCACCACGGATCCAATGGAACGTAAGCTCGTTTCGAGCCAAGTCGTATCAGCGAAGAATGCTGAAATCAGAAGGGCAGAGGTTACCAGCGTGGTTCCCACAGACATCCATCCATCTGCGGCAGTGGAGGCGAGTAAATGGTGGACTCTCGCGGGAGACCGGGAGGCCCAAGTGCCGCTTGAGCATCAACGTCCAGTCTTTGGTGAGGATGGTGATGGGGTTAGACGGGTGGGGTGTTTGCGAAGCAGCCGGTGAACAAAGGAGAAAGTGTGTCGGCGAGTGCGTCCTGCACAGCATCACACTGTACTGTACCATACTGTGCTGTTTGGAAGCCTGTTCCTGAAAGTGCGCTACTGCTGCAATAGCCAATAGGTCGCCGCGCACTACAAAATTCGCAGCACTGTACTGTACTGCACAATACCGGACATTTTTTCAAGTGCTGATCTACCGTAGAAGGATATCCGCCACCGCTTCACTGCGACTCGGTTTGCAATCCCTGTTATCAGTACCCCGGTCTTGCAGCCCAATGCAAGCGCTCTCTTTGCTCCGATATTGCTCTGCAAACCAAGCAGTAGCTCGGCTTCCCATTCCGTTCCATACTCACCGCAATTCATCGCCTACAATTTACCGCCTTTTTCCACAAATGACCACTTCAAAAGGGCCGCTCAACCCCTGTCCTCAACGGAAGGCAACACCAAAACACAAACGAAATGTTTAAGGAGGAGAATGTCAAGTACGATCCAAGCGATGTCACTCAATCACATCCCAGACTCCCTCCCATTGCTCTTCACCATCGCGGTTCCCTGACCAGCCAGCTCCTTGTTTCCCCTATTTCAACGTTCGCTATTTCGCAATGATCTTTGGTCAATTCATGTCGTGACACCGCATAAACCTTGTACAGGGATCTGAGCAGTGAGGAGATTGCACGCCTGCGCCTCGTCTACAGACTTGTGAAGGAGCACATTGCCGCCACCGAAGGAAAAACGAACCCTGCTGACCTCGACTCAAATCCGTTGCTGGATCCACGCAGCGTAAGTTCTTCCTCAACACCCTTCTTGATTTACCTAACCCTTCCTGTTCATTGCTAATTTCCCGTCAAATCCTCTCTTCCATCTACAGAAAACTACGTCCTAACCTCTTCCATGCGCGTTTGCCACTCTTCGCTTCAATCGTAACAGTTTGATATCAACAACATCCGAGTCTCTCACCAGAGCTCCTTGAGCTATTCCGAAAAGATGTTCCGAGCGATATTGCCGCTGAAAGCCGTCCACTTTCTACCCACGGAATTTGGGATGGCGTCCAAGGATCAGAAAGGCAAGCAGCGCTTAACGCCGAATTCCAGGCTACGCAAGCCGCAGAGATGAACGCTACGGCCGAGGGTGTCACAAATTTCAAGAGCACTGGGCGTGTCCAACAGAGAACTGATTTGGCGTACAAAAGTGATCCGGCCTGGATGGGTACGAAGCGTAAACAAAAGTGTCCCTGAAGGACGAAAGAGGGAGAGTGAATGTTGATTTCCGTGCAGTGGCGGCTCTGGCGCCCTATGTTAGTGAGAACGGCAAAATTTTACCGAGGAGAAGGTCGTCTCTATCTGCAAAGGCGCAGAGGAGAGTGGCAAGAGCAGTGAAGACAGCAAGGCAGATGGCACTAATACACCCGAGCCAAATCCCGCACCGACGTATGAAGAATTACTGGAGCTTGAAAGGAGCCTGCCGTGATCAGAGTAGTAGTTTCCAATCCCGGCGCTTCCATGCTGGAAACGCTGATGTGATAAAAATATTTGAATCTAGAACTTTCTCAGCAGGCTGATAAAGTTGCCATTACGGATTCTCCGGCTACGCAAAAGGCAACCCTGCAAAATATTGTCAACGGCTCAGTGCAGTCAAGTTAATTGTTCATTGTGTGGATAATATTGATAGAGGACACTCATCCTGACGCCGCGCCCCACCATCCCTCTCTCGATGGATCGGTTCGCCTTCAGATCAAAGGTGTTAACGACTATCGAGATGGACAGTTCCTAAATCTAGTCCCTAAATCCAGTCTAAGGATCGCGCTCGCCTCAGCAACGCAGGTTGAGCATTCCACTACTTGATTATTGGCTGTCTCGATCTATTACCGTCTCCAGTCCTCAGAAAACTCAAAACAAAACACCAGATAACCTCACACGAATCTTGTAAAATCGACCAAACGCGACCAGAGTGCCATGCCGAGATCTGTGACATACTAATGTACAACAAGAGAGCCGTTCCACAAAACACGATCCGTTTCGATCATGAGCGAGCGTACTCGACTCACAATCGCAAATCTATGAGCGTTGACGCCACACCCGTGACAGCAGGCATGAGCGGGTTCTGCACTGGAGAAGTACACAACTGGCTCACAGAGCTGTCCTTCAAATCCGCGGCATCCCTGTCCACATCCAGCCTCGAAGCCGCTTCATCGGCATCCTTTGCACAGCCATCCCGTTTCTTCTGCAGAGAGGCACAGAAAACATCTGAAATCTTAGCCGTGGCATGATCCAACTTGCAAGTAGCATCTCGAGGGACTTTAGCCATTGCGTCGAGACGTGCCAATTCCTCCTTTGTCCACACGTAGGCGCGGCAGCGAACGAGGGAACCACGTGCTCGACGACGGGAGGACGGGCGCTTCACGACGGGACCTAAACCTGTGACACCACTGTGAAGAGCCATGTCTTATCGAGGTGGTGAGTGGGTGGACGGCCCGTGTCGTAGGTGATGATGAGCTCTGGGAGATTGGAGAGGCGGTATTGCATGCGGAGTACGCGGCGGCGCGTAGTGGGTGGTGAATGCGCGCGGGCTGGGAATGCGGGATGTCGAAACGACGGTGTTGAATACGTTGGTAAGACGGGGTGGGATGGTGTATGTTGTGAGTTACGTTGGTGTGGGCTTAAAATGCAGAGGGAAATTTTGGGAGAGATGGACAGAGTTTCGTGTCTGTTACACGGACGAGGGCTGGAAGGTGGGAGTAGGAGGGGTGCGCAGTAGAGGGGTTTGAGTATGGGTGGCAAGGGACGGCGGCGAGATAATGTCCGATTTCAGACGGGAATCGGGGACGATTTGTGGAGACGACAAAGGCTCGATCGACGGGCAGCGGCTGTGGAGGCGTCGGATTTGAAAAAAGAAAAGATTCTGGGGATGGCAGTGACGCGGCCGTGGGCGGTGATGTGCGGAGATATAGGTCGGTGGTGCTCGGAGGGGTTTTTTCGGAGTGGAGGTTTCGTTTCGTTCCGTAGGTATGATATACAGGTGAGGGGTTGGTTCGGGTCACTTGGTGCACGAGGGACACGTCACGCGGGAGATCGGTCACGCTGGTGTGTGTTTTTGACATGCTCCAGCATCCAATTGTGTAATACATATGTACCATTTCATTTCCGCCCGAGGGTTTTTCTTTAAAAATTAAAAAAGTATACGCCCCATCCTGGGGGCAACCCCCCCCAATCGTCTTTTCCATGAATCTTCAAAATAGTTGTCCAATGTTTCTGGGTAATTTGCGCGAAATCCTCCACCGAAAAACATCTCTCGTTCTCTCTGGAGAACCATTTCGGGCCATCGATAAAAGTATATTACAGGGTGTCTATCGACTTTGATGTCCTAAAATCCACCAATGTACTTTCTCTACAGTCCTATACTGTAATGGCTTCGTTGGTCCTATTTTCATTAAATTAACAAATTATGGTTCCGTTGCATTTAAAGCAGATATTGTAAAGAGAACGACGAAACCTTGTCCGTACCCAGCATCGCCTTTCACCGAACGTGAACACTATCATGTTGCAGATAGCATACCATAATTGTAGAGCATATTTCCAAAGGTGGCATTGGATTGACAATGTCATAGTCGAGTGCGCAAGTGCACTGTGTTGAATCTTCATCTTGTTCTCTACTGCAACTGCCGTATGACAATTACATGGAATTTGTATGGCTGTATTCCACACTAACTTTTTCCGCCTGTGCAGATGCGTAATCAATGATGTTGGATGCCCTGGTTTGGTCATCAGACCCGGTTGCACTGTACGGCCCTACCGGAACAGTGTCGACAAGGATATTAACATGTAGCACGGGTGCACTACGACGCGACCATTTTCGTCGCAAATTCCGTCCGTCGAGCAATAGCCCGCAGTTGAACGACAACAGCGATTCACAAGCGCAGTGACCTTCCCTACAAACCAGGTTTCAACGCGACATTTTGCGATCCAATACTATACTCTAACTTCCAGACTGGTGTGCAGTAATTTCAATTGCAGCAAAACGTGTAATCAATCGCACGATGATATTGGCACGCAACCTTTTGCAAGCTTAGAAACAACGCTACGTACAAGTTGCATTCATACGGCCCTGGTAACTTGCTACAACCAGCGGAAGTAAAACTCGGATGCGGAAAAACCAAACTGCGCTTGTAGGCAACTACAAGCAGCTGAATATCTACCACCACATCTGCGGCAGTTGTGGATACTGTTAAAGCAAACGAGATTCATCTCAACTGCTTGCAACCTCGTGAGTGTATTTGGGTGTATACACAGTGTCATTACCGCAACATCCACGCGAGGCTGCCGCTGCAGTACCATTCTACACGGCAGGTGCTCACAAGTGACACTTGCTTTCCTTGTCCACATTTTCTGTGTTGCATTTCTCCTCCAGTTTCGTCTTCCACGCCTGTCTATTTGCCATGTCAGTCCTGTATCTCTGTAATGATGATATTATCAGCATCCTCGCCTTCTCCGCCCTTCTCCGCTCACTACGTTGAATCGATCCTTTCCGACAGAGCTCGATGCGCAGACGAAGATTGGAGAGGGCTTGGAAACATATCTAAACGTCCATGTAGCGAAACAAGTCGCTGGGACGTTTCAAACCGCCAAACTAAAATGCACACAAATTATTATCGAGCGACTGTTTCAAACCCGCGGTAAATTCCGGGATAGAGCAATGCATACAAAATCAAGTTTTACGCAATATTAACTGCTATTCCATATGGCACTGCCCTTGCTCAAGCTTACCAGCGATCTCCGTCCTCACCTCACACCACTTGAGACTCAAAATAGTTGGTGCCGTGTTGTTGGACTTGTTGCAGTGGCCGCATGATTTTATACAAATTTAAAACTACATTCCCTTTCCGCCGCCTTTGTGATTTGAACGAAAACGAAATATAGAAATATAAATTTTATAATAATATTGAACAAAATCAATAAATTTTGCACAACAGAAATATCCACTATTTTCAGCCTGACTGGTCTTGGTGGGTACCATCCCCAGATGAGATCCAAATATGCTTTATTTTTCAAAATAAATAAGAAATTCTGTTATATCTGAGATTGCAGTCACGCCGAATGTGACGCAATCTCTCGCTCCACACCCATTTCCCAAAATTTGGGCAAAAATTTGTCCTGTTTTGCGAGTAGGCAAGGGATCTGAGCCATCGCCGTAGCAAGAAAATATCCCCATTCTGAGGCTCATTTTCAGACAGTAGCCTGCCTCACGGTTCACAATTTAATTTCGCCCTTCAAATCCAGCAAATCGCCTCCCTACCTGTCATATATCTAGTATGTCACCTTTTTTTCAAAACACTCAGCTTCCACTTGAAGATTACTAGCCCTCCGTTTATCTCCTGTGGAAACCATAATCCTGCTTAATCCAGATTTTTTGTTGCTTGATGCCACGCCAATACCTCATCTCCAAAAGTTTCTGTACAGTACAGTGTACAGCACATGACCCAAACTGACACTAGAACCCTCCCTTTACCTACTTGGCCATTATGCTCACCGCCAAACGATACCTTAGAATGCAATTCGCCAGTTCTTCAACAAGATAGAGGCAATAGTTGGCAACAGTGCATCTGCTGTCCTTTACCAGAGTATCTCTTATGGCACTACTCTAGTTTCTCTGCACACTTTTCGAAACACGTTGGATATCGGAAATGCCAAATTCTTTTGCAACCATCGCTGTCCTGATGCCAAATCATGCGATCAGTACAACACGGTACTGTACATCACAATATCACAATAATGACGTGCTATTTCTATTCAGGTGTCGAAACGACGAAATCAAGACAATGTTTTCCTCCACCATAAATTCGTTTCTCTTTCTCCACTGGCATGCAGCCGTCCCGCTGTAATGCAAACCATCCTAATTGAACAACCCAACAGAATCGGCAGAAACCCATTGGGTTACAGTGGTCGCAAATCACCTACAGTGCCCCAAGCGGACTTAGCTCTAGTCCTTAATTAACATAACTACCAGTGGCTTCCACTCACGTACCGACCTTCCAGCAAGCCACGCAATGGCTTAAAAATCTACTACTTGGCCAAATCCCTTCCAAATCAGCACTGTCACAATGATTTTTTGCCCAATCTCCTCTTAATTGACGCGCAATCAGAATACTCCATCCAGTCTTCACGACAAGTCACAAGCCACCCAACTGGCCCTGCTTACCAAGCACTGGCACAGGTTTACCGATTCGTCCCAACCGCCTCCCCTAACCGCCCCCTTCCACACACCCACGCCCATCCGCCAGCCGAAAACCGCACCCTACCGAGAATAGACAAACGCTCGATACCAAACCCATGCTTCTTCAACGCAGGGAGCCCCCTCCTTACGAACCGAAACTCCAATTTCACCAATCCTACCCACCATCCACTGGCTTGCACCATGACCGCATTGTACTCACCGCAACTAACGTATATCCCCTTTCTTTGTTCAAACGACATTTGCACTTCCACGTGTCACCCGCTTAGCACACCACCGTAACAGCCTCCCGCCCCATTCAACCGATTCGCACCATCAGTCCTCACCATTCGTCTCATGCCCGTTCAGAACACCCCGCACATGTCCGGTGCAAACACTAACCCTTGCAATGTGATTGTCACAAGCGACGCTTGGAGGGGTGTGAATCTTTGTGGGGACAACCAGCTGGAATGCAGCCAGCGAAACGGATTGGGGAGGGGGCACTTCGTGAGAAGCGCTATCAATTAGTGTGGAACGGGTAGCACGGAATGGAGTGCTGTCTTGTCACTGGTCACTGGTAGTGGGGCAAGAATAAAAGGCAGGATCAGCGACGCGTGAGATTAGGTGAGTGGGTGGCATGATCGGGGAGATTGGAGGGCGGCATACAGCGGGCACTGGATGCAAACGTGAGGATGGTCACGGTCTTTTGTATCGAGATGTAGGGATAGCGTATGTGTCAAATCACGATGTGATCGGAGATGAGTCTAGTCGCTCCATAGGTGGGGGTGATCAGGTCGGAGATAGCGTGAACCTCCCAGATGCATCGGCTGGTAAAATTGTTGGGCAAGAGTTCTTTGCCAACGGGCATTGGCACGTCGCGCTCCATGTCGGCATCGAAAATAGAGTCGTGCAGCACTGTACTGTACTGAACTGTGCTGTACTGTACTGTAGTACGCTATGGTGAAGCGAAAGTGGAAGGATGTTCGATGTGCTGCAATGTCAATTACAGCACCATTACAGTCCTTCCAACGTGGAAATACTGTAATTGAAGGTTCCAAGTACAGTAATGCATATACTGTACGTTGTACAGTACTGTACATGACACTCAATTCTGTTAGTAGTAAGCATCACCAAAGGCACCGCTGCTGCTTTCTACTGCACTGTATGTACTTTACAGTATAGTACAGTACAGTACAGTATAGTACAGTTGTCAATTGCTACCTTTACCTGTCCAAGCTGGACAGATATCTCACGTGTCAAAGATGATACACACTGAGGAAGGTGCATTAGTGGTCCCAGCGCGTAGGGGAGAGCGCCTGGTAGACGAGAGATGAATGCATTGTGTGCTGAGTCCGTAGTGCTAAGAGAGCACATATGGGAGAGAGAGTGAATGCAAGATGACGTACTCACTCTTGCATCACTGATAGAGGACGCCAACTGTTAATGCAAAGTGCATTGAGGACGTTGTGGAGAACACAACCGAGCAGATCGGTAGTCTATTAAAGGGATAGTGATGCGCGCCTACCCTGGGGAGAGGGGAGGTAGCCGGCGACTTGTGCCGTATCGACTTGCCTGCACCGATCCCTCAACCACTAAACGCACGCTGATTGATCTCCGACCCCTAGCTACCCTTACACTTGTCATTCATCCCGCACCGCTGTAATCCACAGTTATGGGCCCAGGGGTTCAAGAGATCTCGGTGGGTAATCAATCGCTAATCGAAGCTCCCAACTAAGGACGCAAACGGACAAGTTCAAGTACAGAAGTGATGTGCAAATGTGGATGCAGAGAATTAGGGTCTTCGCAAAGGAGGGGACACTAAGGCAAAGGGAATATCCAACGGATACGGACACGCACTTTACGCGGGCATGGAAGAGATGTATCAAAAGTAATCGAGGCTGAGATGAAGATTGGCAAGCTGTCACTAGGAGCCGACGACGACGAGGAGACCCTTTCCTTCAAGGATCACCAGGCTATCGTTGAAAGAATGCTCGACTTAGTAGCTAAAGAGTCGTCCACTGATGTCGCCAGAAGGTTTATCAACACCGGAAGGCAGTCTTTAATTGCAAACGCAGACAAAGTGAGAGCTACTCGGAATTCACCGACAGATTTAGAGGAATCGCCCAGACACACTTGAATTGCTTTCATAGACCAGCCACTGATCAAGAAAAGCAACACCTGGCATTAGTATTACTCGACAATGCTGGGTTACCGGACACAAAATTATAACAATATCCTCTCGATCCTGTGAACAAGGGAGCGGATCCCGATAGGAAGTCGTCATACGACGGCACGGTCAGCGACCAAGAACTGGCAAGCGTATACAAGATAGTTGAGATTTGCACATCCACGCTACACGAAACCGCAGGCAACCGCGATGCTGATGTACATATCGGGACGTCTAGCAAAGTCAATGAAGAACTTAAAAAGGCCAAGGGAGAGCTGTCTGCCCTCATGTCTCGTATCCATACTACGGCCTGCAACAAATCCGCTAAACTTCACTTTAGCTTTGGATGACACATACGCGGCTCTGAAAGATATTAGAGCAGACAGTGTCGCAGCGAAAAGGGTTCCGATGAGGAGCTTCCAAAGCGAGCAACGCGCTCATGAGCATCCATGTGGGTAACGCCCAAAGGTCACATCATAAAGTGCCCGACTACAAGCAGAATTCGAGGTGTGCTGCATGTAAGAAAATCGGACACTGGCTCGTGACCCAGAATGCCCTTTGAATAGAAGTTATCCGAAGGGGCGTAAAGGGTTAAAACGAAAGGACGTATGGAAGAAAGAACGTCACCCTAAAACGGACGGTCCACTTCGGTAATGACCAAAACGAGTCTGACCCTGACGACTCTGAGGACACGACAACCCCGACAATTCTTTCGCAACTAGCACGGTTTCGTGCAAGAAGGATGAGAAATCTAATCCCATTTACGACCCGGATCCCCGGTGTCCACCGCCGGGATACACAGCGCTGCCAACTCTGTGATCTTCTAGAAGTCAACCTCGTCACATACCCGCCGCACGAGCACCGCATGCATGGCTGGGGAGAAAAAGGCTTAGAACCGGTACCTATTGTGGGAACGTGGGAGCTCACAATCCTTGATGTTAACGACAACCCATGCAGCTTTGTCTTCTACTTGTTACCCAATGATTCCTCCGTAATAATAGGATTGGATGTCGGTAAACATTCTATCCAGGATTGCATGACCGATAACCCGTCACTTACGCTGAAGCGACCAACAGACTCGGAACCAAGAGTCTTTAACCTATACGTCGATGCGGACGAGCAAGATCCGTTTAGCCCACGCTTACGAGTTCAATTTGTATACACGTTGGAAAAGTGCATCACCTCGTTAGTATCCACACACTTGGCACAGAGGTCAAGTCGCAAACCGAAGGTGTTCGCCAAGAGATACACCGACTAACACATGCGGCCCCAGAACAAATCAAGTCCATATGCAGTCAGGCTGGCATCCTAACCGAAAGGATAGAAAAAGCCATAGACGAGGTTAGCGAAGCGTGTACGATCTGCGCGAAGACAGGATACCCTTCCGTTAGCAAGAAGATATCGCTCTCTCATGTGAATGAGGCGTTTAATATGGAAGTGCAGATTGACTTTGCGTTCGAAATCGTTCGGGGAGAGAAGAGAACCATCCTCGTCATCACAGATACAGGAAGGCTTTACAGAAGGCCTCATTACAGTCAACAGAAGTAACGATACAATTTCTGCGTCGCTAGAATCACACTGGATTCTCCGACATGGAGCCCCAGTCTCGCTGTCCGATCTGATCTGATATGATCTGGGTATGGTATAAATCCTCGAAAGATAACGAACGAAACGAGTGGGTCCCTGCTATTGTGGAAAGGACATTCCCACACTATATGGAGGCACGTCGGTTGAAGAATAACAGGCCTGCCGCAGGCATGCCCATGAAACCAGCATACGAAGATTGTAGACTCGCTCCAAGCTCACCATTGGCAAGAGAATTGTTGAGTTGCTCGTTAGAAGAGGAGCTTAATCAATCGACGGATAAGGGGGAATATGATAACAGTAATAATGATGACTCACGTCCGTCGATCAACGCTCTTCTCTCGGCTGCTATACCACGAGAATTGTCTGAGGATATGATCGATATAGGCGTGGCTAAGGCCATTGGTCCGACAGAAGAGTACACAGATCTCGTAGAAAGTAAGACAGATAAACAGATTCCAATCGAGGTCGAAAGTAGTCAAGACACCGCGGCTATGGACATAGATAAGCAGAAAATAATAGGACCACCATCCGAATCTCTGAACTTACAATCCGATAAGCCACGTATCTTGGACGAATTGTTTGAGCAAGTAGGCTCCCAGCAAGTGTCGAGGGCTAAGTTGGAGTTTGCCCCATCCTGGATCTTAGATGAAGCGTTTACTGCCGAGCATTCGAGTAACTGGTCTGACGCCTATACCGAAGTGGAAGACATTGACGTACCCAAAGACGCTAACGTAGTCACGTCGCATGTCGTATACAAATTGAAAACGGATGAGCAAGGGGAACGTAAGCTGAAAGCCCGCATCGTACCTCATGGAAATGAGGATGACGATAAGGACTCGATAAGGAAAGACTCATCAAACGCACAGCTGTCAGTGATACGACTGCTCCTGAGTCTAGTTACATTTTGAGCTTCTCGATCAAGACTGCAGATTTAAAGGGGCATACCTTCAAAGCGGCCCGATTAAGCGAGATATCTACGTCGACCGCCTAGAATGGAGGAACAATATGGCTATCGCAAGGGACGCTTGGAAACTGACCAAGCTACCGTATGGAATTGTTGAGGCTGGTAGACAGTGGATGCTTACCGTGGAAGAGTGGATGCTGACGACTGCAGGAATGAGGAGATGTTCGGTATCAGCCAACTGTTCGTGAAACGCAGCCAGAACGGGTCTATATCCTTGTTAGTGGCCAAATTGAGCGATGATTTCTTGGTTGCAGGTAAAATGGAGGCTATAGACGAGTTCATGACGGACCTTAAGAAGAGGTTTATCGTTGGGAAGATTGTTGACGGTCCGTTGTACGCATTCGGGGGGTGTGAGATAAAACATTTCGACGACGGAAGTATCAGGCTGATGATGAATGCGTACTGGAAGAGGATAAAGAGCATTCGCCTGAGCAGGACAAGGAGGAAAATGGACAAATAACTCGCAACAGCAGAAGAGATAGCCCAATACCGGAGTTTGGCAGGCACTTTGCTGTACCTGGGAAACGGTGTCCTGCCGCAAGCGTCCCTTGTTGTCTCATTGTTGCAGCAGAGACTGGGTAAGTTGACTGTCCAGCATCTTACAGAAGCAAATAGCATGGTCCGGGACCTACAGAGGCTCCACCCAGCTATTCTATACCCAAAAGTTCGGAATGCTTCAGACGTAGTCCTTTGTACCCTATCGGACGCAGCCCATCCGAGGGACAGAGATTATGGGCAAACTGGTATGCTCGTTGGAATTTTGTGCAGAAATGGGATATCGAAAAAGGACGTATTCCACGGTATAGACTGGTGCTCACACAAGCAGGCCAGGGTAAGTCATTCGGCCTATGGAGCAGAGATACTAGCTGCGGCTACGTCAGACGACAGAGGATTTTATTTTAAGACTGCGATTAACACTTTGTTCCGAACACCCCGGTTAAGCACGAAATGATGGTAGACAGCAAAGCGTTATGGGATACAATCACAACGTTGCACGAGGAAAAGAGTACAGGCTGAGACAAACTGTGCAACGCATCCGCAATAGCTTCGAGAGTAAGGAGCGAACGCTATACGCTGGATACCGGAACAGAGAATCTAGCTGATGCCCTGACCAAGCGTAACTTTAACATGTGGAGCAGGCTGAATCATATGTGTGTCTGGAATTCTGGAGTTGAAGTTGAATCGGAGCAAAATCGTTGACAAAGATGAGTGGTAAAAACAAATATGGAACTCATTGAGTCGTTAGCTCAGCTGGTGTAGCTACGACTGGGGGAGTGTCGATTGCTACCTTTACCTGTCCAAGCTGGACAGATATCTCACGTGTCAAAGATGATACACACTGAGGAAGGTGCATTAGTGGTCCCAGCGCGTGGGGAGAGCGCCTGGTAGACGAGAGATGAATGCATTGTGTGCTGAGTCCGTAGTGCTAAGAGAGCACATATGGGAGAGAGAGGAGTGAATGCAAGATGACGTACTCACTCTTGCATTACTGATAGAGGGACGCCAACTGTTAATGCAAAGTGCATTGAGGACGTTGTGGAGAACACAACCGAGCAGATCGGTAGTCTATTAAGAGATCTTTTACTCTTTTTACTTATCTTGAGTGTACGGGATAGTGATGCGCGCCTACCCTGGGAGAGAGGGGAGGTAGCCGGCGACTTGTGCCGTATCGACTTGCCTGCACCGATCCCTCAACCACTAAACGCACACTGATTGATCTCCGACCCCTAGCTACCCTTACACTTGTCATTCATCCCTCGGACCGCTGTAATCCACAACAGTACAGTACAGTATAGTACAGTACAGTATAGTACAGTACAGTACAGTATAGTACAGTACAGTACTGTACAGTACTTCGTTAAGTAGAAGAAAGAAAGAAGTTAAATGCGTTCAGTATCTACTGGGGACAGCGCACGTCCTAACTATTAAAGTACGGCTGACATCTAACAGTAGGGAGTAGGCGGATTACAGAATTAGCAAGGTCTACAGTGCACTGTAGTGGATAGACATGGGTTCATGCCCTCTGCCCGTCCAAAGAAGCGGATCTTTACTCATTGCTTGTCTTGAGTGTTCACCACACTGACTGACTGACTATTCAGTTAAGAACTACCCTTCCAGCAGGGGCACATTTGGAGCGCTTTTGGAAAGAAACATTTATATCTGCACTTGTGCTACCTCGTTGTAATTGAAATATATATCTGTCGAATAGCCATTACCCGCTCTATTCGTGGCTTAAATGGTGGAATAACTACGGGTATGAAAGGAACTAGAACAAGACAAGTACACAGTCATTACGAGAGGGGAAATGTAATACAAACGGCTTCATTTAGAGCAGCTAAAAAACGATTTTTGGCATGCTCAGAGCTCCCTGTGGTACCACGAAGAGAAGTTCGGGTCCGCAAGGCACGACTGATCACCCACACTCTCATCGAAACACAACATCCTTGAAATAGATCCGCCTCCACTATCTCCTAGCGACAGCAGAACAGGAGAGCAATCCCTATCATCACCTGATAGGGTCGGGGAAGGAGAGGATGACGCGGGACTTTCTAAGACAGCACGATTTTTTTTCCGTTTTCCGTTGCTCGGCTCTTTTTCCGATCCTCTCTTTTCTTTTTCCGCTCCGTATCTTCCTGCTTCTCGCTTCCTCCGCCTTCTTACGGGAAGCGATGAGCTCATTGTGGGTGAGGTAATCCGCGGGCTGCCCATAATCAGTCACCTTCCGGGCAAGCTGTACGGCAAATCCCTTTTTCAAACGCAGAATCGGCTACAGTAATCACCACTATTCTTTTGCGAATTGCAGTTTCGATTCGATCGTATACAACTGAGCTCGGCTGATTGGATAAGACAGCTTCCCGAATATCTCAGATTCCAAGACGATTTGAGTTTTTTTCGATACTTCACGGCGTTTTGGAGGGCATTCATTGAAGTTATCCATAAACCCGCAGTCAAGAGGCCAAAAATGCACATTTCGAAATGCCTCCTGGATGACTTTCTTCCTTAGGGAACGATATCCAGAATCACAAGAATCATCTTCATACTCATGCTAGACAAGTCCAATAGACACTTCTGATATATAAAATCTCGAGTTCAACGAACTGTGGTCTGAAAAGCTTTGTTTTTGCTGTTGTTACATGGTTTTTGGAAGTTTATCGTGTTTGTGGGAAGCTGAACGACCTCGAAGTTGGCAGCAGCGGCGTTGCCAGCCAATCTCATTTACAGCGCGACTTATGTCCTTATAACAGCAGAAGAAGGGTTACTATTGTGGGACTGGTCCAAATGTGTGACGACGGATGTGACCGACGACAAGAGAAATGAAGGACGACTCCATGGAACCTTTTTTCGTTCCATCAGTAAAGCTTTTCCCGTTAAAACATACCTTTTGCGTAAACTGTCTTAGTGAACCAGATTAATCTTTCCAAGTATCCTCACTCAGAGGTTTGAACTAATTCTCAATCACACGTTTCCATTCAAATATAAAAAACAGAGGCCAAAAAGCTCCTGCGGTTGATACAATAACGGCCGGTTTCAAGTGCTTCCTGATCCCTTTCCCCCTCGACACACAAAATTCTCTGCTGTTCTCTTTAGCGTCAGCATACGCTTTTATTTTCATTCGGATCTCCCCACTCACATCGGTCTCATCTAAAATTCCAGACCAATCGTCGATGTTCTTTTAAAACAGATCGTTTTTTAAACAACTTCCAGTACAGTTTTTTAAGCGCTTAGGTGTTCGTAGTTCTTGGCCTTACTTTTTGCTAGGTTCTTTTTTTCGTGCTGCGGACCGTGATTTCTCGATGACCTACACAAAAAGAATGTATCTATTCATCTGACGATTCATCGTTCCGGAATGGGTGTCCTTCCTCCCTGGAAACAGCCCCTGCAACCCTAACCAACGCTGGTTTTTCTAAATCAACCCCCGCTTTGCCGCATTGAGTAAGTGCTCTATAATTCTTGCCTCTGAGTCAGATGACAGCTGCATTCTTGCTCCATAGGACTGTCTGCTAGGTTGAGGAGATATTGCAGTACAGCCCCATCTTTGGCTTCCCTCGCTGCTTTAATACTTAGAAGTGTACAATTGGATACCCCAGTCTGTTAGATAATGCTGCGTGTTGAGAATTTTTTGTTCAGCAAGTTGAATGCATTTTGCCTTATTCGTGCTTCTAAGGTTGCTTTAGTTCCTTTTTTCTTGATCACGTTGGTTCTGGTTCCGCATGGGTGGCGGCATGTTGGTGGTTGGGCCGTGTTGTTGTGGTGCACTCCTGACATTAATGCTGCACGGGGTATGTCTAAAATGATTGAAGATGGCAGTTTGCTTTTTCAGATTATAGTACTGTATGGTATTGTTCAAGGTTAGCGGGAATTAAATTGTGTAGAGAAAAAAAGACCTGCACCCCACGGCAGGTCATATGGTCAAACCAATTGAGGAGTTTCATCGACGTTTGTGCCGTGACAATATAGTGGTACTAATTTGAGTGCTCCGAATTGAACGGGTGCTCCACGTATGGCCTTGGTGGAAGGGTAACTGGATGGAATGGATGTAGTGTCCTTCGTACAATACTGCACAGTACTACTAAGACTTCATGCGTCGTATTCATACTCAAGTATACCTCTAGTTAGAGGTCGAACAATATTTTACTCATTTGTCATTTCGACTGGACGCTGACTGACCGACTATAAAAACTAAGATCTAATCGGATGATCCACATAGATCACTTGCAGTGGAGAGCGAAATGATGGCCATCGCTGCAGAAGAAGTCAAAAAAGACCCTACCAGGTACTGTATACCAGATACTCAATTTGAGCCGGTGCAGAATTACATGTTCAAAAAATATATCATCTTCTTTTGGCTAACTAGCGAGTCCGTAGTGCCATTTAGGCGACTATTTTGTCCTTTCTTTACCTCTGAAAGGTCCCGTAGCCTCCATCCTCTTGCAGAAATTCCTAGTAGCACTGCACTGTCCGCTAGAAAGTAAGCTCAAACCATAATTCTTGCAAAGGAACAGGTGCCCACCATGGCAACTGCTGCGCCTCTCAAATGATAGCAAAAGGTGGTTTATACATTCCTTATGGCTTCTCATCTGTAATTGAGCAGAAAAGGACCGACGAGCTGCCTTTATTCGTGGAAAATGATCGACGACTGCTGCTTTGAAAAGGTAAAAGACAAAGCTCATTCATGCACGTGATAGAAAGCCGCCTTTGTTGGGCTTTTAGAATCATACAATGTTAAAGCAGACTATTGGAAGCGCTTTACTAGATCGTAAGAAGATTTGGATCAGTTTACCGTGGAATAATATCATAAGAAGGCTCAAACGGGGGAGAAAACAGAAAAACAACACAGACTGTATCCAAATTGCGCCTCGTAATATATATAGGTGAGAAACAACTAATTTAGATTGGAAGGAAGGATTTTGTACTATGTGTAATGAGATGCGGGGTGCGCAGGTTTTCTCTTGGGGCTACCGAACTAGGTCGGATAATGAGAGACCAATATATGTAAACGAAGACTAAAAAGGTGTTCGATGTCTTTCTTTCGCTGGAAGCACCCTTTAATTCAGTAGCACTGGTTGCCGATAGCGACTAGAAGTTAAGAAGCTAATACGAGGGATTTTTCTAGGACATCTGGACGGTATAATTGTCCTTTGGGATGTTAGGCTGGACTGTGATCCGCGTAATGCTATAAACTTGGAAAGAATCTGATCAAATGAGAAGATGGTACAAAGGGTGCAAAAATGGGCACAAGCGAAGTAAAGATGCTTACGCAGCGCTGACTCTCACCTATTGAGGTGAGTTTGCTTTCATCAACCACAAACTTGAATTTACTGCTTATATAGTGGAGCTGGGGTCAGTTGCTCTAAGGTTGATTAAAATTCATAGACGAACAATGAAATTGGTACTATAATGTAGGACAGAGAAGATAAAATGGGAAGAATCTGGGTACATGAACGTGACTGTAGGCAAAATAGCCGTTGGAAAGAAGTTGCAGAGGTGAAATTAGGGCGTCAATTTCAGAACCAACACCAAGGTAGCTGTTTATTCGGGAGCCCTAGTGGCTAGTTAGGTATAAATATTATTCAGCTATTTTAGAAATATCTACGGAGGCGTGGTAAGTTCAATATTAAGCAAGTTATGAATATAAGAGATAGATACGATTTAGGTGAAAAATTGGCCCAATTAGGGGGCCTATCACCTGTGAAAATATCGGCTCCAAATTGAGGGCAGAGTGTTCCGGAGCGTACGCTACGTGGTCCACTCGGGTGATTGTACAGTGCTATGATAAGTGGTGGTTAACAGTCGACAGAAATGTATTCGCTGTTTAAAACAGTATGTTCTGTTCATAATGAGCGGACTTGTCCAGAATTAGACCAAGAATGATTACAAAACCCAGCTTTTACAGTGGCAATAGAGTAGTATTACCAATTTTGCAACTCTATCGGTATTACCTTAGTGATAAAGAGAAATTATTCTCCCGTGTCTAATGAGTTGGCGATCTTTTTCTGATTTGGGGTGTTTTAGCTAACATAATCAAGAAATGTTTTCATTTATGGAGAGTATGAAGGCTTTTATTAATATTGCAGTACTTTGAACGTCATTTTCACTCAGTACGGCACTAATACATGAAAAAAGGTAGAAAATACGGCAGTACAACTGCACTAATCACATCTCGGCTTTAAGTTTCCTCTAGATTGATGGCAAGCGTCTATTCGGTTCCGTGGTCTTCATTCTCTCCTAATTTAAACCTCATAGAAATATATATTGTCTATCAAACAACTCGTTTTGTATGTGAATGGAAGAGTTCAAAGTAGAAGTTGTTACAGAATTGAATAGATTTGAAGAAAATAGTATTCAATAACGTTTTGGATTCCATGCGGAGTTACTGCCTTGGTATTTAACTCTAAAACAGAGAGAAGACAAATATTCAAGCTTCAGAGGGACTCTGAGGTATCGGTATTAGAATTGAATATATGGTTTTGCAACTTTCGAGTCACTTGCTTTCCTCTCATATGTCTAGGATGGAAAATTTTAAAATATTAACTTCTTTAATACTAATGTTTTACCTCTACACATCTACTGGGATCATTATCGCAATCTATGAAACTTTGGGCAATGAAAATACTAAATATGTACTTTTGAACCTTAATGTATTGTTCAAAGCAACAGCACTGTCAGTAGTCAAGTACGAAAACAGCATAAACGTGAAATAATTTATTACTGTAAAGTAGAGTTGTTTTAGATGCGCCTAATTCACGTACAAGCCCATCTACCATTTAGTCAAGGATTGGATATCCAGTAAATTATGTTATATATAGTCAGGTATAATTAGAGATACTTAACGCAATTGCAGTCTTAACAAAATATATCGTATAAGAAATCGCAAAAAGCAATTGGAAACTATGGAGATATTTTTCAAAATTATGCAAATTTCGTTATTCTAAAATCCTTTAGAACATGTATACAACTCACGTGGGAACAGCCGACCATATCTTTCAAATATTGATGACCTCAAACATTTCAGTCTTGTGAAATGCTTCACAAACGAGAATAAAACTGGCTGTGTTGGTAGAAGTCAGGATCGTCGGCCCTTAATTGTATGTAAGTGACACGCTATCGCCTGTTTAGTTATTACTCGTTGAATTTTCAACTGCTTTGAGACATATCCTACCATTCCGATATCAAAGGTATAAATTGCGTATAAACAATCGCCTATCTTCTATTTTGATAGGATGGCAGTTGGGTACCGTCTTCTGGTACCGTTTTTTGCGTGACTCCCTATAGGATGGCTTTCACTTTCGAATACATTTTCTCCAGTGATATACTTAAAAAACGAACTTGAAATATTTTGATTCGGTTAAATATATACAAGCCAGAGCCTCTCCCAGGATAAAAACCTGCAATTGATTGAAAATTAGGTCGGAAATATTGGAACCCATCTTCTTCGCTTACAACAAGAGCTTAGAACTAGAGTGGAAATTAGCGTCTTTAACCGACCTGAAAGAACGACAGAAATGTCTTTATATATTTTTTTTCACCTGCAGAGCCATAGAGCAGTATCTGAAGCACTTACTTTGATCTAAAATAGATTCCATGGAGCCTCTTAGACCATATTCTGTAAATACTGACATTAAAAGGCTGAGGGGCGCATATTCATGAACCTATGGAATAATATAAAAAACAGTGTTATATTTTGCACTATATGTTCAGGAAGAATTTTTAGTACTGTGATTTATTCTCACTAAGTTTGAGTCAAATTTCATTTTTATTTGATTCAGAGAATTTTATGTAAGGTCTCCGCAATGGAAAAGATCCAAAAAAGGGATTTCAATCTCTGATAGATTCGGTTAATTTTGACTTCACTCTATCCTTTCTTGCACATATTTGAGAATTCAGAAAGTATACTGAGCTCCGACGTTGATTAAATGTTAAAAAATTGTACTGTAGAGGTGGTTCTTCCAACCAAGGTTGATCTCGAGAATGGAAATGTGTTACTCTTGTTACTATCGCTCTTTTCCATCACTCTAGTTCTTCAACCTTGATAGACAGAGGAGCTGTGAATATTTATTTTATCCTTAAACCATCGTAACAGCAGATTTATCGAAATTAATGGGCTTAAATGTCATAATTATCCCAATTTTCACTTTTGCAATGTATGAATATAAAATGATTTTCTTTTCCTTTGATGCAAGTTCAGACAAAATTATCTAAAAAGTTCCACACTGTACCAAGGAAACTTTTGTGGTGATGAAAATAAGTATTGCCCCCGCGGGACTGTATATAAGTGCTGAAAATTTTTCATGTATCCCAGTTCAAATCATCACTACCCAAGTATACTTGCTCAACAATTTTTGTGAACTTACCGTATGAATTAACTCACAACTCGCGGAACTGGTCTAAATCGGACCACTTGGGAACTTTCGACAATCATACTTGCAATAATAGTCTGGTTAGAGTCGCAGATTATTTTTCTCGTGCGATACCGTTGGATTAAGTGATTTTCTCCTAAGCTTGCCCACCTATCACGTCTTTTAAGTATTCCTAGACTCCGTAGAGTTTTATTAATACTTCAAAAATAGTGTCGGACTTTACTTAGGTTATTTAGACCAATCATATGAAACTTTTCGATATGGAGAGTCGAACTGAACCCTAGAGCACTTGTTTTTACACCACCATATATCAATAATCGTACGAAGTACAATAAGTAAAGGAAATTGTTAGGGTTACTTTCCGGAGTATATCTTCAAAGTGGAAGAAAGCTCAACTAACCAGGAAGAAAGAGACGTATTTGATCACAACCAAAAAGAAGGGACCAATATCAGCCCATATAATTTCACTATGAGGAATCCCATCGGTTGCCATGAATTAATTCTGAACTTAACCTCTTAGTTGAAGCATTAAAGAGTCTCTGGACCCATAGATTCAGTTGACATAGAAATGATAACGTGAAATGTGCAAGCCACCACCAATATAACATTCCAGCCCAAGTTCTGCAGAAAATCAATATGAATTTTTAATAGACTCCGAGATATCTATAGCTCTCAAACACAATACTAGATAAATCATCTAACTCCAATGATCACATATTGTCTCTCCTTGTCTACATTACGTTATAATAAACTCTTGGCTCGGTTACCAGTAGATTTTATACCATGAATATCATAGTTCAGATTAATGCATAAGAGTTGAGAAGAACTTTAAAGTCTCTGCAGGGAAGTAGCGCTACACTAGTTGGTACGTTGTGTACCTACTGGCCTTGATATACAGTTTTCACACATAATTTATTTGTTGGTGCTATATTTTGTTGCATAATACTCGCGCGAGGTTAATTTGTACCCAAGCACTGTAATCAGTAGTTTTAATTTAATTTATATCTCTATATTACAAGCGGTAGCTTCGACATGTCCGCGGGGAATTGTGTATATAAGTTGAACTTCCTCGCCGAAATTTACGTAAATTGTATCCAACCTCTGCTCTATCTAACACCCCCAGGTCCGCATCTACTTCCCATAGTTGGTGTCCCAGAGATATTCGCATAGTGTGATCTGACTTGGTGTCTAGTTTTTCCATTAGGTTCACTTTCCCCTTAAATGTTGGTACCCTACTATTTGAGTTGAGAGTCCTGGTGAGAAGCTTTTCATTTTTGACAGAGGCTACTTAAAGCTGATGAATATTGTTTTATCCGTACTGCATTGTTTCGATCCTCGGTACGAGGCTTTCATAGTTAAGAATAGAGCTTTCACCGCTTTCTGTCCCAGTTTATCTTTTGCCATATGTTTCGCTGCTATGCACTTTCGTCAAGCTCAGATCGAGAAAGTTGTATCAAGGTTTCCCGGTGGATATCAGATTAAGAACCTGTTGAGGCGTGCCTAAGTGGATAGACGAGCATTTTATATAAATTCACTAACAACTTTTTCATCGTTGTGACATCATACTCTCTTATGGAAACATTTACAATCAAATAAAAGTCAACGGCCATCTAAAATTAAACTGAATATCAGTTCCTCCAGCCAATTCACATGTACAAAAATCGAAGAAATTAGTGCGTAACACTATTAAGAGAACGTAACAGTATATGATCCACATGTTTTTCTCGGTCATTACAGCTATTTAAATGCGTTAGTATAACGATTAAACGGTCAAAACGCTCTGCTTCAAACCTCAAAACCCATCTTCCAATTCAAAAGCCGCCATAAAATTACGAGAGAACGGCTGCAAGGGAGTTTGAGAAGTGCAGATTTGATGCCATCTCCGCAATAAAAATGTATATTCATTCGACGACCACAGTCTTCATTCATTTCAAAGGCGCAGTTCAGAGCTATTTGATCCCTATACGGCTCCTTAAAGCAACCAAATGGTCTAAAAGTACCGAAAAGTCAGTGATTTGATCACCATCACCTTCCCCGCAAGGCTACAAAAGGGGAAAAAAATGCGAGGGAGCTCAGTAATCATACTAATCTCTCTGAAACAAGCAACTACTTCACTAACCTCCATCCGAATCAGCAAATTTTAAGTATCAACGCATGAAAGCAGCAACATGCATGCTGCAGCAGAAAAAAATTGCCTGCCTGTCGTACGCAAAAATTCATCTAACTCTGGACGTGTTTCAATGGAAATCAGTAGTTTTCAATTGCAGAAAATTTCAAATTTGGACGACAAACATGGATGTTTTTATAAGCTACTGTCTCCATATTGGAAATGATAAGAAATTGTTTTCAACTTTACAGATGGGAAATGGATCATCAATGATCTGAGTGACATTTCATACTTTGCCCTCCAAAATTTGTATGTTGTAAGTGGGCGAATGAATTCAAAAATGTATCGCAACTTATTAGAGACGGAACTGGAGCTGTCTCCAACTGTTAATTAAAGGGAAGAGTGGCTCTACCAGCAAGACAAATCTGCCGTCAAAACCTCGAAACACACAGGAAAATGGATAGAGGATAACGATGTTCCTATTTTATTCTGCTTTGCGAAAAATCCGGACCCAGAAAAATTGAAAAGCTTTGTTAGATTCTTGCTCGGCGTTTATGTATTTTGTGAGCAGTTTGGCAAGCCGCGAATGAGATAAGGGCCTCTATTGATAAAGATAATATAAGAAATATTTAAAAAACTGTCCCCAGACTTGCAGTTGTAAAGGAGAAATTTGATGTGAAAAAGTATAAGATTTAGTAAATTTATGTCTGCAGTGCATCTACTCTGTCTTCAATGTACTTTGGTTAATTTCACCCTATACTAAACTCGCAGTGAACCAACCCAAACATTACTAAGCACTCCGTTAACCCAAACGTCCCCCTTTGGTTCATGTAGCATTTCGCGTACTTAACCGGTATTTTACATTAGAATATCCAAGCTGTGTGAAGCCATTAAGGTCCTTGGACGAAATGGATATGAAGATTCTAGCTATTTTTGCCCATTTCTAGCCGGGAACTTCGATAAATAGCCATTTCTTACAGTATCAACGGTGCAAAAATTCTTTTGTTGTACTTATTCCTAGTTCTCTCAAAAAAAACCCATGTTGATGTTATCAACTGATGAAAAAATAAAATCAATTGATGAAATGACCGTTGTCAAGTGGAAACAAGGAAAGCATCACTCTACGCCTCTGGCGTTAAGTTGAACTTCTGCAAACTGCCGGTTACATTATGAGGGAAAGTTCCGAACAAATTATGGCGAATCGCCGCACTTCTGGCTTTTCTAGGGTTGCTACTCATCCGAGGCGGCATTGCACTAGAGTTTCTCCAGGAGCAATACTCTTACATTCTGACTGATTTCGTGTTCTATGTCATCGACGGAATTATCAGAGCTCATGTGGATGATAATTTATTGGGCAGCAATGAAACTTTCAAAGAACAATCGGAACAGAGTCTAAAGAAATTAACTTCAGACTGCGATAACTGGACAACATTAATTCCTTTGGAATGAAGACATACCCAGTTACGACGGGTTATTCGAGTGGATCTCAAAGACATTTCACACTCTTTCAACCTGAACATTATTCAAAACTTGCGGAAATTCCTTTTGAAGTAAACTGCGATAGATTTAGATCTGTGCGAGCTTCATTTGTTTGGCTTTCACACAGCATATGTGATTTTTTCTGTGCTATTAACAAGGCCGCTCAATTCACGGGTGCCACGATTTATAGGAACCATTGTGAAGGAGTTGAACAGTGCTTTTCGTTGTATGATGCAAAGTGGAGATTATACTTAACAAACTCACTTGCCCACGGCCCAAGTTCTCTTGGGACGCGAAGTCACCTCCTTGGATCGACGTAAAGGGGGACTACGAAGAATATAGTAACGCTCTAAAGATTTGGCAGACCTTTCACAATAATCTGCCCGATTCGAACAGTAACAAGGTTACGGCCACACTTCAAGCAGTCTGTCTCAAATCACAGCTATATAGCCGTGCTATGGACCTTTAGGCAGGCACCGAAAATGATGAACTAGCTGCTGATGGTGCCGTTGACCTAATGGTAGGCAAGATCTACCAAAAGTACGCTCTATCGGTGACAAGTGAAGCCTATCGCTCCTCAACCAACTTTGGAACAACAGACGTGGAAATAATGAGACTATGAATAATTTCGAGTCGCGCTCTCTGCTCAAGAGGCCAGGGTCACTTCTATTTCCAAAACTACGAAGCTACTCTAATGTATTACAACTCTCTTACTGCTCTCAAATTCTGTATGTGTAGCAATATTAGCTGCAGAATCTCCGTCAGACGAGAATCTGACCCCGCAGTCCTCCAATGATTAATTTCTTAACGCTGCCACGTATCAATCAGTTGCTTCAGTCATTAAGCAATGCGACAAGCCCCCGCATCATGGAACTGAAAATACCCCCTTGGCTACAAGCTCAGCTCGGATGATCCATTTTCCTGAATCCGTCTTGGACATAAAGGGGGCTCCCACCGGAGCACCCCGACTTAAGAATATCCCTGTAATCTCTGTGGGAAGTATGGGCACTGGAAGCGCAACCAAAATTCTGATGATTCTCTTTCTTTTAACCCGCTGTCATTCGATTCTCCATCCCGAAATAACAAAACGTCTTCGAATCGCTCGGGTGAACATAGATCTAGTTCAGCTCAAGAAAACAGCGACAATGGAAACTGCAAGAATGTATCGTTTAATACAGCTACTCTAACTAGCTTCTCCGCTAAGGCTATAAAATCTCCGGTCGAGCTTGGTCCCTTAGTTGACAGTGGAGCACCGTACTCTGCTATTGACATAATCGAGCTCAATCTTCTAGCTGATCACATTGTTATTTCGACCAATCAAAGGCTTAATGCTATTCCTCATTCACTTGCGTGAATGAGCATACTCATATACAGTATGGAAAAAGCGACCACGCTAGTCTGCCCCGCCAAATTCATGGATCAATCGTTCTCTGCGTGACATCTGACGAGAAAAAACCAGTTCGTATTACCTCTTGATCCTTTCTGGGTCCTCCCAAGCGGTCATTGGCCGTAATTTTACTCGCAAGGCGAACATCGGGAACGTTGACAGGAACGCATTGGTATTTCTGGGGACAATTAGAGAGAACAAATTTCACTTTTCGACCATAAATTTCTAAGCTACATGGCTCTAGATAGCGTCATCCATCGGCGAAAGCACTACTCAGCACTAGCATGGCTATCTGCAGTGACTCCAGATACTGAAAAGTGGAATCATGTAGGAAAATTGTTTGACAAGGTTCACAGGCTGTTTGTGGCCACGCAAGCTTCACCGACCTCAAGCTTTTGCTTGAACGCAACGGATTATAGAATGATGTTGTTTCTTCTTATGTGGGAGACCTAACTAGTCAATTCATCGCATTTCGCTCGACAATGCTCCCGCAGCCGAGTCGCGAAGTATCTATCAGCACTCTCTCCCAAGAGTTCAACGAAGTTGTGTACATTGATCATCTGCACCTTGAAGGAACTCGCCTCCTGAATTTCATGGACCTAATGACCCGAGAAGCAGCAGATGCCGTGGTGGACTCCGCCTCTATGAAAGATGCCGTTATTGGCTTTGAGGCCTGCTAGAACTCTTAGTACTGGTATCCTAACTCAATTTGCGCTGGTTCTGCTTTTCACAACGGCGAATACAAGGTTTACACTCAGGGCCTTGGCATCTCACTCCAAAACGTACCCTGCTGAACGCAATCAAAGAATGCCATCGAGTCTAAGCACAACATAATTAGAAGCATTTTTGTACGCTTAAAGGAAGCTGCTAGTTCTGAATTCGATCCTTTCTTTGAATTGTACCAGGCTGTATCAATTTCAAAGGAATTTTAGGGCAATGATACTAAGTCTGCTTTTAAGCTAGCGAAAGATTTCACAAATCCGGTGGCTTCTAAACCCTTCGACACAGTTGTCCCCGATGGTGCCCGCGAAGCTCGTGACCAGCTTCATGCAGGACGAAAGCTGGCTTTCATCCTCAGGTCGAAGGATGTGACAGAAGTACCTCTCTATGTTGGTGATTTAGTTGAGATCTACCAGAAGCATGCAAATAAGAACAGAGGTAAATGATCTGCTCCTAAGCCCGTCAGCTCTGTCAACCAGTCTGCCCATGCTGTGACGGTCCCTGATAAGAATGGTAGAGAAATTACAGAGGGTTTGAAAAACACTCGTTCTCCTTTCCGCAACATAGCTTCTCATACCTTGTGCAAGATGACAATGATACCTTCTCTGAAATAGTACAAGAGTACCTGCAAAGCACACTTGAATCAGATGATGTTGAAGCTGTAACTTACCAATCCTTCGATACAACTGACGCTACTGAACATGATCGCTCTGGTATCTCCGAGACTAACACATTCGATGACGCTGACTTTGGCTCAGACATCAATATAGCACCTCAAGTAGGTGATAAAATAGATGTGTATTGGTCGATAGATAGCCAGTTTTACTGTGGAAATTTTCACTCCGCGTAAGAAGATGGTCTTTTAAATATTCACTACCATGATGGTGACAAGGAGCGTCTTGACATGACCACGGAAACATGGGGTTTACGGAAACACTACCTACCAGTTCTAGTTGGTTGTCAACTGGACACCTGGAAGTTAATAGCGACTAGAATACAGTTCTCACGACAATGCTAAAGTAATTTGGAAATAAGCCCTTCCTTAGGCACCAAGCACAAGGCTTTGAGCAATACCCTCTTGTCAATGCCCTTAATGCAGAGGAAGATAACTTTCTCAAAACTGCACGCCCATTTACATATGGCAAAATTCCCTGGATTTAACATCATCAACAGTCACACGCTTTATAAGAAAAGAACGACTATTAGTGTCTCAAATTGAAAGCCCGTATTGCTCCTCACGGAAATGAAGATGAATACGTCATTTGTTGAGCAAGGATTGTACAAAATGTACACCTGCAGGCCTCTGAATTATGGAATCTATTGCGTCTCTTCATGTATGGACAATTTACAAGGCAGACGTCAAAGCAGCCTTTCTTCAAACTGGTGAAGCAAAACGCAATGTCTATAGTCGTCCACCAAAGGAAAGTGAAGTCCAGGCACCTATGGATGCTCTTGACAGCAGCATATGGTTTGATTAATGCCAATGCCGAGTGGAAAAACCAGTCGGACAACCTTATGCTCGAGATTGGATTCTCGCAGTCTGCACATGTACCGCAATTATTTTTATGAAAGAAGATGGTAGGTTGGTACTCCTGGTTGCCAAGATTGTCTATTATCTCAAGATTACCTGAGAAGCCGACTGTGTGATTCGTAAATCGAGGAATTTGGAAAGAGCTTCAAATTTGGCGATGTTAATCATGGACTTGGAAAAATGCGGTACTTTGTCATCAACACCATCCAGAATGGTGACTTTACAAGTGAAACTGATGCAGATGATAATTGGAAGCGGTGACGGATTATCCGTTCTCAAGGCAATATCGCAAGCAATTTGACCAACCACTTAATTAGATTTAGAAAACTGCGTTTGCTGCTGCGCAAACTTCAGTTGGTTGGATTGGAACAGCGGCTTTACCATTTTTTCGTTCTATGCGAGCTACCTACAGCAGGAAGCACCCGATCTTAAAGTTTTTCATCCTGTTGATCAGAGCAGCGTTGTTTGCAAGCTCAAGAAACTAGGCACAACTATTGAATATCCTAGGCCTACCGACAACAGAGAATACGAAATTAGTGTACCCGTGTTTGCTGATGCATCCCGCATTGATGATTGTGGACATTTGGGTATTCTCGCAGGCCTTTTAGTTGGAGAAATAAAGAACAACTCAATATATCATTTCGTCTCGTGGATGTCACATAAGGCCAAGCGCTCTGTGCGCAGTGTGATTCCGCCGAAATATTCTCTGCTGCTGAAAGTATTGATGGAGGAAAGAATACCGCAAAAGCGTGTAGTGAAGCACTTAACTTTGACATCAAATTGCGTCTTTGTGTTGACTCCAAAGATATATTTACTTCCTTGTCGACACAGAAGAACTGTATCGACAAGTCTATTCGTGGAGAGGTAGGGTGCATTCAGTTTGAATTTCAGACTGGGACCGGAGGCAAGATCTCCTGGATCCCTGGTAATAATAACTTAGCTGACACTTTAAATGGGGAGGATAGCAGCATAGCAGATGCACTGCAACTCAATTTATTCACTGTCAGACTATGCACTGACTTCGTTCAAGTTGCTGAAACTTAGTGCTCAGAGAAAAACTTCGCCTGAAAGGGTAGGAGTATGAATGCGTCCGTTTACGTTTGTAATTTGTAATGCTTATGTTATTTAATCACTCATCTTGATGAGTGAGTATTCAGGTTGGGGGAAAAAGGGGTGTTTTTATTGAGATGTATGGATTGGCTGGAACCCATTTGGAGTTGCAAATCTGAATGTCATACTAAGTACATGTACCGATGGTCGAAGCAATGTACAAATCATTGCTGTCAAATACTAGCACCAGCAACAGTCTACCAGAAAGTGGATTGGATGCACCTTTGTTGGCGACCTTTTATGGTTAGAATTGTAATGCCACTTTGTGCATTTATACCTTGTCTGTCTATGATTTTAAAGGCACGAATTTTGACTTCGTGCGGCAACTGTGTACTTCGATCTACACTGCACTACGTATTGGCACTGGCTACAACCACCTAGACTTGCTCGACACAGAACTTTGCACACTTTGTATTCATTCATAAAAGAGGCGTCCGTAACAGGGGACGGGGGGGTTCATTTACTGTAACAGATAAGCTGACGTACCAGTCAACTTGTATGGTGGTAGCAAGCATGAACCTGAGAGGTTGCGACAGGCACTGATGGTAAGACCCGCCCTCATGCAGACACACACCGCGGCAGCCGTATCTTCTAATACCGCGTGCATCATGGCTGGCCTTACGCCAGTCCTGTAACAAAGTTCCCCCCGGTCTGCTCTTCATGCTTAGGTACACCCCTTTCGGTTAATAACCGCCACTGCCTCTAAATTTAAAAAGCGCCAAAGATTTTCCTCCCTCCAACAGCAAGTAGAGGGAGGCAAGCAAGCAAACAAGCCGCATTGAAGGTTACTGCCAATGTGGAGTGTCGCTGTAAAATAATACCGTTCACATTCGAAACTGGTTCCATCGAGTGGCTGACGACAGTCCTCGAGGCAATAAATGAAGCAGCAGTTTGATATGCGATGTGTTTTACAACCGTTCGAAGCTTACTTTGCCATGAGTTGTCTCTCGGATCATAATATCCCATACCAGCACTTATCTACAGAGGATGTCCCACCGTAAACAATAGCGGCCCCTCTGGAAAGATCCTCATTACAATCATATATGTATTGGGCTGGGAGCAACCGTGTTCAGACTCAATGTTGCTGCATTGTAACTGTGTTTCATTCTCCGTGTTTCACTCTAAAGTACTGTAAAGGATCAAACTGTGTACACCGATGCCAGGCATATCGTCAGATGAATTTAAAGAACAGACGGTAATGGCGTCGATCGAAATTCACTGAAATTTGTATGGAATCTTTGATCCACTTCGCAGTTTCAAAACCAAATCTGCCTTTTCCCGCGAAGGATTCCAGAGCCTCCGATGTTGAATTATAGTAACCAAAATGCATTGCCACGTTTCCAGTTGCACTGGAACCCGGATACTGATGCAGTTAAGTATTGCTATTAGACTAAATGTTATTTTGCTTTACTGTACAGTACTGGCTTGACTACCGGTTCAAATCACCGCTCCTCGTCACTGGGACGAATTCAGACCCGTCAACCTCCTCGTCTGCCCCCATGCCCCGCAATTTGGTCCGCAAGACCGTCCGGCTGCATGCGAAATCACCCTGGTGGGTCCCTTGAAACCTTCTGTTCTCACCACGGCCGCTCATGCCCCTAGTGGTTCCGCAGACACGGCCCATCGCTCAAAGATCTCGGACTTCGAACGCAAGATTGCCCGGTGCGGCCTCCGCGACCTGGTCCTCGAGCCCTCGACTTCCGGGTCCAACTGGTCGCCCCGGACTCCCGCGTAAAGCATTGGAGTGTGGGTATAACCGGCCACGTCTTTTCTGCATTAAAATAAACCAAAAATTTCCCCTGGACTCCCTCAACGCACCTTCTGCTGTCACCATCTTCTTACTGAAACAATAGTGTACATTCCTCGTGTCGCCTGCTGCTACCGCACGACCGACAATTTTATCCGCGGACGGAGGATTTTTGGGTTATTTTAATGTATGGAAGATATGGTCGGTTGTATCCACGCCGCTAGTGCGTTGTGCGTAAATAAGTTAGCTATTCTCGGGATTGATAGGGAATTGTGCAGAGTTAGCAGTGTCACGAGAATAGCGGAAATATTGCGAAGAATAGCTTTAATAGCGATAGTAGCTGGAAAAATGATAGAACGCAAAAGTTCTTTTCTGAATGGCTGTGCTGGGTATGGCAAAATCCCTCACTACCTCTCACCAGAGGTTTGACTGCGCCTGCGACTAGCTTATATACAAGTAAAGTTCTAGATTTTTAGCCATAATTATACGATCTGAGCCGGCAATTCTCTTGCTCTGACTGCGTGTCACAATTCGGTGATTCCAGATCAAGTAGTACTAAATACTATCCACTGCGTTCCAGCATTCATGTATTGGTTCCACTGCGAGTTGTGTAGCTTGGATGTATCGAGTGTACTCGATCCAAAATACAACAAAATTCCAGCTATGGTTGATCTCGACATGAAATGATATCTAAAGATATACAGTGCGGGATAAGTCATCACTGATTGGTAACGATAACTATCCGCCGATGTGTCTACCAGCGTCTAAACATGATCATTTGGTCCTCGTCTGCAGAGGTTATCCTTTCCCGTGCTCCGCTGCATGCGGCTAATGCGACTCAACCGGTTAGTTGCCTTCAAGTACAGCCCCGTCAGTAGATATCGCAGAAAAGAAATGGAAGAATAAATAAATTATGTACAATAGGGAGTGAATTTGGGCGCCTTAATATTTGAAAGACATGGTCTGTTGTGGCCCAGAGTTTAATATACTTACCACCTGTTGTCATGAGACACACCTCAAAAGTTCAATTTCTCCATGTTCCCTTTATTAAATTAAAAAAGTAATGGCTTTATTCGACTCAGACAGTCCAAAAACAAAAAGTAAAACTGAAAAGTTTGATTTAATTTGATATGGCAGAAGTTAATTGTTTGGTCTTGAAAGGGAAGGTTACTGATGGCATAAGACAGATGGCAAGGCTGTTCGTTTATCGCTTAGTACAGCATTCCCTCAGCTTTACCTCCCGTTGCAGCATTTAATGGTCTCAATCGAACGGAGCGAACGACAAATCATGCCCAAGGGTACTCATCTAACATCCTAGGAACGGGCTCAAGTGACCATTCTGAAGCAGGCCGGTCTTTCAATTTCGTCAATTTCCAGACAGCTGAAGCGCTCGAGAACAGTAGTCGCTGCATTTATTGAATGTCCATATACGTATGGCGCGCACAATTCCAGGTCAAATGGACAAAAAATAACGAGTAGAGACGAAAAAAGGCTCCTGCGAGTGGCTTTTAAATCAACAAGAAGCGCCCATGCGCTGCGAAACGAGCTCAATCTACCCATCTCAGCAAGCCGAAAGCGAGCGTATCTGAAGAGTTCTTCTTTCTCGCGCTACCAAAAAGACTCAGGCTCCGCTCCTACAGCGACACCGAGACGCACGAATCAAATTTGCGAGGTCTCATTTAGACAAGTACGAAAGTTGGTGGGGCCGAGTGGTCTGTAGTGACGAGAAGCAATTCAATTGCGATGGGTCTGACGGAATCAGATGCTACTAGTGTGATTTAAGAAGGGAGGAACTGGTTTTATCAAAGCGCCAAGTTGAGAAAACGGGGTCATGGTTTGGGCAGCATTTTTCTCTCATGGAAAGACTAATTTAGCGCAATTTCATGTCAGACTAAATAGAGAAGAGTACGTGAGGATGCTGGAGAAGGAGTTAGTGGATTAGGTAGATGACAAGCTGTCGGTTAATTTGATTTTTATGCAATACAATGCTCCTCCCCATTCTTCAAAGATTGCTGCAAAATGGTTTCAAGAGCGAGTAATTTGCGTTTTGGGTTAGCTGGTCTAAAAACGCTCGATTATTAATGGAGGAAACTGGGTAGGGCTTTTTATGCCAATGCAAGAAAGTTTACAACCTCCGAGTTAATGGATTGTATTTCGAATTGTTGGAACAAGATTGACGATAACATAGTCCAAGTTTTGCCTCAATCGATGCAAAATCGTAGCATTGAGCTCATTACTAGGCAGGGTGGGATGACTCCCTACTAGTGATGATACATGAAGTTTTGTCTGATAATCTGTGTACTACCTTATGGCATCAGTTACCCCCATTTTCAGGACTTCAAAATTAAGTCTACCCTTATGGCCTTAAATCAAGTTGAATGTGTGTTTTTATATTTCTGGACCGTCGGAGTCGATTAGAATCATGATTTTCTTAATTAAATAAATTTAACATGGATAAATTGAACTTTGGGGTGGTGTCTTATGACAACAGTCAGGATAATTACTGTACAGTACTGTAGGGGAAATTTTGAGGTTATTTTAATGCATGGAAGATGAGGTCGGTTGTATCCACACCACTTATGCGTTATGCGAGACAAGTCGTCACTAATGGGTAACACTAAATGACAATCCTTACAGGGCCACTTAATGCCAGCGAGCAGGCATTCCGCGTTAGATATGACGGCCGCTGCAGAGTGCCGTTGGGTGAGCAACGCTCTAACCTTCCCGTAGGCCTCCATCGCTTGGACGGTAAAGTTCCGCGCGACATCGGTTAGCACCGCGCACGCGTGTGGGTGCCAGCCTCCAAGGGTAGATTGCAGGGAGTCGCTAACCTGGAGCACGGGAGATGTCCGGAGTCTCGCATACCTGCTGGCTGTTACCACCGCACTTAATAGTTGCATAAACTTCAACTACACTTTGATTAAAAAAATCCAAAATTAGATCTGTATTAAGGTGGCTTATCCGGAGCACTTGTTGTTTTCTTCGTCCCTTTCTGTAAAGATCGAGTTCAAAACAGACGTTTTTTAGCTATAATCGCCCTGGCTCTCTGGCTAGTTCTATCCTACCCCTCCCCGGGGCTTTCGAGTGTCTGTTCCCACCGCCGTAAAGGTACGCCCCTGGCCAGCCAAGGTTTTGGTAAGGAAGTGTTCTCTTTTCCCTCTGTAAGTGCGGGTATCGGTTCAGCCATTGCAGAGTTGAGTTTTTTAGAAGACTAACTGCAAGTTGACAATAAAGAACTGTCTTTCTCAAGAGCATGGAAGTCATACGGGGGACAACAGATTACAGAAATCGAGTTGAGGGGGAAACAAGGAGTGTTTACTGCGAGGTCTTTGAAGGCTGGAAACCAAGAGAAATTGTGAGGAAGGCGTTGTGTAATCAAAGCAGATAGCGGACGTCTTCATTCTGTCTAGAAATATATGGGGAGACCAGGCAACAGGCCGCACCAGAGGTGACCACTACTGTGGAGTGTCGTTCCAAAAGAACTGGTATCGTCCTCGAAAATTTCTCCATGGCTCTATTGGCGACAGTTCTTGCCAGCTCCGCAACAACGGAAAATGCTCCCGGATGCCATCCACCCAAAGTTGAGATTTAAATTGGGAGGAGCCTGTTATAGGATGGCGGCAGGCTTTAGAAGAATGGCGGAAAAGTTTTTTTACTTAGGATGGGTTTTTGATTTTGAGAATTACGCGATTGATGGTGATCTCGGGCATTCTTTGAACTAGACCTTAGGACCCAATAATTATACATGTGGCACGCGGCGGCAAACAGAGCCGACACACCGATGCACAGGGACGTGGTAGGTAAATGCAGGTTATAGAGGTGCCGATAACACGCCGTTTCCAACTAATGCGAATGGGAACCGTATGTTCCAGAGGATAGAAACGAGTAGTTCCTGGCGGATGTGAACAGAAATGGGATGTTCACGAGGATGGATCCAAAGCCTCCTGGAAGATGTGAAAGAAAACGGAGTGTTCACAAAGCGTTCAAGTCAGGTACCGTTCTCGCACTGCGGGGATGCGGACAACATTGAGTTTCTGGGGAAGGCGACAGTAGGTTACGCGAGGTCAGGTGAGCTTCTAAACGGTATTTAAACGCACAAGCTGCCTTTACAGATGCTTTACGGAGAACTTGAAGCTGCACTTCAATTGGACAAAGAATCGCAGCTGGCCCTTGAAAGTAAAAATATCTTTAGCAGAAAATTTTCACCTAGGCGCTAGTGCGCCCGCGAGCACCTAGGTATCCATAATGAATTTCAGAGTCTCTATACGTGATAAAGGACAGGTTCTTTAAAGATATTATCCAAAGAACGTGCGAAAACATAGGAAAGGCAAGCTCCGTTAGAAAGCAAATAAGTTGGATATATCCGGCTGTTTCAACTTTGTACGCCCAATCCACAAGCTTAAGAACTGCCGTAAACCGCTGAAAGCATCCAAAACTGCTGCAAGGAAAATAAAATACATCAAGCGCAAAGACTCATGTAAGCAAACTGATCATTTAGTCCCCACTTATCTTTCCAAACAGGTCGACGGCGATTCAAACGATAACAGATCAAGCGACGAAGATCAATATGAATCCGATGATGTTTAGATGTTCCAGGCCGCACTGAAAGGTGAATTATATTCCGAAAAGCCTGATAAATCGGCTCCGGTCCTCAATCTTCCGGAGATCGACCCATATTTGGACGCAGACATTAGATTGATCTCTTGACGAAAAACTTATAGGATACCAAGGCACCTGTGTGGACTCAGGAGCACAGAGTAATGTCATTGGGAGACGTTATATCAACAATAAGCCTTCATTAAGGAACTACGCAATGGATTTGAGAGCCTCAACGCGCTATTTAGTAGTTTCTGCGCAGGTTCAACAAAAAAATCATCACGGAAGACAAATAAACGAAACGCGAACTTGTTATCCAGTTGGCAGTTAAACTGACGAATGATACAGCCGGGTATACTGGCCTTCTCCAAAGTCTATTATTATTCGGGATTACACCGCGTATAGTTCTACTCTCAAAGGATCTCCCAGAGTACAACAGCATAATGAAGGCTATAGGCGCGGCGCGTAAGAAAACAGGACTTTCGTACAAACTTTCCTACTGTCCCAGATGAGACATACCAATTTCAACGATGAGGTTATCATATATCTGAATAAATCCGTTGCTAAGTGTTTAGCGCCGGATATTGTGCGTGATAGAAGAGGTAAGGTGCTAACTCTGGACATCGGTGATCATGAAATCGGCGTTTCAGTTGAAAAAGTGAAACTTTCCCGAAAAAGTTATAATGCTCCCGCGATTGATGACCTGCCTCAACTATTCGCTCCTTAAAACGCGGTTGAGGGTAACTATGCTCAAAAATCAGTTATTTTCCAACCTCAAAGAAGCATTTCAGTGACGAGCGCCTTGATTTCCTTGTGTATCTGTGAAATGTTCAAGACACACTTGATACCACTCTGTTAGACATAGCATAAATTTTTGTGCAGATAATTTAAGTCGTTGGTCCCAATGATCCGCGACGTAAAAACGCGAAACCTCAAGGGCCGAGCTGAAGAAAATCACAGGTCTCAAACAGCGCAAGGCGTAGAAGGCCATTCCCAAATCAGAAGTACCGAAGGACATGACAATACTCAGTGGGCAATTTTTCTCGCTTTGAAGAATTTCATAACAAAAATAAAGAGAGAAAGCACTTTATATTTCCCAAGGTTACAATGAAAAAGAAAAGCCGTATATTGTGCATGATTTTGCCACAATCCGTTCCTCGTCCATTTGCCTAATATCTTCCGTTGCAGCTATCAATTTTTCGGATTTTTTCTCATGAAGTGAATAAAGCGTATGTTCAAAGAAAGGATCATATGAGTACGCGCGATTTTATAGTACCGAAGCGTGAAGATTTGTGAAAACTCAGAATCACCGAAGATGAGCTGCTATAACTCCCCGAATGTTGTTTGGGACATACGACGCCGGAGATTATTTGAGAGTGAGAGTTCAAATCCATGTCGAAGAAGATTTAGACAAGTGAAAAAAGGTCAGTGATCCCGCCCTTTATCTGATGGTACCAGATGGTGAGATCCAAGGGATAACAGGTACTTAGCTTGATGAAAACATTCATGCTTGAAATTTGAATAAGCGCACTCTCCAGAGCCTCTAGAATTTTGATTCAAAGCCTCGCGTTTACGATAACTTTGGTCTTCGGTACTACTATCAAAACAATAGGTCCTTCTGAGTTTGAGATATCACAAAAATTAATGTAGACAGGTTCTCGACGGCATCAAAGAAGTGCACGTTTGAATAGTTTCGAAAAATCCGTGAGATGCTATCTTGGTTATCCAATACGCGCCTAGATTTATGCTTCTTGATAAACAGCGCAGCTAAAGTGACAGAGCATTCTTTTTGTGAAACAAAGATCACAGGATTCAATAATTAGGTCAGTCACGCGAAAATTGTAAGGGCCTCCCGTAGCCGGTCCCAATTTCGTCGGGTGTTTTCCTCGGCAGTCAAGCTGCATTACATGATGAAGTTAGCACCGTCAAGCACGGCAAGCGCTGCTGCAATGATATTTGACCTGCAGCAGATGGAATTATACTCGCTTTCAAATAACGTGTGGATGAGAAACGCATTCCGTCAGCAAAACCTCTTCCACTGCACTACGGCGGCCACGTATTTGCTCCCGTGGCGACGCTGAATTTAGCATCGTATTCGGATAGCATCATTGACTCTGAAAAGATGATATGCCCAAACGACACTACAGTAGATGGGCACCGTGTACAAAGTTAAGAGGACGCCTGTAGCCACCTCCTCGAGTTTGTCCGACGAATCTTCCCAAGATTTTGCAACAGACATGGTAATCTTCCAGAAGTACTGAATGCGGCCAACTCGGAGACAAAGCCCAATCCTGCACATGGCAGTTTGAATCAATCCTGGTGCGGGTGGGCAGCAATAGTCTTATGAAAGAAAGACAGCATGGATAGGTTTCGAAGCCCAGTGCTGAATTCGGAAGCTGATACTTGGCGAAGAATCCGCCTTCCAGGATACTTAGAGACGCTCGTAGCGGCCTTCCTCTTTGCACATACGCTTGCGGTCAGCCGAACACATAACGCGATGTGAAAAATGATGGTACGTCGCCACCTGGTAGTTTGCGTGTTTCCTGATACTATGCCGCTGCAGTGCGCGGAGTGCAACAGGCCCATGGACTACCGCCAAGACTACAGTAAGCAGCACATTTGAACATAAATGGTCTACGATGGCCAACCAGTGTTGAGGGCGCGAAGGAATACAGGTATTCGGGCGTGAGAACGCAGGGTGATAGGATGTCGGAAAGGCTGATGAATTGTGTGGAGGGTGAAGAACGGAGGGGATCTGGTGCTGGAAGAAGGGGGCAAAAAGGCGCAAGGTTGTTCATTCCATATTCTGTCGTTCATCCGCTTAGATAACGTAACGTATTCTCCGCAGGTTATCCCACCTCACCCCTAGCAGGTAATAAATATTACGAGTCGACTACATCAATTGCACCGCCTTAGAATCCTTCGAAACTTCTCGAAGCGCCACGTGTATGGCTGGAAGGGGGCGGGGCGAATACATTACTTTTGGAGGTAGGGACGAGCACATTTCTTGTACAGAGGGGGGTGACTGGGGTGCTTCACTGATTAGGGGTGCAGAACGGCTATTTTCCGAAGACTATTGTCCAAAGGACAAGAAAATGTACTCATATGAGTACATATAATTGTTCGAAAATACCTAGATTTTTTTAATTAAAATTATACTTTGGTGTGCTGAAGTTCTGAAGACTAACATCACCTATTTATAAAAAAATTATTTTCATCCCCATTCACAACAACCAATGTGGCCTAATGGGCCTCAAGTATAGAATGGAAAATGAAATCGCGAGTCCGACTCGCTGCCCTCCAAAGAAGGGCAAAAACTTCCTTCAGGAAGGTCGAAATTTCTGCGACAGCTTCTACATCAGTTTGCTTAGCGCGCCCACTTTAACATGGGCAGAGGGTTTAATTCACTGATCACTCATAAAAGGTAATAACGCCATAGGTACGTATGCTAATTCCGCAAATCGAACGACGCAAATAAAAAATGTAGGCGGCTGTAGTCAAGGACTCAATTTTTTTTATTTTTACTCAGTCAGCCTACAAATAATGTAAGCATAGAAAAGTAAACACCACTACAGAGTAGTATAAAGAATCATCTAATTATGACGGAAGTTGACATCGCGTAAGTGGTTTTGAAAGCAGTTACGTCCTGTCTCTGAATGGCATATCCAAACCTCCTTGCTCAGTTTCAGGCACTCAGAGCAGAGAAATTTGGACTTCTCGTCAGATTTTCAAATCTTGCATCTGCTTTGAAACGCCGCTTTCGTTGGGGCCCCATTGGCTCCTTTGCGCCTTTTCACTGTGGGCACCAAGTGGATTCCAGTGCCGCAGGAAAATGAGTAAATAGAATACTCTGGAACGTCAATGCCAGATCTGTGGAGGCCAATAACATCAAATGAATTGTCAATCAGTTGCTCTGCAAGTTTTACATAAAGATATTTTTGCGAAATGCAATTTCTCGACGCATCAAACCCTTGTATAGCAGCCATTAGTCAACGAAGCGAATCGTAAGGAAAGATATATTCAACCTTAACGACCAATCACTGACTTCGAAATTTCTTCTCCAATCCAAGATCATCCTGTCAGCATCTGTTATGCCTGTCAATATGGGAAGCAAGTTTCATAGTATGTGCTGAAAAACCGCTCGGACTGGAATTTCCATTTCTGCAGGCACTATTTCATTGCCAGCAGATCTCCAACGAGATCTTTTGATAGGCTCTGACGTAAGTGTTGTACCGGAAGTACTGACGAATATCTTCTTCTCTATCCATCACATAACGGCCATCATAGAAGGATGGCTTTCCGTCCTCGAACTTACCATACAGATATGATCTCCACGCCTAAAAAGTTCCAGCCCTGACAAAAATGACATAGGAAACTGCCTTGTCGCATTCTTGACGACACCTGTAAACCTCAGTCCATATTCGAAAAGTGGCATTTGCTGTAGACACAGAAGCAAATGCAGAGTCTGCACAGCAATTCGATTTGAATGAAACCAAAGCTCTGTAAGGGAAGAACATAGCAGTACCATGAGGAAATTTTGACTCGTAGTGCCGATTACGGCTGTCAGATGCTGACAAACACTCTCCAAATTCAATACAATTCCACTGCCACCACAGCAGGCAGTCTTTGTTTCACATCCGTTTCACTTACGATCCATGAAGACATACTGCGGGAGTCCTTCAGACGTCCATTTCCCCCATTCCGTACCAGCGCGACATGCTTTCATCCACGCAAATTCTCTCCGATGGCGATACACTTGACCTCCTATGCCGTTTTAGGCCTCCACGAATCCGCTGACCAAAGAGCATCTTCTGTCAGTGTATTCAGTTTCCGTGTAGCGACTCACCGTAATACAAGAGACCAGCGCTTCGAAACGGTTCCTCGAAATTATTTTTCCGAACAACGCCAATGGAATGTTTTGGATGTAGACTGTGTACTCCAAAGTGACCTTCTCCTTTTGAACTCGAACCTGCATACCAATATGAGAATTCAAAAAAACTTTAGAATTTGACCAGCTGTTGCATGCATTTTAGTGCCATGCGCGGTGCGCAGTTCTTCTCGTCTAGGAACTGAACCCCGTCAGACAATGAGAAAACCAACACACACGCACCAAGACTCACATGGTGTTCGCTGTCCCTCTTTCTCTTTCAGCACCCTGCAGTGCAGTAGCACAGCTCGCCGACGGCGAGGAGAAGTGGGGCTGGAAGAGCGGGGGTGATTCCTTGGACGGCTGGACGGTATACTTGTCCTCCGGGTTACAAGGCCGGACCGTGGTCCGCGGAATGCTAGAACCTTGATAAGGATCGATTCCAAAATACCGTAGATACCAGGGGTGTAACACTGGACAAAGAAAATGTAGTAGTGGGTCAGCAGTGCTGAATATCTCCTTTGTAGATAAGAATGTTGTCACCAACGACAACCTTGAAGTTCCTATTTCTATACAGACGCCGGAGTAATGGGGGCCAAGTGTGAGTAAATAACACAAACAAACAACAAAAGGGGTATTATAATATCGGATCGAGAGGGGGGAAATAAAAAGGGGGACCCGGGCGGATAAACGTGGCTATAGCCAAAGTTGGCGTTGGCAAGGTGTCTCCAAAGGCGAAAGTTTGGAGTCAAGTTCAGAGAAGACACCGGGTGTCTGTTTAATCTGAGGCCCTAGGGCCAGGTAGGTATAAATACTAGTTAGCTAGGTTGGGGTTATCCACGACGGCGGGGCAAGTAAAGTTAAGGTCAGCCAAGTAATGGAGATCCAAGTTAGAGATAAGTAAAGTCGACACTTGGCCAATAGGGGCCTTTCACCTGCAAAAATATCAGGTCCAATCTGCGGGCTGAGTGGTCCAGATTGCAAGCCCTCAAACTTTCTCGGGGGGTTATACGGTACCAAGAGTAATAATAGTGGGCGACAAGAGAAAATTGCCCTTATTGTACAATACAGTGCCTGCTGGTTAGCATTTAATCAGAAAAAAACCATCAACAATATCAGCTCTGCCGATGGCAGCACAGTGTGAGTGCCAATTGCACTACATGCATGTGCCCACCATTATCGAGTTTTCGGTTTGTAAGTTCGGTAATTATGCGAACGTGTTCGAGGGGAAATATGCAACGGAAAAAATCGTACGGGTTCCTCTCATACTCGATACGACCTTGAATGTACGTGTCATCCGCTGGACCAATAACCTTCCATGGCCGATGTGCCGTTGATCTATTCAACGGTAAAAATACCTCCTGATTGTGCCAAATTTTCTCATGTACTTCTTTGCATACCCCTCCTACTCCAGCCATCCCATTGGCTTCTTCTCGAGGTTCTTCTTCTGCAGTTTGACGATTCGATAGCTCGATCACGGCAGCAGATGCCTCTATTTCATTTGATATTGCTGGGCCACGACCAAATGCTTCTCCTGGCTTGATGTTGATAAGTTTCAAGCTGACACGCTTTTTCCGGTCCTGAATGGACCAGTCTGCGGTGACCTTAGTCTGACGTCTTCCGGTAGATGTTTCAATTCCGATGCTTACCACATTTCCGTTGACGCGCTTACGTTTCCAAAGAGATCCGAATAGTCACTAACACTCAGGCGCTGACGTAACAAGGGTTGCTCGAGTGTTGACAAGGTTTCCGGGCTGTTTACGGGGGTCATTTGGATTCATCATTTTTGGTTAAATTTTGCGATGTTGACAACTTTGTTGCGTGATCGGTTGAACTGTTGGGGTGTAAACTCCGAAGTTTTGCACGGTTGACTACGTAAGGGTGCTACTAGATATAGTGAAAAGCTAATGATTTCATTCTGTAATCCTTTTACACAAGTTTTTGCCGTCGGAACTATGGACTCATAGGAGTACAATTGTCCTCTGAGCACTAGGGGGACAGGTTTTTGTAATATTTATTTGTCTCAGTGATTAAATTCATAATCAGTTACATAGCCTATACGGTATGATGTCGTTCAAACAGTGAAAGGGTTCGTGATTTCAGATTTACGCGCCAAATACCAAGAACCAGTAATTTGATAAATAAAATTGATTTATTGTAGTTTCTAGGTCCGCAACCGTGCGGGGTATAAATGCACAGTAATAGCGGGAACTCGTTGGGGAGCCGGTAAATACAGAAAAGTAGAGGACCTACACAATTCACGGGTCCCCGGCCCGCTCTACAAACCACCCCAACAGCCCATACTCCCTTTTGGTCTCTAACGTCGCGAGATCCCTTGAATCACTGAAATTAAGGACAAAATACACCAACATAGGCGTTTCAGCCGTGCATGCAGCCAACTCCTTGAAGTTACTGGTTGACGCCGCTGCCACAAAACAACAGGAATATGACAATTTCTCCTCTGAACCGTTAGAATCTCAGTCAGATGGTGAGGACCAAAGTGAAGCCCAGATTATGGAAATCTTCATTTCACAGGGAGGTGCCGCTGCAATTCATAGTATAACAAATTTTACGAGGAAGGAACTGAACACGATCTGAAGCCGCACATCAGATTATCACGTCGAATAGAATGTCAAGAGGGGAAAACGAACTGAGTACACAATGCAGGACTGCTTTTTCATGTTACTTGTCGTTTGAAAACACGGCGGACAGTGGGCCTTCCTGGCTCGTATATTCGAGATCAAGGCTCCAACATTTGAAAGCCTCATGACTATATTTTTGAAAGCACTGACACCTGTTGCATACAAGATTTTTGTTCATGACGTCGCGGGGAATACAGAATTTCGAAGTCATTGGAGGATAAAACCACTTTCCGGACATACAAACTGGAAAGTACGGTACTGATGTGACGTTCCAAGAGACAATCCGACCGACGAGAAACCATCAAGAGTCAAAGCGCTTCTTTAGCGGCAAACATAAGTTGTATGGCTACAAGACTGAAGTTTCAGTTTTGCCAAACGGTCCCGCTGTCGCCGTTACCAAACACCAACCGGGATCAATATCAGATATTGACATTCTGTACAAGTCACGCCATTGGCATAAACAACACCTACGCAAGGATCCAAACGAGAGGGAAATTTTGGATTTTCTAAAGCACTGCGATTTGTATCCGGAACACTGGCCGTTTCTGTTGGGTAAAAAATATCAAGGTGTGCTTGACATTTTGCCCGGGATTACCCCGAAGAAGAAAACACGTGATGGAGAACTGTCACGAGCAGAAGAGCATCAAAATTAGTTGATCGCATCTGATCGCATCATAGCGGAGAACTACTCCGGCCGGCAGTGCACTCTGTGGCAACTTGTTGCCAATAAGTGAAGGTGGGGGGAGGATATTTACGATGAGTTTTTTATGTTTACTGCGGCAATGACTAACGCCCACATCCAGTTTCACCCCCTCCGGCAATCGGATTACTCCTTCTACCAGAAGGTGAACAGAAGTATATCTATCGGCCTTGATCGTGTTGAAAAACGCCGCCGATCTCAGGCGGAGTACCGCGCGAACCGGGCTCGGTGCATAAACGTTGACTTTCAGTCTCATTTTGATGATTTTGAGGAGGGGGGTAAAATGAGCGATTAGGACACAGGTTGTACGTAGCCTTCACAGCCTGTGCCCGATCTACTTTGCAATTGGGTGTATGTCAGCAGTTCATGTGATCATGCGTAGTTCCGTCGATATTTGCATGTCATGAGTAAATATGCAGTTACCGGGCTGGATCTGGTGAGATTGAGATAATTCAGAAAACCCTGATCTACTACGTAAAAACAAAGCAAATACACAAATACCGAGAAACTGACGAAAAGATCTAATGGAGGGTCCGAAAATGAGGTCGAGTCATGAGGTACTACCTCACAGGGCTGGTTTAAGGCCTAAAACCCCTTCTTGTACAGTACAGTACAAACGCCTATTGTAGCTGTGTACCTCTGTTTCTACCCCTATTTCTTACTACTCCGCGCCGTATTTCTCCTGTCGTGGCCCGAGCTCCTCTAGCGGAAGCATAGCATTGCGTCCCAATAGTCGCCCCCCAACCCGCTAGCTCCGCTGCCACAGCAACCCGCACAACGCTGTATTTAAAATTTTTTGCCGACAACTGTGCAATGCAGAAAGAGGTAGTTACAGTAGAAATTTCAGTAGTTTGGGGAGAATCTTTCAGTTTGTTCACATGTGTACACTACAGTACCTGCATCAGGCAGGAACCGGGCTAGACTATCGCAATCTCCAGGCAACTTCCGAACCATGCACCCACTCGAGCAGAATGGGGGGACCTCGAGCAGAATGGGGGGCCATTTAAATACTGTACAAGATACGTAAAGACAGCTTGAGAACGTTGTACGTGGCCGACGTGGACGACCTAGTTAGCTCTTTGCTAGCAGTATAGTCGGATCCTGCAGCGGACACCTGTTATACTGTACTAATCCCATGAAGTTCTTCAAACTTCGGATCCTGCAGCGGACACATACGGTACAGTTATGCCGTAGTTCTTCTAGTGGGAACCATGGTATTGTAGCTTACAGACCCCGACAACCACAACAATGAAAACTTACAGTACGCAACGCAAACCGGTCCGGGACTTTTTTCCAACATCCCAGTCCGGTCCATTATTTGCATGCATTTTTTTCGGTCCGGTCCTCCACCTTGATGGGTTAGTCCCGATCCGGTCCGTATTACCTCAAAAGAGAAATTTTCGGACCGGGGCGTGACTTTGCCCATTTCTAACGCTTTGCTCAATCTGTCAGCTTGGCAGGCCCACTTTAATCGTTAAATAAAGATCCCAGTTTGCTTTTTCCCCGCTGGTCCATCACCCACCTCGTACTGGCCAAGCAGTGAACGCCAGAGGAGGGAGGATCATCTACCACCGGTGTTCATAGCCAACAAAGGCTCTTTACCGAGGTAGTAAATAGAATGTTCGGCCGATCCTGGTGTATACATCACGAGATCAAAATGCATTTACTTCTGTGAAGGGTACACACACATCACACAGTTTAACGGCACTATCATAATCTTGCTATCCAAGAACAAGCAGCATGTTGGCGTGGACTTGCCCGCCTCTACGTAAATAAGCAATGGCCCTCTGGGTGAAACCAGCGTGTTGGACATGCAGCTAATTCTTGATAAACTGTGAGGTACAGTACTATACTGTACAGTACCGTACAGCTATGATTGATCCACTTGTGCTCAGCGCCGCTTGCAAAAGGAAGGGTACACGTTTTACATTTACATGACAATAAAGAATATCTCCTCAGCGTACAGTATGCCAAATAAAGCTTTCACCACAACTTCGGTTACACTCTATCGACAAATGGTGGACGCCGCCTCTCTAGCCTTCCAATTTCCGTCAACATTTTAATGCCAGCAATGAACGAATCAACTCACGGTGTGACACGTCACCGCTCGACAACCAACATCCTCCACTCTCTCGTTTTCATCATTATCATCGTCGTGCCAGCCGTCTACAACACTTTCCTCACAACCACCGCGCCTACCTTCACAATGGATCACCACCTCTACAAGTACTGTAATACCGATACAGGGGCAGCGATAGCAACGCGATGCCGCACCCGCCCCAAACGCCCGGTCGAGAAATTCCTCTCAATCAGCACCACATTCCCAGAGTCGCGATTCGCCACCGCCAAAAAGCTTCTACATCTTCCCCCATCTCTAACCCGTTCCACCACATAAAAGTCCCTCGGATGTTCCCCCCGCTTCCCCAACACCCGACCTTCCTTCTCACCTCCCCACCTCTCGCATCTGCCTCAAACGCAACAATCCAACCACGTCTCTCCTTGACCCGAACCGACACATAAACAAACCGTCCATCCGCAGTAACTCTAATCGCCGCCGCAGTAACATCATCACCATCAACCCCCAAATCCCACCGACTCTCCTCCTCAAACCGGCCACCCTCCACCTCTCTCATAACCACCATACTATTCCCCAACTCATTCACCACATAAACCGGCCACTCGAAGGATGAACGCCACATGCCTACTTCCATCCCCACTTCTCAAAAACGTCCTCCCAATTTCCCAGATCCTTCCGTACTCGACACGCCCAGATAAAACAGCACACTAGCGCCCAAATCCGGCACCAACACCCCCCGGCGATACGGGAAGACCATATGCGGTCTGACCTCTGCTTGCCTTGCACTCAATAGCACATCCTTCTCTGTGCGGCCAGTCCCGGCGGAACACGATACACATCTGCTCTACGCAATCCATGCGGTGTGACTCGAAAGCTCGACACGGTACCTGCGCCAAAGTCAGCGGTCATAACAGCTCGGTAGCGTTGCGATTGAGGACGGAGATATGTGCGATTCGACCGCCGGGAATGGGCGGGGAGATTTGGGTGGTGAAATAGGGTGGGATATCGGAGAAGGAGATTTGACGAGCAAAGCCGATTTCGGAATCGCCGTTAGTGGCGTAGAAATGAGGGGGGGAGGAGGCGAGGTAGGTGGGATTGGAGCCGGAGATGGGACGAGGAAGGAGAACTAGTTTGGAAAGGGTGTTGTTGCGGAGGGAGAGGATGGTTATACCGCGGCCGGGGTTTGTGGGGAAGAGAGTGAGGGTGCCGATGGCGAGGTAGAGGGTGGTGGGACAGGCGAGAAGGGTTTGGAGGATGAGGAGGAGGATGAGGAGGGGGAGGGGGGAGAAAGACTTGAGGGTCATGGTGGGTTTGTAGTTTGCGAGTGGCGGGGGTGGGTAAGGTGAGGAGGGAAGGGGACGGGGGCGGGGGGGAAGGATTTTATGGAAATTGGAGATTTAGGAGTGAGGAGGAGAATTGGACGGGGGTAGGCGTGGAGAACAGGGGCTTGGAGGTACAGGAAGACGGAGGAAAAAAGATGCTGGAAACGTGGAAAATGAGGGCTGTAGCGGGAAGGGCGAATTATGAGTGACTCGGGATGTAGTGGCCGGCGGTGGTGGGGTGGGTGGGGAAAGCGGGTGCGAGGGAATTTTGGGGGGTTGTACAAAATTGGAGGCGGTTTCTCGCACGCAGTCCACGTCTCGGTTCGGATGTGGTTTTCAATGCACACATGATTTTTTATTTGAAATTTGGACGAGGACGCGGTGAGGATGGAGTGATTGGTGGATCCGGAATTGGGGTTTGTTTGTTTTTGGGGGTGGAGAGGGAAGATGGATGCGCATGGCACCGCCACCACCAAGGGTGAGGTACGAAATACGTTTGCTGCAGCACTGGATTGCACCAAGGGACACACTGAACGGTGCACTATACAGTACAGTACAGTGTACAGTACAGTACAGTAGAGCCATTGGCAGCGGCAGAGTGCTCTACGTAGAGACGTTAATGTTGACATTGACTGTACTGTACAGTACAGTATCAAATTTTGGAAATGTCAAACGGCAGTTGATCCTGGAAAGCACTTTGGATAAGATACGATGCTGTAGTGTACAATTCTGAACAAAAAAGAGCGATGCAGTACAGTTGAGGGTTTCATGCTCTTATCCGAACAATACTGTACTGTACAGTACCGTACCTGTACTGCCAAGGCACCAGTTTATGATTGATTGCTCAAATGAGATTGGTGCATTGATGGCTAGCTGTTAGTGCTCGTTTTGAAAAACCCAATAAAGATTTACCTTTCGGGGGTGGCGTGCGGCCCTGGGAAATTCGGTCCTCCTTTGATGGATTACATGCAACTCGATGTACTGTACTGTACCCCTCTAGCTGTAGTCCAGTACAGTAATGTTATTTTCGTATATTGTACAGCATACTACTGTACAGTATATACTGTACTGTACGTACTGCACTGTACTGGTGACTAATGCATCTTATGTAAGAGAAAATGGCCCAAGATTCTCTAACCTTACAGTAATTCAACGGGTGCAATTGATCTCCGCTGAATAAGCAGCCCAAATCAACTCTACACCACAGTACGGTAGTGTGTCGAGATGCACTCGGGGCATAAAGCTCCCATACCCCTTCCCCAACATTCCGTCGAGTCGTCCGTAACACAAGCATCACAAGAGCCACTCTCCCTCCTCATCAACCACCGTCCCATTTACACATTTCTGAAACGCCCGACTCAATTTTTCCAATCACCCATCCCCTTTCACGCCCTCTCAAGCCATTGGCAATTACCTTGCTTACCGCTCATCCAACATTGCACACAAGGAGCAGCAACAAGTTTCCTGCGTCCCATCATTACCCCCCGCTATCACTTTCCCTCCCCGCAAACCCCCAAAAATATCCCACCCACCTCTCCAGTCCACCCTCCACCAAACCCAAAATTCCTTTCCATACCTTCCAATTCCAAAAAAAATCCCAAACCCAAAAGTACACCGCCCTCGAATGACCGCCACCTCCCCATTCCCATCACCCTACCACATGAAACCCACCACTCACCCAGCAAAACTACCCCACCTCCCAACCACACGCCTCAAATCTCCCCACCATCCTACCACACCACACCCACACCATGTCTGCTTACTGTACTCGCACCTTCCATCACCTCCACTACACTCGCCGCCTACACAATCTTTCAACACACGTCCCTCTTTTTCAACCTCCCCCACTCAATCTCCGCAGAAAAAACAAACCCCTCCCCCCACCGGAGACCCATGCCTCAGTTGCGGATCCGGTCGCCGTGTCTTTGAAAAACCACGCCTCGTGCCCAACTCAATCGCATGCATTAACGTTTTGGTAGAAAATGTTAAGGCTCCGTAGCAACTGCATCGTCACGTTTGCATTCGTTGCGGTATCCCTTGCGCACTGTTTACACGTCGGAAGAAGCAAACTGAGCCGTATGTTACATTTATTCTGCATTCTTGCAGATTTTCATCTAGGGGTATATGCCCTTTGGGTTTTGGGACGTAGGCTGCAATACATGTACATCATTGCAAGCGCTTCAACAAGGCTGCACGCAAACCTAATTCAATCGCATCAGCAACATCTTCTCATTGTTCCTTGCCTTACAGCACGGTTCTTGCCTATACTTTCCTTGATTTTACGTCACACCGATTCGCATGACCCGGACAAACAAGTCACTAGGGTCGCAATTGTTGCTGACTCACAACCTTGTCCACTTTGAATGTCCACTTTGGGACATAGTTTCAAATTCATCGGGGGCCACGCATCACTGCTGTCCTAGGTGAAACTACCGCAAGCCAACTCTACTGACCTGTAAGATAAATTTACCCGCGTGCAACAGCGTTTTAAAGCTCGTGTCGTACATATATCTGCGCGTCCAAAAGGTGAGTGCTCAGATTTCTCTTACAAACTCAAACGTTAGCTTCTACACATTTACCTTTTCGGGAAGAGTAGTCATCAACAGTTAAACAAGTCAGCCCCTATTTCATCAGCAAAAGCCACTATTTAACGTTTGCCCATGTTTCTCAGTTCTGCGACCTCGTTCCATACTCCCTCAACCCATCAACTATTGCATAGATTCTAACCCATCGTCTGCAGAAAGTGCCCCAATCACACATTCCATACCCTTTACCCCGGCTCCAAAGCATGGCCAAATCCCTTCTCCCGTGCTACCGGACCAGGCCGCCTGCCTCAATCCATCCATGAGCTGGCTCATATCTCCAGGTCCTGGCACGTTACCTAGTCTTAACACAACTCCCACGTCCGCAGAAATGTCTCTCCATTCGAGCCTTTGCCGCGACCCCATACTTTGCCCCCACTTTTCACATATGTCGCAACAGCTTTTCGAAGTTCCCAGTACTCTAATCGCTCCCAAACCATTCTAATTAATCTCGCCAAATAGCTCATTGAAACCATTGGCCTCCTTGACCCATTCGACCACAACATGTACCTACTTACAACTTTCAGACTTCCCACAGCTGACGGCGACGGATCACCCTGTACAATTGCATCAATCGCCCTTTCCGCGTGCATGTAGACACGAACCGCTTCAGCTTTGTCATTGCTCAAGCATTCAAATAATACATCAACTAGCCTTCTCATCTCTTCGTTCTCTTCTATCTTAACCGTTCCTCGCGACGGACACCCGCAATAATGCTTCACAAATGCCACAATCTGGGCATCTGCACTAAATGCTCTCACCAGGTGTTCAACTTGTGCAAAATAGTTACTCGTATCCGTCGTTGGTCTTGGTCTGCATATTGATCGCGCCATTATCCCTTTCGACCCCTTCGGATCCGAGCTATACGGCAGGTGTCCTGTTCGCCGCTTCACGAACACGACTTGTCCCTCTGTGTTAGAAAACCAGCCCCTGCCAGGCACAGCTGGATTTATCCGCACTGTTTTCGGCCAATACCGCTCGCTCACAACCGCTACATTCTCCAGCTCAGTCGAAGCAGGCAGAATGCAAGGCGCTCTCGCTTTCATTAAGCCTCCATGTCGAAGACCAATTTCGACATCCACGCAACACGGTAGGCCAGTATCCACATCCCTCGTTTCCAAATACCTTGGCTCTGTCGCTAATACATACAGATGTCTCATCGCTTGCAGATGAAATTGATTATCGTAAACATCCTCCGGGAATCGTGGATATATTGCACACAGCAGTCCAGCAACCCCAGTGTTCTCAGTTCCAAATGTTTGGCAACCGCCCCCATGAAAAGAAACCCAATCGCCATATGAATGGCAATATAGTACCCATACTTTCCACCAACCAAGCCGAGACATCTCCGTTTCCTTAGTCGCCGAAGCATCCGAAATACGTCTAGGTTTCCACTTCCTGCCGCAACAATAGAAACTGCTAGCGCCGAGCTGCCTAAACATGTCATGGTCCCCCATCTCACGACTCCCTCGTTCTGCTCTTCATACAGGAGCGCTTGCTCAAATGCTTCACATGCACTAGTCAGCAATGAAACAGCCTCTGTATCATTACTACCCGCATACTTTAGTGCTATGGCCGTGCACGCTCCAGCTATCGAAAAAAATCTTGCCTGTAACAATCCATCAACATCCACATCCTGATCCCAGTATGTACCTCCAATCATAATTTCACCGCGAAGATCAAAAACATTTTCCGAGTTCCCTTTTGGCGCTGGTCGGAGGAGAGCTGGAAGGGACTTGTATATCCAACTCCTTGACGCTTCGATATCATCCCACAGAATCAAAAAACGTACCAGAATTCGCAATAGGACATGAACTGAGTGTGCCCGGTCTAGGTCGTACAACGTTTCCGGGACTATGATTCGATCTGCCATGCGTCTGTCGTTTGTTTTCAGATAAATGAGTCCAATGGCCAGTAGGGCCCCCGGGGAGACCACGTCACTACTTGCAAACTTGCCTTCCTTGATCCTAGAGGCCTCGGAATCTGCAGGTGCCGGATTTGATCGCTCATGGCTGGCGGAAACATCCGGCTTGATCGATAGGAGTCCATATGGCTTGAAATTTCTTCTACGGTATCACCTGGACCTCCATTTGCATACAGGACCAGCCGATCAACCAAGCGCTTATCAGAAAGATCGAAAGCGGCAGAGCCGGTACCAAGACACACAAGACCAATGGAAATCCCAGCGGCTAGCGAAAGCCCCTCCCGATCATCGATATTATCTCCTGGCTGTGGTCTGCGCGCCAGCTCTGCAAACAGGCCTTCAAGGATGACGTGTTCGCATGATCCTCGATGCAAGAACCCTAATCCCAAAACCGCAGTAGTTTGCAGAGTTACGGATACGTTGAAATCCGGAATGGCGAAGCCGGGCATTGAAGTATTTTATGTGCAAGCACAACATTTTTGTTACTTTTTCCTCCATTTGAGCGATATTTCCAAGGGCAAGCCCAAGCATGAGCCCGATGCTGGTAAGTTCATGGCGTGGTAACAAGTATTCATAAAAGTCTGCAGTCCTTAGCTTGGGCAGGTAGCCTGCGAGGCCCAATGCTAAAAGCATACCAGCATGCGCAGGGTCATCAAGAGTCTCCGAGGGACGATGGTTAACGATCCAAGACCGTGTAAAGATCTTTCCATTTCGCTATCTTTGTCATCCGAGGAAGCCACGATACGGAGTCCAGCCGCAACACCGTTATGGAATTCTCCCCATTCTACCGTTAGCAGATCTATATCAGTCAAGTTGACCTTGCTTCCTTTTTGTCCGAGAAGCACACCGGTCGTACAAATGCTTGGGACTGGCAAAGGTTTTGTGGGATCCGACGGAACAAATGTTCTCAATGTGAAGGCACCTCGCCCTACTGGCGCTGCGTACCTCTTGCGAACCAAGCGTCCAAGTTTTCGGCGTTGCTCGGCGGCCATGTCAAATTCTGCGCCAGAGTCATTAGTCGGAGCAACCGGAGGAGTCATGATAACGGGATCGGTGGAGCGTAGTACGCGGCCGACTTCCTCGACTCTCTTGTCAGAGCTAAACCTTAGTTGATGGAGATGGCCCCCAATATAGCAACCGGTATCTTCAAACGTCGATGTGAATTGTCGGCCATCTAGGACCGGATTGCGTAACACAGCAGTGTCCTGTAGCACCGATGATTCTTCAGTTTGCATCAAGCTCGCTGCAGCTGCTTGAACTTGAAGCAGAGCTCTGTTCTCAGCGACGCCAGCAATTTCCGATTCAGACTTTGATGCTTTCCTAAGTTCGAAATCGCTGTAGTTGAACAAATCCTCCCTTCCTATTAGCGCAAACGCTTGAAACGGCCATGAAGTATCCGGATGCTGACGACATGCATAGAGAGCATCTTGCAAAGGGAGTGCTACTCCGAATGGCAGTGCATCTAGTTCAACTAGGGACAACCTATCCTCTACCATCGCAAGCAGGACAGCTTCTGCTCTCTTAACATAGTCTGTGCAATTGTGGTCCTCGCGAAAAAGGCATTTGTAGTACTTCACAACTCGTGCAGAGGTTAGCACTGGACTTTGAGCCCGCCAGGTAGCCATTAGTGAGAGTGTTTGCGTTTGCGGGAGGTCATTTGGGTCTAAAACGTCGCAGTATTGGGTACTACTTGGCTCTCCGCATGCTAAACTTGCGAGAAAATCGATCATGGAGGGCACCGTCCGTGATCACATACGATCTCAGGATAGATTTCCAACGAGCTGAATTTGTCAGGGATGATGCAATCTCTGCGGTAGTGATCTATGTAGTTGACGGCACCGATACGTTGAGCTAACCTAACGTTCAAGGTCGCTAGGCGCTCGGCTGCGTGATTTGTGAGGGCAGAAAGCTTCTGATCTTCGTATAGCAGATGCAGGGCAAACAGTAACTCCGTAATGTATCAATGTCTGTTCCTCTCACGCCCTCCACCTGTGCCAATTCTGGATTTGACCCAGTCCTGGGGCCAAGGGTGGACCAAGTATGACTGACCGGCTTCTCACGCTATGAAAATCACTGGAAAGTAAACCTAACCAGTGCTCCTCCTTGGCACTTACCTGATCCGGATAATCTGCGTCCATAGTGACAAAATCTCTCGACGTCCTTCCCTCGCCGTAGACCTTGAGCAGAGCCTTGCCAAAAATATCCCAATCCGCATCTTCTCCCTCTGCCCCTCCACACATCCCCAAAATCTCGTGGTACAGGGTAGCGATTCTCAACAAAATTCCCCGCATTTCAAACACAAACGACACAGCAGCTAAACAGCGATTCACTAGCGGGGACTTAAATGTGACACCCTCCAACGAGTATGTGCCTATCAGTCCGTCTGTCGCTCTCACACTAAACTGCGAACCAACTCCCTGACATACTTTCCCTCCAAATCGCCACCTCTCGCTATTCACCTCTGAACTCTTGCCTAAACGCACCGAGCACAGTCGATTCCTGCCCATGAACAAGCTCATGTTTCCCCCTGCGTGGCTGACTACAATATCCAAACAAGACAACCCCATCCTCAGTGCCAAAACAGGGGCGGCACTCTCAACATCCATAATACGAAACTGGGGTGTCATATTCCCCACCTCTCCATCAACGACTGCAAACGACAAACCGGTCAAAACGCCACCACTGACAATACACAACACCAACTTTCCATGTAAACTATGAGCCAAAAATGCATCGACACATTCCACACTCTGCACCGGTAGCTCATACACTTTTGTCAAAGTAAGCACCTTTCTCATGACCTTGGGCTCCTTGACACCGCCATCCTCCTCTTCCATGGCGGAGCGGACAAAATGGCCAATAGGATCGTCATCACCATCCTGAAAATCCTTCAATCCGACATGGTCCTCATGGTGGTCCTCCTTGAGCGTCCAGACGAAAACAACATCCTCACACCGAGACAACAAAACCGGCAAATCCTTCAAAACGTACAGCACTTGATGTTCCCTTGGCAAATCCAACGGCATCCATTCCGTCAACTCATTCGCCAAATAATGATACAACACGCGCCCTCTACGCTCCTCCGTACCAACAATGATGCCCATCGGAGGCGCAAACAAAGCGACAGCATAAGCCGGTGTGAGGACGCGAAACGGGCCTGTTTTGGTAGCGATGGTGATGAAATGGTCGGTGGCGGCCACGAGCGTGGGTGTGGCAGGTTTGCAATGACAGGCGGCAGGGTGGGAGTTAGCGGGAGCGATTGGCGTATTGAGGTGGCGTTGCGCCATTGAGTGAGCGGGCCGAAGGCGGTGTCGACGGTGTCGAGATATGTGACCTGGGTGGTGGACCATGTGGGGTTGGCGGGCGATGCGAGCGGGACGCCGGGATTTGTAGATGAGGATGACACGAATTGTGCGAGGGCGGAGAACATGGTGGAGTTGTTTGGGGGTTGCTCAGTGGGGTTTGGTGAGCGGATGGGGTGGGGATGGCTGGAGGGGAGTGGATGTGGGACGGGGGGCTAGTTGGAGAGGGGGTTGGGAACGGATGAGGATGCGGCGATGGTATCGCGGGATCAAATTGGACTGATTTGGGGTGGGGGGGTACTTGCGGAGTATTTTTTTTTTTTTTTTGAAAGTTTTCGGGTTGGCGGGAAGGCGGTGTACCGCGGTTCACTGTACTGAAGAGAACAGTGTACAGTAATGCACATTTGTTTGAGCCAATCAGAGCTCAATGGGCAATGCGTCAGGCAAATTGAGGATGAAAATTTGCAGCGATGTGGACGCGAACAAACATGCTCCGTCCAGCCGTTGTCCAGAGCGTCAATTCGACGCCTTTTCACGGCCCGGAACATCTTGCACTGTACAGTACTGTACAATACAGAATCCTACCCTTTCCATTTCACGATACACCCAACCACTCGGCCGGCCGGCTCAGCACCAACATCGCACAGCCTTGTTTGAGATTCCCTTCTTGTCATGACTTCACTCCGTTCCATTCGCAACGTTTTGCGCATTACCCGTCGGTTCTGTACGGCTCAACCGGCTTCCAATACCGTCTCCTCCGAAACAAGACATCCATCCCTCATTCGCAACGCCGCCATTATCGCTCATGTTGACGTAAGCAATCAAACCACTACAATTCCACTTTGCTTTCATTCCTCTAGCATTCGAATGACTTATCGAAATTGACTCTCCTTCCCGCCAACTGTCTACTCCACGCAGCATGGTAAGTCTACCCTTTGCGACAAGATCCTGCGCGATTGTTCAGTGGCGGTCACGGAGGATCGCGTAATGGATTCCGGTGATCTCGAGAAAGAGCGTGGTATCACCATCACCTCAAAAGTTACTACTGTTGAGTATGGCGACTACCTTGTCAATGTCGTTGATTCCCCCGGCCATAGCGAGTGCGTTTTCAAACACAGTCTATTTCCACCCTTCTCCCTCTAAACTCCCTTGACAAACTCACGCAAACTAATTCCATTTCTTGCTTCACCCATAATCCCCGTGTATTTTGGCGCCTCCCGTCAACAGCTTTGGTGGTGAGGTGGAGCGAATTCTGGGCATGGTCGACAGTGCTGTCTTACTCGTCGACGCCACTGAGGGCCCCATGGCTCAAACGAAATTTGTCCTTTCCAAAGCCCTCGCTCTCAATCTCAAGCCTATCGTCGTTCTCAACAAAATTGACCGTCCCACGGCTCGACCAGAGGCCGTTGAGAGTGACTTGTTCGATCTCTTTGCTTCTCTCGACGCCACAGAGGAACAGTTGGATTTCACTACCATCTACGCATCAGCCAAGGAGGGCTGGTCCTCTCTCAGCCCGGATGGCAACCGGCAGCAAGGCATGACTCCTCTTTTGGACAAGATTGTCGAGCTTGTTCCTCCTCCTCATGTATCCTTGGACCAACCCTTTTTTTGTCATTACTATGCTGAGTCGCGATCCCTTTTTGGGCCGTATTGCAACGGGGCGCGTTTGCTCGGGTACAGCATGCGTTGGAGACACCGTTCACGTTGTCAGTCGCGACGGCGTCCGAAGGAAAAACGCAAAGATAACAAAGATCATGGCTTCCAGAGGCTTGAAACGCCAGGAAATTCCAGCCGCTTCTGCCGGTGACATCATTTCCATTGCTGGTGTTGAGGATATGGCGGTCGGTGACACCATTGCCTTTCCACCACCAACAGCCTCTGCTGCCGATTGCAATAACCTCGAGGTTCCCACCATCTCCCCTCTATGGGCCCCGCAAATCGATCCCCCAACAGTCTCAATCACTTTCAATGTCAATGACTCTCCCTTGGCTGGTAAGGAAGGAAAAGTCTTGACTGGTCAGAAACTTTCTGAATGGCTGTACTCTGAGGCTGAGAAATGTATCCATTTCAGTCGAGGAGGATGAAGCGTCAGACGGCCTTGAGGTGAAAGGGCGAGGGGAGCTACAGTTGGGAATTCTGGTGAGACTTTGCGACGTGAGGGGGCCGAACTTGCGCCCTCTCTCCCCACGCGTGCTGACAAAGATTGATGAGGCTGGAAACAAACTTGAACCAGTGGAGGAATTACACGTAGAGGTTGACGAAGATCATTCCGGGGTTATTATCGAAAAACTATCGGGAAGAGGGGCCAATCTGCTCGAAATGAAGCCTGTTCCTGGGGGAAGGGTTAAGTATCATTCTGTGTCCGTCAAGAGGGTTGCTCGGGTATAGGCCGATATTTACGCAAGACACACGCGGGACAGGAATCATGAATCGGATCTTTGCCGAGTGGGCACTGGCAAAGAAGCAGGCACAGGCAGGCAACGTGCGGAAAGGTGTACTAGTGTCTATGGCATCGGGATGACATCGGCGCATGCACTGGCATCGCTCGAAGCGCGAGGTGTTTTGTTCGTAGGCCCTCGGGAGTCTGTGTACAGCGGGATGATCATCGGAGAAAGTAGCAGAGACTTGGATATTGACGTGAATCCGGTGAAGAGCAAGCAACTGACTAACTTTCGTACACAGCAAAAAGATGACGGGATTCGGTTGACACCTCCCCGTCACTACGGACTCGAGTCTGCGATTAGTTATGTTTCTGCAAAAGAGCTGGTGGAAGTCACTCCGAAAAGCGTGCGAATGAGAAAACGGGTACTGGACCCGTCGACGCGGGCGAGAGAGTCGAAGAAATTTCCTAGTAGTGGTAGTGCGAATAAAGCCGACCTAAAAAGACGTGGTAGATGTGGGGTGTGTAACTAAACGTCCATGGTGTCAAACTGGGTATGGACCGAAGCCACTGCATTGTTGAGCTTATCAACATCTCTACCCTGTTCCGTTCCTCGAGAATGATAATCCTTGCACGGGCGGCGGCGCCTTGTGACACGATCGAATAGTTCCGCCAACATGTATCACAGAAAACCTGACAGTTCCTAGATGAGTCATACCTTGGATAGACGTGATAAGTGACACAGCGGCCCAGACTGTACGATAGTGGTCGCGACAGCACCGGACGAGACACATGGCCAGTGCGGGGGACCAGAGTTTTATGGCCAAGGAGGACATGGACTGTGCGACTGCGAGGTCACCAAAGTTGGTTGCGAGCGAAGAACGGATGGCGGTGAGTAACTCTCGGTTATGGAGTTGGATGAGGTGTTTGTGGGAGGCATGTTCGGTATCGATGAGGCAGAGGAGGTAGCGGTTTTTGAAACGGACCATTGTTTTTTTTTTGTCGGTTTCAGGGAGGGGATCTCGGGGGAGAGGGTGGGGCAGATTGTACGGATCAAAATTTGTGGCGGGAAGATGCGACAATTTTTAGATCCGCCGGAATAGGGCGATGCAGTAGGGTCTGGTGTGCGGTTTATGACGTCTCATGATGCGGCAGCTATTGCGCTTTTTCTGTATTCAACGAGCTTTTTTCGCATGGCCGTTGGAGCAGAGATGACGTTGGGCTGTTTCAAAGTTCTATTTTAGAGAAATTTAAAAAACCCTTTTGCATTACAGTAAATAATTGGCACCAATCAACAATGAGTGGCTGAGCATGCGCAACGTCGCGTGCAGATATGGGACAGCTGTACAATACAAAAAAAATTATACAAAAAAATAGACAGCTGAAACGCGGTCAACTGTTGCGACGACATTTCTTCAAGCAATGTCTTGTGCCAAATCGAAATACATTTACTGCCACTGCCGCTGCAGGTACTACGCGCAGCCGTCTTTAGTGCGCTGCCTTACCGCTGCAACTGCAACCACCCTCAGGATCCCACTGCCCGCTCCTATCTCCGCATCACCTACAACTCGGCCCTCCTTCAAGCTCGTCTCAATCCTCATCGACCCCAATTTTTTTCCCCTTCTCATCTACCAAATCTCCTCCCCCTCCTTCTCCCTATCCCTCCGGCCCCTCACTTTCTACTACTATCCTCTCCATACTCACAATCTTCCCCCTCCCCCCGCCCCTGCCCGTTCCGCTGCCAACCAAACGCTTACACAGCATTACCCCTGTCCCTACAAATTGCGGCCAATACTTCACATCCTTTCCTTACCCAACCCATTACCACTTCGTCCCAGTCACCAAGATCCGCCACATCTCAATGAATGAAACAGAACCACCGGCCCAGTGTCCCGATCCCAACTCCCCACAAGCAGACAATCCCTCCATGGATGCCGACTGTCACAAGCTCAAACGCCCCTTGCATACCGATTCTGGTGTCGCATCCGATGACGCTCATGAGGAAGTCCCAAATCCGCTCGTCTCTGCCGGCGTTGAAACAGGCCCCGCCCCCAACCGTTCCAAGCGTCGCAGATTAAACTTGTCAGAGAAGCTTCGTGCTTTGGACATGATAGAAGACGGCCTCTCCTTACAGGAGGTTGCTGATGAATTTGGTTCCTCTAAACGTGCTATCATGCGAATGAAGCAGGAGGGTGATGTCATTCGCAGTCTGGGTCAATCAGGAGTCCGCGGCTCCATGAAGTCGAGAAAGCAGAGCAACTGTGTCAAGTACACCGCATTGGAGACAAAAGTTGCCGAGGTCCTAGAGATATCCCGCCGCAATAGAATGTCTATCAACTTTGAACTTGTGAGGAACTGCAGTCTCAGAGTCCGACAGGAAATGATCAAGCAGGAAGGTCTGTCCGACGAACAAGTGAAGGACTTGCAAGACTTCAATCCCTCGGATAACTGGATCCGCTCTTTTTCCAGGAGAAAGCAGATTAAAGTCGCCTCAAAACCTTGGCGGATCACCGAGATCTCTGCCATAGAAGTTGATGACATGGAGACTCAGAATGTTAAAACATTGCTTCAGAGGTACGACCTGGATTGCATTTTCAGTGTGCATGAAACTACCCTCTTTCACAAGATATTACCGAGGAAGAGCTACCTTGTAACGAGGCCAGATACCCAGAACACATTCAAAACTTTGCCAGACGACATGAGCACAGAGGATAGGCTCACCCTCGTTGTATGTACAAACGCAACCGGAACTGTGAAAGTGCCTCTCGCACTCATCGGCATGGCCAAGCAGCCCAAGTGCTTTCGTATCAGGCCCTGTCCACTGCATTATCTCACCCATCCTTACGCCTGGTTCAACACACCACGTTCAAACAATGGTTCTCCGAGGTATTCATCCCAACCGTACGCAAACATACCTGGAGAAACGTGGCTCTTCTCGTTGAAAATAGTCTCGATGGTCACGATGTTGCCGATCCGAGAGGCCAGGTGCACATTCTACACCTGCCTTCTGAAAAGCAGAGAAGCCATCCTATAGAACAGGGCATTTCTTCCCTGCTAAAGCAAAAGTACAGGTACACCATGCTGGAGCGCGTAATAGAACTTCTTCCAGTGCGCGAGGAGATTCAGTCTTGTACGCGAAAGTCGCCGCAATTCCGAGGTTTGGATGACGGGCATGATCCGAATATCTTGGATAGCGCAGAGCTTCTTGAGTTGATTTGGAATAATACGTCGGACCAAAGCATCTCGCGCAACTGGGTCAATGCGGTAATCTTACCGGATAGTTACAATGCCAAGTTGACATCGTTACATGGAAGAAGCCAGGCTTATGGGAGAATTGAGCTTCTCAGTGAGTCTTGTACGGCGCACGAAAATGAAATGGTGCAGAGGGTTGAAGAAAGCCTGCGGAGTCGCAACTTGTCGGTCAAGGAAAGTGCACCTGCTGCCCATCAAGAGCTTGTTCGAAACTTGAATTCTGTCACTGAGAAAGAATTTGAGGCGTGGTTGTCGCTTGAAGACAAAACAGACATCAAGGCCACGCTCGTTCGGGAAGCACAAGAGAACTTGCTGACGTCTTCTACGCTGAACCTTGGACAAAATTCAAACGGGACATTGGTAACGCAGCCTGATGTTCAACCAGATGAGTGCGATCCATTGGAAGCGCAGCAGCAGCTCCCAAGCCTTGCTGCAATTGCGGAGATGTTCTCCCCCATCGAAGAACTGATTTCGGTTTGCGACAGTGGTTCGGCGGCCTCTCACATTCGGCTCGCGAAACGACATCTGTTCCGATCCAAGCTTAGGGAGGCGAGGGTGGGAGCGGTTGGCGGAGCTCGCAGTTGCTGTGATATAGTTACTGCGCAAGAATCTAACGGATAATGGAGTGGGGCCAAAAAAGGGCGGTGAAATGGTGAAATATGGAAAGTGTTGAAGCATTTATGCCTGTAATGTTTAGGCATTGTACTGTAATGTACTGGGCGGGGCAATGGAGCCTTATGAACAAGGACACCTGTTGTTAGTTGCTTGGCGCCGATTAGAATATGATATGATTATATATTTATTCGTTTGTTTTTAAAGTATGAATCAACTTTGGCATCTCTGGATCCATTCTTATCGTTGACACGGCTGCGGCCGCTGATCCGTTGCGTCCCATTCCCGTCGGCTCAATCTTCACTTCCTTTCCAAATTTAACCTGTTGTAAAGCCAAAAGTTCAACCTCGCCTATCACACCCATTTTTCAAACGGATGGGTCTGATACGATTGACAAGGCAACTGCCAAGGATCCCGTATTCGTCTTCCTGCCGACCGCAACAATATTCGGATCAATTCCATCGACTTTTGCACTCAACAAGCCCGCGCAATGGCAACGTTCCCCTGCAGTCCATCAAAGAACTACGCCAACGTACCGGAGCTCCAATTGGCGCCGTTAAGAAAGCTCTCGAAGAACAAAGCGGGGATCTGGAGGCTGCTATCGACCATCTGAGAAAGCTTGGCGCAAGTATGGCGGCAAAGAAAGCCCATCGAGAGGCTTCCGAAGGATTGGTACGCATTTGCATTTCAGCAGACAGGAAAAGGGCGTCTATTGTCGAGCTCAACTCCGAAACAGATTTTGTTGCACGAACACCCCAGTTTGGTGACCTTCTCAACACAATATCCAAGTCTGCATTGACTCACCCTGGTGATAGCCCCGATGAATGTGTAACCGCAATAGACCCCAACCAGTTGCTGAATACGGATGATAACCAGCGTCTACTTTTGAACGCTATATCTTCACTCGGCGAAAACATCGTCCTCAAGCGTGCATACGGAATTCATGTTACGGACAACTGCGCTGCTGTATTCGGGTACATCCACGGCACCGTCGGCGATGGAACGGCCGGATTGGCACCTTGGTAGCTCTCCAAGGCGAGGATATCACAAAAGTGGGGCCACAGTTGGCCATGCACATTGCCGCCGCTTCGCCAAGTTACAAATCGTTGGACAGTGTGCCAGGTGAGGATGTCGAAAGAGAGCGGGAAATTCTTTTGGAGGCTGCAAAGGCGGACCAGAAACTGGGGCTAGGGAAAAGCCGATTGGTGTTTTGAACAAGATTGTGGAGGGTCGCCTTGATAAATGGTACGCCGCAACTGTACTATCGGAGCAGGAAATGCTCGTCGAGTCAAGCTCTTACAACGGAAAACCACGGAAAGTGGCTCAATATTTGGCCGATGAATCAAACGACGCTAAAGTTTTGGCTATGTGCAGATTTGCAGTCGGTGAAAAGTAGTTGGCATGCTTTTGTTTGTAGGCTGTTCTTTGGTAAAGAGTAGCTGTACTTGTTGGTAAGCGAGTGGAACGTGCATTTGTAACCAGTTTTGCAGTAACAGTAATGTTGAACAGTTGACGTAAACTAATTTGTTAGGAAAGAGGTAGATGTCACTATTGCGGGTGGGAAGGGCATAGTTAACATTACTTGGGCAATCCGGAAGGTGACAAATATAGTCATAACAACCGTTCATTTCACAAAATTTGAAAGAACGTGAGTCGCAAGGGGAACAGCAATCGAGGTGGACAATATTACATAAAGGGTACCGATAATAAGGACAAGAATGGGAACAATAGCGCTATCCCCGTCCCATCCTCGTACCCCTCACCTCGCCCTTTGCCCCAAGCAATAAACCCCCGATTGGACCCCTACCAGCACCACCTTCATTATACATCCTCACCTCCATCCTCTTACATCCCCCAACGCGAAGATTATTCTGTACCGATTCCCGACGAATCTACCCGATGTAGGTTTCCATATCGCTTTTCACTTTGCGTAGAATTTTACTCAATTGTGCGCAGTGCTTTCTACGCTTAATGAGACGAATATAACAAAGGTCTCAATGGGCACAATTGCAAACCATCGCAGTGAGATAGAATGGGGGGTAGAAGGGTAGTGGTAACAGTTAACCAGCATGGTGGTCTGCTATAAAGTGACATTCGGTTTCATCCTGCCAGGTCATTTCAAGATTGCACGGCAATCCCTCGGATCAAATCCTCCGTCGCACATACATCGGCCAGTTCGCGGCCTTTGTTGATTCGCTCTGCTTACATAGGCTTGAACGCGGTGCTGCATACAGTTGGTACAGGAGCTTCCGGCTTATTCTGACAGCTGACTTTTATGCAAAAGAGCATTTGGTGGTTACACCAAAACATAGGTTTCACATCATTTTGCTACCTGTTCAAGGCCAAGGGGATCTTGCTGTCTTGACTCAAAAAGATGCTCAAAGGCTCTAGATCAGATGCAAGTGATTCATACTAAAAGTATCAGCTTGAAGTTATTCCGTTGCAAATTTACTGCATTTAGCATTTGCGGATACTGAAAACATAAACGGCTAGAGAACCTGAAACGATCCGAACAAGCCGTATAAGTAGACGCAGGTCAAGTCTTCCACTCGGGCACAAGCAAGGGCAACATATCCAACTCTATCGTCACACAGCCACCCACAACTTCAAAATCAAAGTTTCGTGTTTTCAAATCCAACGGGAAGACTTTTCACGAACCGTTTGCACTCTTCCAAATTCCCTAGTCTCATTCCAGCACCAGCAAGTATGAATCTCAAAGGAGCAATCTTAATAATTTGCTTCGTACTTCAGGCGCTCAATCTGATCGCGATCCCGGTCAACCCCAACCACCTTGCCCAATCGGAACCCCATAGCCGTTCAAACCGACTGACCGCTGTAAAAGACAGTGAAGAAAGGAAACCGATGGTATCGAGCTTAAAATTAGCACGGAAGCAAATCAGGAAACTGACCGCCAGTATCAACAGTTTTGCGTTATCGAACGAAAAACTGAAAACACGGCGAACAAGGTGGACTCCGTGAGACGAACTACGGCACGAACATTTCCTAATGTGGGAAACAAGGAATCATTGGAACCTGACAAGGTGCCAGGTACCAATCCCCAGCCTGTGGCTGTCGAAGCTACTGATCGTCTATTGATACCATATCCAATTTCCCATCCTCCGCTGTGGAGCCTGCGACATCAAGGACCCCACTGCCGGCCGTGCCTCTAGTTTCTTCCTCAACTCCCGCTGGAATGTTAATCAACCTGAATGTGTATCCTTCCCCAGGGTCGGATCCCGAGGAGTTTTCAGAGCTCGACCTCACGGCTACTCGAATGTCTCCTTGGAAATAGAAGGAGAGTATGGGTCCTACCCCGAGTCCACCGGCGCAGGCAAGTCAGTTGTATGAATCGATTGATTTGTCGCTATCATCGACCGCAGAGCCCACGTGGAAGAATCGGAGCCACAACCATTTTCGTATCTTCCACTGGCGTATGACGAGTTTAAAGACTCTGGGTACAACCCGTGGACAGCGATTTATATTTATGTCAGACGCCTCTTTCTAGAGCATTGAGGGGATACCAGTCAAGTCTGTTCAAAAGTTTTTCCTTCCTCGCGCAACCGTCACCAAATTGGCAGTTACGACACATTTGACACGTGCAGATGGATTAACTTTAACATTGACATCAACCTCAGTCCTTTCTCTACATATCTGAATTCCACATGGCTTTACCACAACGTATCGGTAGAGTAGATAGTCGTCACAGGTAAACAGACTTCTACAGCACATTGAGAAGTCCCACCTTTGTAAGCTCTGCGAAACGGTTTGCTGAACAACTGTTTAATGTACCCAAAGTATCAAAAAGTAACGTGACGCGCATGAGCCGAAACCCGTGCTTGAGTTCACTCTTGTTTCTTTCCAAATGGCAGGGAATCTTTGGCAAACCAACTTTGGCAAACCAACACTAGGCAACTCGATATTTGGGAGATCTGGCAAGGCCGGAAGCTGGACCGAGCCAACCTTGGGGCCCACCTTGCCACGGCCGCAGCCGCAGGTACTGGTGCTCGACGAGTGACGGACACACGCGGACGAGAAGTGCCTTCGTCTAACGTCAAGGGGACGGCGGTGGGAGTGACTGGAACCTGCCCCGGCAATAGGAGATTCGGAGTGAGTGGGGTGCTAGCATCCAAGGCCTTTGACAAGACTCGCAAGGCAGATTTTGCCTCCTCTAGATCCTTTTCAATCGGGACAGGGTATCATTCTCCATCTGCTTGTGGAACCGCTTGTAATCCGACGACTTGCACCCAGCCTCGCCAAAGCACTCTCATCATCTCCCATGACCTTTGCATAGGGATTGAGCATCAAGGGATCACCGGGAGCAAAAGCGACGCCACGGTTTATGACCGGGCCCAAATCGGCAGCCATTTCACGAAACGGGGACAACTGATCGGTCTGCTCGATGTCCTCTTTGCCAATTCAAAGTCATACTGAGCCTGCAACGCCTGACATTGCGCTGCAATGCCAAACCTCCGCCTGGGACACAAAGGCCGGGGTAGGAGGCAAGGCCGGGTCCGGTACGGCATACCAGTTGGGAGCGGTGGTCTTCAACGGAGTATTCTCGGCAACATGTTCATAAGGTGTTGTCTCATCAGTGCATAAGCGGCAATGCGATCACAAAACTGCTTGCCATCCGAACCATTATAACCCGAGAGGGCGGCACCGCCCATAGCCTTATCGGAATTGGCCCACCTCCCTTCAAGGCGCATTGCTTGTTAAACGAATCACACGGTGTATAAGCGCCACGGAAGCGCAAAAACGGATGTTATCGTCGCCAAAGACGGAGGAATACTCTTCAGAATCGATGTAACTGTCAATATCGGCATCGACGCCACGGGCACAATAGGTGGCGACATGCTGTGAAATCTCCTTTTGCGAGTCAGGAGCCCTGCCCAACAAGTGCATAAAATTGAGTTCATAAAACGATACTGACTGGCACCCTCGAAGAAACGGGTCTTGTATGCATTGCTCTTTGCGCATGCACGGACGAATTCACGGGCGGTGAGCGTGCCCATTTTGAACTGACTCTCTGGGATGGCCAATTCTGCACGTTCCTCCTCCATGAGATAGGCGTTGCCAAAGATTTGGCGGTAGGCGGCACGAATGGCGACTTGAAGATCGTCGTCGGGCGAGTGGGATAGGTGACGGTGGGTTGGAAGGGGCCGAGTACGTAGCGGGAAAAGCCGTAGGCGGATTGGGATTGGGTGTCGAGACCGTCGAGAATCTTCATGGTGGTGGGGGAGGGGGGGGGGGAACGTTGGGTTGGAACATGTGGAGGGGATGGGAGGTGGTGAGAAGTTGTCCAGGTGGGGGTGAAGGTGGATGAGGAGCGGGAGGGGGAAACGGAAACGGCAGCTATGAAAGTGAGCATGGTGGGATGTGGCGGTGTTGGAGAGTGTTTGTTTTGTGAGAGGGAGATGAATGTGTTGGGGAGAAAGGATCTCGATGGTGGACGAGGAGGCGCGGCAATGCAACCCCAAAGGCGGTTGATGATATTGGATGGGAATAATCAGGTAAACTCCTTTTCCAGTACTGTACTGTAGTGCAGCCCTGCAGGGTTCCATCCACTGCGTGGGGGTTAAAAGGAGCTCAACAAATCTGAATCTTAAATTGTTCACTCTGCACTGTACAGTACAGTGCACAAATTGTCGCTGCGCTTCATCCTCTTCCAATAGGGTTTCCAATCCCCGATCCGGATCTAATGCCTCTCGATCGCGATTGCAACTTTTGTACAGTACAGTACACCGGATCATAGGGTCTCACCTTCGAATCGTCCGATCGTCCGATCGTCCGAATGCCTCGATACCAACCGAAATTGACTCGGATCATGACAATTCCACACAAGGTCATCGCTCCTTTTAGCTACAGCCTCCTATCCCCATCAGCGCCATGACCCTCTCCTCCTCCCCCTCGCCCGCCTTTCTCCCTTGTTCTCCATTCTCTCCCGTCGAACCACTCACCTCTTCACTTCCTCCACCCTCCCCCTCGTTCCACCTTTGTCTCCCCACATGCTTTCCCCAATCCCTCTCATCCATCCAATCGCCCTTGTCCCCGTTCCCATCCCCATCCCAATCCTCACTCCCGCACCACTCGAACCATATCCATGAATTCCACACATCCTAAAGTCGCTCTCATTACCGGTTCCTCCCGTGGTATCGGTCGTGCCATTGCCGAATCCCTCGGCTCCGCCGGTTGCAAAGTCGTCGTCAATTACTCTTCAAACTCCGACGCCGCAGATCAAGTCGTTGAAAAAGTAAAACAATTGGGCGGTGATGCACTCGCTGTTCAAGGCAACGTTGCCGATCCCGATCATGTCGCCACTTTGTTTACCAGTGCCGTCGAACACTTTGGCAAAGTCGACATCCTCGTCAATAATGCCGGAATCACCAGGGATACCTTGATGTTGCGTATGAAGCCAAATCAATGGCATGATGTCATTAATCTCAATTTAACTGGTGTTTTCATGTGTACCCAGACCGCCGCAAAGCTCATGATTAAGCAGCGCAGCGGTAGAATTATCAACATCACTTCTGTCGTCGGTCTCATCGGTAATCCAGGTCAAGTCAACTATGCCGCCGCAAAAGCAGGAGTCATCGGATTGACCATGAGTGCCGCAAAGGAATGCGCCGCAAGAGGTGTCACTGTCAATGCCGTCGCTCCGGGATTCATCAACAGTGATATGACCGCACAATTGACTTCCATGGATCAAATTAAGAAGATGATTCCTATGAACCGCTTCGGTGAGGTCGACGAGGTCGCCGGCTTGGTCAAATATCTCGCCTTGGACCCTTCCGCCGCATACGTTACCGGCCAGACTTTTGCCATTGATGGCGGAATCGCTATGGGTGCCTAGTTGTCATGTCGTGCTACGGTTTGCATCTTGTTGCCACCGTTGCGGTCGCACATTCCCGGCTTGAGGGCGCTTGTAGCTTGAGTTCATTGCACTTTGCGCGGAATCCTCGATTGAAAATCCAGCGCAGCTTTCACAAGGGTTTCGAGCATGGCGAACGTCCCTGTCAGGGCTCAAGTAAAGTTTTGTCGTCCTGCTCACTCGGCGTGATATGGTTGAGTGTGTTATGGGAGCCTTTTTCGATCCGCATCGTTTTTGGCAGTCCATGTCATGTTGATGTCAGTATGTTTGCTGTCTTGACATTTATTATGTCAAATCGCCTGAGGGAGGTCCTACGCAACTGCAGAAGCCAGATGCAAGCTCACCGTCAAAAAGTAAACTAACAGGTCTCTTGCGGTAGCAGCCTCGTGGGAAGAGGCAGACAACGAGTTGACAAATTTCCGACGCTTTAAATTTCAGACATGAGCAAAATGACGTATCAAACATTGCCAGGATGGTGGCAAGTGAAAATTACCCAAACCATCTCAATTCTATGTTCACAGTGTTTCTGAGCACGACCTCTGACACGGTTCGGATTTCCTCGCAGTCAAGGCGAAACGTCCTCTTTTACATACGCACACCAGGACTACCTCTAGCGGGTTGCCTTTCAAACCCGATTTTGTTGTTACCCAGTTCCACACGGGACATGCCCGATCCTCCCTCTCCGCGCATTATTATCGTTGGTGGTGGTATAATCGGCGCCTCAATCTCCTACCACCTCGCCTTACTCGGCTGCCCCTGCACCATCCTAGAACAACACTCTGTCGCCTGCGCAGCTTCCGGAAAAGCAGCTGGCTTCCTCGCCAAAGACTGGGACGACTCAACCCCCCTCCGAGCACTCACCCGTCACTCTTTCGAACTTCACAAAAACTTTGCCGCTTCCGTCCCCACCAGTGTCCATTACAGGCCCCTAGAGGCATACTCCGTCTCGCTTATTCATTTCAATCAACCGCTCCGCTCGAAGACACGCAGGAGAAATACAACCATTCCGAGGTCTCTCCGCTGGCTGAACGGCGCTGCCAGCGTTTCAAGCGCACCACATTGTATCGGGACGAAAGCGACTACTGCACAGGTGCAACCGAGGCTCCTCACTCACGCCTTGTTACAACAGGCGAAGCAACTCGCAGGGTCCACAGTACGGCTTGCGCGGGTGGAAAATGTTAGACGCGCGGAAGATGACGCTTGTTGGAACGTGTGTGCACTTGATAAGAATACAGAAGCGGTCAATGTACTACGGGCGGATGTTGTGGTGTTTGCAATGGGACCTTGGACAAGTAGGGCACGGGCTTGGTTCCCGCAAATTCCAGTGATTGAGGGGCAAAAGGCGGCGAGTTTAGTAGTGACAGTGGGAAAAGTGTTGGGGAAACGGCTTTGTTTATGGAGTATGAGGTGGAGGGGAGGCTGAGGGAGGTAGAAGTATACCCTAGAGAGGAGGGAGAGGTTTATTTGAGCATGAGTTCATACTTTGAGGAAAGGATGGCCGAGCCTGGGAAGGTACGGGTACATGAGAGAAATGTGAGGGAGTTGAAGGAGGTTGCGAGTGGAATAAGTACTGAACTTGGGGAGGTGGTACAAGGGGATGGTGAGGGTGTGGAGGCACAAGCCTGTCATTTACCTGTAAGCGAAGACGGATTGCCGGTAATTGGACCTCTGGAAGGAGTGCAAGGGATCTGGGTAGCGACTGGACACTCTTGCTGGGGCGTGTTGAATAGTATGGGAACTGGGTTCAGCGTCGCGGAAATGATCGTGAAGGGGACGAGTGAGATCGATCTGAGTCCATTCTCGCCGAGCAGATTTGGATGAGGCCCCTGATTGTTGATGGTGCGACGAGATCCATAACCTTGGGCTACTTGCAGGATGATGCGCGATCTTTGAGACAGGTCTAAGCGACTTCAAAGAATTTTCTAGCTTGATGCTCTCGTGCAGCTGAAAAGCGATGCGTCAAATTCGGTGCAAGTTTCGTTACTAACGGAGCACGTCGCGACGAGTGCAGAGGCGCATTCATTCATGAAATATATGCTACAAAAGCATTGCCTGTTCATAGAGGATTATTCGTTGGGGAACTACGCCTCCGTCAACGAGCACCTAGCACGGTTATAGAAGGGAGTAACTGCAGCTGGCTGGTGACCGAATCCAAAGCGCTCTGTCCCCATGGCTTGTAGAAGCACCCTGCTGGTTCTGTAGAGCTTCCAAACGAGACATTCAAGCAGCTCTGTTCAACTCATTTTGTTGATTCGGATTCGACAAGGTATCAAGTGCTCTAGACGCGCCGGAATGACCCTTGCTAGCAGCTTTCTTGTACCACATCTTTGCTTCATCCACGTTTACAGCAATTCCATCGCCTAATTCGAGGCACTTGGCCAGACGGTACTGCGCAAAATGATGACCCGCTGACGAAGCCTGTTTCCAATACTCTATAGCCAGCTGGATATTATTCCACATCTGGTCCCGATAGTTGAAAAAGTGACATCCAAGCTGATATTTCGCTGGTGCATTGCCTTGCTCTCCAGCCCACGTATAAAGTTCCAATGCACGCCTAATATCCTTCTCAACCCCATCTCCTCTGTAGTAACATTCACCCAGTCTGTACTGACCAGACGGGTATCCGGCTTTTGCTGCTATACGATAAAGATCCGTCCCTCGTGCAACGTTCTTTCCAACTCCATGGCCAAAGAAATAGCAATCTCCCAGGTTGACCAAAGAGGGAATATTGCCATATCCGACTCCAATTTTGAAATGACTGAGGGCTTGCTGAGCATCCTTTTTCCTGCCATTCTGCCCAGCGAGATGCTCTTTCCCTATGGACTGCATCAGATCGCCGTGATCATTTTGGGCTTTTGAGTACCCGCCATCCTCAACAATTCTTTCCAAGGCTCTTCTTACAAGCGTTGCGGGAGGTCTCACCTCGGCTCGAGTTGACAAACACTTCTGGGCCAAAGCTCGTAGTCGGAGGTTTTTGACATTTCCAGGTCGCAGCCGTACGTACCCGCCATCATCCATGCCACCGCGCTTTTTAGCACGGGGATTTTCATCCTGGCCTGCTCGGGAAGCTCGTTGTGAAGGTTCTCTTCGGAGAACAAGAAACATATCAAGGCTCCCAAACTCCAGATGTCCCATAGAGGGCCGTCGGACTCATTGGCAATGTATCCCTCTGGTGGCATATGTGCCGGAAACGCTTCTCTGGTTGAAGAAAAGAGTGCTCGCAATTCTCTAGAATTGGTACCGTTGAACCCAATGTCTCCTATTTTCGCCCTGCCAACAAACTCCCCCTGTACGCTCCGGAGAAAGACATTCTCAGGCTTGAGGTTCAGGTGCCCAACTCCACGGGAATGCAGGTACTCGACCCCGCTTGCAACATCTCGAAGCACTGACACTCTTGCTTGGAAATTAGATAGCAGACCGTTTCCAATTGCGGTACGCAGGTTAAATGGCATATACTCCGTAACAGTAAATGCACAGTCGGAATTCCAGTTCAATTCTCCCTCAACATGAGGCTGATATCCAATATGAGACCAGTATGCACCGTAAAACTTCAGAATGCAAGGGTGATCCATTTCGAGGAGAAGAAAAGTGTGGCGTATGACTGCATGATGCAAATTGCTTGCCTTCAAGCGTTCAGCGATGACTTTAACAGCGACTTGGCCGACACGGGAAACAAAACCATTGCTATTGCGAAGCACGACGGAACCTCGAAAGGCTCGAGACGCACCTTGTTTGCCGAGATCAATATGGGAAAAAAGTTATATCAGATGGGTTGAGACGACATTTCTTGCGGAGGCTATCCAAAGCAGAAGTGATGGTGTTGAGGTCTGCTACAGCTAAACTGGAATTTGCGACATTTGTTGAGCATCGATGAATAGTATTTTCAATGTTTTGGATACGACCTAGTACATCTTCATTCTTATTATGAGTAATTAAATGATTTTTCTCGTACACAGTTGGGAGACGGTTGGTTTGATCGATGTGAGTGATATTTGCTTCCCTTTGAGAGTTTGAAGTCCGATTGGCAGGTAGCTTGGATACTTCGGGGTATTGATTACAATCTTTGCCGAAATTTGTTCAAGGTGGTTCTCCATGGCGGCGATGTTCTGTTGGAGGTCATGGATTGCTTCCAGAGTGGTATGTGCTTGTGAAGCAGACTGATGGTTTGAAGATGTGAAAAAGCCGAGAAGGTCGAGATCATGTTGCAACATATCAACTTCGTCCGTAAGTCTTTGGATTTGTGTTGAGATATTCTTGGCATGAACAAGTTTCCAGATTGGACGAGAGCTAAGAAGATGATGAATTTCTTGGAGCTTCGTGGCAACGCCCTGGAAATGAACTGAAATGCGTGTAAACGCGGAGCCCCAGATCGGAGAAGATAGATCAATGGAATGAGAATTGTTGAGGAAATGAAGGGTATCGCGAATGGAAGAGAACCGAGATAGGAGCATTTCGAATTCGAATGGGTTATGTTGATAGGACTCAACGGCATGCTTGATGTAGGACGCAATCTGAATGGCATAGTCGACAGTACTGATAGCGAAGCTGATGGCCTCCATGAGTTGCAGTTGGTGATGCTTTGACCGGATCCAGTGAGTCAGCAGGGGTCGAACTTGGCGGATGGTGAACCGATGAGAAGCCTGCTGATGGAAATTTCAAGAGCACACAAGGAAGGTAGTATAAATGCATGGTTCAAAATATCTACAACATATGATGGAAATTGAGTCTAAGACTACACATTCACGAAAAATGTGGGTTGCGTCTTTAACATTCGAAGCTAACGAAGTCTCACAAGTTGTCAACTGAAATTTGGCGAAGCAGTTCAGCCACTCGCTTGTTTACTGATTAGAAAGCAACAAATTTCAGAAAAGGACCTCCATCAGTCATCGAAAAAGAAATTTACTCAAGTACAGTACAGTGCTGCATTTACGATTGCTAGATTACCAAGCTGTTTGCAGTTGACCACTCCTCTTTGGCACCGGATACATGTACCTTTGTTGAGAGCAATTTGTGAAGAATAAGAGGGCGTGACAGACAACGGGGAGTTTGAGGTTTGGGCCGGCGCCGGGTGAAAGCGGTTTCAGGCCAAGTATTAAAAGCAATGCCAGTAAAATGAATTGCTACCTGAGGGGGAAACGATGTGAACCAAGCCAATCTATCTCCCGGGTGCCATTGTGCCCATTCTTCCCCAAGGGATCGACAACTATCCCCTCCTGCGTGCAACTGACTGCGAAGACGACGAACCCAGTCTCTTTACCTCCTACCTCCACCGCGCTTACGCACCACGTCTGCAAAGAGGGATTTTGTGGTGCTCTACTAATTAGGGATGTAGGACGACTGTTTCCCGAGACGGGAAGGGGCAAGTCTATGTATTGGAGAGTCTGCAAGGGAGACAGAGTCAGGCGGGGCTATTTCACAAGGCTGGGTAAGAGCAGCCGTAAGACATGCCGAGTATGGACGAAACCGTCGCCACAGCTTTTTTTGTACATGAGGACTAATCGCACCGCCCACAAGTCTCCATGGCTCGCACGTCGACGTGCCTGGCTGCTTCTGTCAGCATCACGAATGCGTCAGGGTGCCACCCTCCAAAGGTGGATCTTGGCACTCGGATCAGTGGGGACCTGGCATGCGTGATGACAAACTCTTGGTACCTTCTGAACTTTGAAGCTTTCGCGGCGTTCAGAGATGTCAAGGGGTTGAAACATCGAGGCCGTGTGTTTGAGAGAGAAAGAGGATTCAAGACTGTTATATCTGGCCTCGTCCACTGGGAGGAGGCTCCGTGACCGGGTGCTGAGCGGTCTTTGCCAAGTCCGATGTGAGAATTGTAACTTGGCGGTCCCGATGATCGATCTGCTCTTGCCCTCACAGACATTGCATGAGATGGTCACCGAAGATGTTGAGGGTTTCCCGGCAGTTGATCCTGGGGCACGGGGTGTTGGGAGCGAAGCTGCCTGACAGTAGTACTGAAACCGGACCGAGAAGGCTTTGGGATCTATTTGTCTTTTAAGGCCCGGGCATGGTGCATAGTGTATCCATTGTTTAGCACCAGGGAGGCCCGTCGACCAGCGAAAACCTTGTATCTTGCTGTCGCCAGGGAGTATGCGTTCCTGGGCCGCTTCGTGAATTGCATCCGTCAGTTTCTTTTGCGAATTGGGTTGTTGGGGCAAAAGGCGTTGAAGGGAACTACTTTCGACTGCGGACATGAAGCAGACCACACCCTCTGCGCGTCAACATCACTGTTGCATGTACTAGGCGCTTGTACCGAGGGCGATAACATGGAGAGGCCGAGTATGTCAGCAGCGGCGCAAGTGCTCTTGCGGGAAAAGCGGCGGCGATGTCGGGAATGTGCTGTATCTTAACGATTTGGTTTGCTAAGAGTTTTACCACCAATTAATTTTTTTATCAGTAGAAGACCTGCAATATTGCTCAAAGAGCAGTGCTAAGTAAGACTCGAAGTGGGAAGCTGAGGCGTCCTCACTTCAAAAGACAGTTTCTCGAAGCCGATCAGGGTTTAGCACAAATGGGGAACGTTTGGGTGTTTTACTCTTGGAAGGTATATCCGATCTATCCCATGGTTTTCCAGACAACCACAATCGACTCAAAAAGGGTATACCGACAAATACTTCAATCTTCCTGGGAACGCGACTTCGGTCTTAGAGGTTTGCAAGCTGTCCTAGCGCGAAATAAACCAAGGATCCGGGCTGTCCTGGGCTACGCGTGGGCGTTTTGGGGGATCGTAAATTTGGGCCAATACCGTGCACAGCAACGAGGAGGAGAGCTTAGAAATGCATAGACCACTACCATTCTCTCCTGTCAAACCCCTTGAAATCAGCAGCACAGAAGAAACCTTTTGAACCCCGCAAAATCAGGGCTTGACTGAGACACACTGTTGCACACGAGAAACCAAACGGAACGGGTTACAGTAAATGAGTTCAGCACAAGGTCGGTCTACAACGCGACGCAATTTGGTTGACATGTGCGGCGTCTGTAATATGTCATGCCCCGCAAAACAGAATTTAGTCAACAGATTCAAACTTGATTTCTAGTGACTTTGTAATATTACACAAGCATACATCAGTGATAAAGTCTAGTAATCTACAAACACTTCTTTCCGCCTGATCCAGCCTGTTCCTCAGACACGTGACATGTCGCGTTTAAAGGAGGGCAAGATGCTCTTGAGTGTCCCGTTTAAGGGAGACATCAGAGATCGCAAGATCGCGGACATCCTGAAAACAGGCCTATCTTAATTGAACGTGATGCTTTATGATTAAGTCTGATTTCTTATAGATGATGTAACTTGATTGATGGACGCTTTTACTGCATGTCACATTTGTATTTGTTAAACGGTCTTTTCGTTGACGATATATTCATGGTTACAAATGTTGTTTGCTAGATTGGATGCTTACTTAAACCTCTGGTTACAGAGAACCAGAGAGGAGAGACCTAAAGTATATAACATTTGATAAGTACTTTTGATACCCTGATACCGCTGCTACTGCTAACTTGCTGATACAAACCCCCTTTGTTCCCTTTGTTATGGGCCCAGCTATAGACTCAAGCTCGGCCAGTATGCCTAGTAGGCCCCGCTTCTCATGGGATTTGAAGAATGTCCGTGGACAGATGGCAAGGGAAACTAGGAAGAGTGCAAGTTCAGTTGAGCTATGGAATGCATTTCATGATAAGCTACCTGGCTCAAACTCAAACAAGATATCGGTTGAGTTACGTGCGATTGTGTTACAGTCCCAACTTTATGGTCGTGCCAAAGACATATGCAGGTCTATCTCTGACTCCGACATCCAGTCAGCACAGGGTTGGAAGAAAATTGTGGAAGCTGTTTACAAACGTGACTCACTTTCTGTAGTCAGTGAGGTTTATCAAAGCTTCACAGGACTGCTTTCTTTAAAGAGAGGTTCAAATGGAACCTTTAAAAACTTCGAATCAAGATTTATGGCACAAGTGTCGAAGTTCAAATCAACAACCAACTGTTGCAAACTTCCTGAAGCACTTACGGCCTCTAAGCTCCTTGCAAATTCATCCGTTGACAACAGTCAGAGAATTTCAGTACTTGCTGCATCCTCTAATGGTATAGCAATTAGTTCTAGTACTACGGCTGACGAGTTCTTACAATAAGTCTCTTATGAAAAAGTGGCCTCAGTCCTGACGCAATGTGACAGAGCTATGAGTGACAAGCGTGATGAATCTAAATTTCTATATGTTAACTCTGCCATCACGTTTGGAAGGAATGGATATAAGTCCCGTAAGGGCAAGTTAACACCTGCTCAGCTTAGTGATCTTAAAAGCAAGAGTCTATGTCACAAATGTGGGGAGTATGGGCATTGGCATTATGATCATAATTTAGATGGAAATTTGAAGCCAGGAGCTAAATCAAGCCCCAAACCGATACAAGCAAACTCCGGTTCAAGCTCTAGAAAGAAAACTGTCACATTTGGTATGGTTAAAGTGGTCTCAGACGACATTGATATTGATGATGATTTTATCGGCCCGCTCTTGGACGACGGTGCCCGTATAGTGGCATGGGCTTGTCCGAGTTTAAAATACTTCAAACTTTACTGCTACCAAAATGGGATGGTAAGTTACAACCACTTCCCAGTCATCTTCAATCTAGGCCGTATTTGCAATATGGCAACGGAGATCATTCGAGTGAGACTCGAAGGATATTGGGATCAGTTCTTCTAAGCTCTCGCACAGAAAATGATGATACAGTTCTTATTCGCCATTTGATTATTGATGGATCTTGCAATAGGTTGTGGGGCGAAATGTTACGCGCATGTGCAATATAGAGCACATTAACACAAACAGGTTGATAATGCCCAGTAAGGAAGATCACATATCTCTTGTTGATCATGATCTACTCAGCTTTATTAGGTATAAAAGGTTTATGCCCAACGGTGTTTTTGGCATGTCGGAAACTCAGAACAAAGTTTATTGTGCGACTGCTCAGATAGTGAAGAAATAATCAACAGACTTTGGCCAGAAGTTAAGAAAATCGTTGATAAGGTTCACAAACATGTCTGCGGACATTCAAAGCACAGTGATATAAAGTTATTACTTCAGCGTAATAAGCTATGGAACCATGAGGTAATGAAATACCTTGCCAACACTCTGGAAGAGTGCAGCAGCTGTTCGGTAACATCTAAACCTGCTGATACAAGGAAAGTATCGCTAAGTGCAATGAGCCGTGACTTCAATACAGTGGTATGTGTTGAACATCTTCATCTCGATGGCAATAGAGTATTTCATGTAATGGACTCTACTACGCGCTACTCTGTCGGTGATATAGTTGATTCAACTTCAATGGCTAATGCTATACCGCTCTTTGAAACCTTATGGATAAGTCAGTTCTGGGCACCAAAAAGTGTTCCGTTTGACCCAGCCTTTGGAAACGACGAATTCAGGGAATATCTGCAAATTCATGGTATCGAACCTCGCCCAATCCCTCCTCGACGACATAACAAAAATGTTCTAGAATCAAAACACAAGGTAATACGTGATATTTACTTACGCTTAAAAGATGACAACAGCCAAAAAACCAAAAGGAGGAACGAATGATCATTCAGGCTGCTCTCAGAGTTTCGAACGATCTTTATGGAACAGATGTTTGCTCTGCTCAAGAGCTTGCTAAAGGTTATACAAGACCTGTAGAAAATGGCTCGTTACCTGCTAAAGTCCCTGCTGACATATTGGAATCCCACAAGATTTGACGGCGAGTCGAAAGTTGAATCGAATACTAAAGTCAAAGGCAATTCATGACCCTCAGTAAGCCTGGTGAAACTGTTCAAATCTATAAAAAAGAGCAATTTGAGAAAAGAGGCAAGTGGTCTGCGCCGAAGGTTGTCTTAGGGTACGACAAAGAAACCGGAACTGTTACAGTACCAGGAAACAATAAAAACAAGATGCAGGCTGCAATCGAAGACGTTCGTCACGCGTTACCTACTGATTCATTGGCAAGCACCATACAGGAAGCCATCGACTCGGTCGCTTCAAACATTGATACATAATTGAGAAATAGCCAAAAAAGAACCCGCGATATCACAGGTAATCTGCCTACTGTTACAGACGATAAAGTGAAGACCCATCTGATGATACACAACATATTATCGATGACACGATGGTAGATGACGATGACGAAAGGCTTTCCAAGATGCCTGATGTCGGTGATAATATTGAAGTGTATTGGCCCGAAGATGATACATTCTACCCAGGCAAAGTCTCGTCAATCAATGATGAGAATGAGAAATACAACATTAGTATGATGATGGTGACAAAGAAACGCTTGACATGTCAACTGAGACGTGGCGCTTTTCTTCCAGTAATAGTGAACTACGAATGTGAATAATGCCTTCATTGCTGGAAAAGAAGCTACTAGCTCTGAGCAAGACGTTCTTCGTAACTACCTTGATACTTTTGGACATAATGTGTTTCTTCAACATCATGCTCAAGGTCTACCGAGCTTCCCGCTTCAAAAGGCTTACGAATGTGAGGAAACTTCATTCAAGAAAACTGTTAAAGTAATTACTGAGAGATAGTTCCACAAGGGGCAAACATATCACTAGACATGTCATTTACAAATTGAAGCCAAATGACGACGGAATGCTTAAGATGAAAGCCAGGATAGCTCCACATGGCAACAAAGATACTAAGAAGTCTCAGCTAAAGACAGATTCTGCGTCTTCCCGGCCATTGGCATAAGAATTTTACTCTCGCTTGCAAGTATTTTTCAATGGTGCCTTGCAAAGATCGATTTTAAGAGTGCATTTTTGCAAACAGGAGAGGCCCGTAGCGATGTATACGTGATTTCCTCTCGTGAAAGCAAAGAAAGAGGCAATTACTGGCTTCCACTCACTGCATCGTACGGCCTTTAATGCCAACGTTAAATGGCAGGAACAAAGTGATATAGTGTTCACTAAAGTTGGACTCAAGCAGCTTGTTTATGTCCCACAGTTGTTTTACAAACGAAATTATTCTGGTATACTCCAACTTGTAGCTGTGAAGATTGTTGATGATGTGCTCTTTGCCGGAGACCTGATGTTATAAGTGATACTATTTTCAATATTCAGAGGCAATATGAACTTGGGACTATTGTCTATGGACCAGGCTCCTTCTACTTTTATGGATTGATGATAACACAGTACTCAGATTTCACCATTCAGATTCATGCTGATGAAAAACTTGATCCTCTTGAAGCATTCCCACTCTCGAGACAGCGGAGGAAGGAAGGCAAGGATATTCTTAATGCAATAGAAACCAGTTCATTTCGATCTTTGAACAGTTCAGTTGGATGGCTTGGATTGCTGCGTCCCCTTTTTGTGCATTCTATGCGAGCTACCTACAACAAAAGGTTCCGTTAACTAAAGTCAGTGATCTGATAACACAAATCAACTCTTTAAGATTGTGAAGAAGCTAGGAACAACTATTACATATAAGAGACCTCGAAAGGGTGAATATCCTATCTCAGCTCTTGTCTTCGCTGATGCAAGTCGAACGGTTGATTATGGTCAGCTTGGATACATAGCTGGCTTGCTTATTGGAGACTTTAAAGTTGGATCAGTATGGCACACGTTGTCGTAGTACTCGCACAAGTCAAATAGGCCTGCTAAATCTATAGGTGCAGCTGAAATACTTGCTGCAGAGAGGCAATTGATGAAGGCAAAGTGCTTGTGAATGCTTATCGCATGTTGCTTGATACTGATATGGATCTTATGATTGCTCTGGACTCTAAGGATCTGTTTAGCACTCTATCGACTTGCCGCAACTCGATTGATAGATAGATCTGCGCAGATGTAAGCGTGACTCGATATGAGTTTGAGACCCACAATGTGAACAGGATTTTCTGGATTCCTGGAAAAGTTAGTATTGCTGTCTCACTGACGAAAACCAACAGTCCTTTAGTGCAACCCCTACAGCTAACAATGTACTCAGGAGAACTTGGACTCTCCTTTGACGATGTGACAGACCGTAATTCGCATCAATTCTCTGGATAGATAACTTTCAAAGAAACAAGGGGAAGAATTGAACGTGATGCTTTATAATTAAGTCTGATTTCTATAGATGATGTAACTTGATTGATGGACGCTTTTACTGCATGTCACATTTGTATTTGTTAAACGGTCTTTTCGTTGACGATATATTCATGGTTACAAATGTTGTTTGCTAGATTGGATGCTTACTTAAACCTCTGGTCACAGAGAACCCAGAGAGAGGACCTAAAGTATAACATTTGATAAGTACTTTTGATACCCTGATACCGCTGCTACTGCTAACTTGCTGATACAAACCCTCTTTGTTCCCTTTATCGTTGTAGCGCAAAATGTGCAGTCGAGAATTACTGTGTTCCACACGAACTCTCCAAAAAACCATAACAAAGAAATTAACCAATATCAAAGAGACCTGGCTCCAAGCGGAGAAAGAATGACCAACTAGATATGCACCAAACAATACCATGAATCTCTCTTCAATCCAAGCTTGACCCCCAAGTCCCTAAATTTCCCGCGAACACGTGTTCCAGGGTCTTTTCACTGGTGTAAGAATTTACTTTCAAATGTATGGTAGGTGAACTCGAAATCCATCGACCATGTGGTCCAGCTGCTTCGTAGCGCTGAGCGGTAATTTTAAATTTCCTTGATAGGCACTCTGCGGGTTTTAGCCAGACCTGTATTTCAGTAAATGAGACCCCTTTCTCCTCTTTTACAAAAAATCCAACCACAAGGCGAATACATATTGATTTGCAACTTAATCTTGAATTATAATGCCTGGTTATATAGAAGAACTGGGCATGTATGCCATTAGTTTTGATTATGTGTGGATAAATTCCTAGAGTTACTCATAATTGCCTTAATTGCGTTCTAGACGCTATTTGCAGCTCAAAACCACTTTGTCAAAAATGATGAAATTGTTGAACGGTAAGATCATTTCTTGCAGCCTAAATAAATGAAAGACGGGGATTAGCCCTTTTTTTGACTGAAGGAACTAAGTGCACTACAAAAAGCGTCGACGTGTCGTACGTTTTAAAGCAGAGAGAGGTAGAGTGGCACTACCAGGTGACTCTGAAGAAACAGTTTGATTGTTGCTGGTTGGCCTTGGTCAATACAGCGCTGGTCAGTTGGGTTGCCTTTTTTCCAACTCTAGCCCATCGACGGCAATGACCATACAAATGACAAGCACCGTAGCTTGGCTCTACCATTCCCGTTGAGGAGTGCCCACTGTGAAAAAATATTTTCGAGTATCCATAAAAGGGAAAAAGGGGGGGTGTCTTTATTGAGATGTGTGGATTGGCTGGAACCCATTTGGAGTTGCAAATCTGCATGTCATATTAAACACATGTACTGATGGTCGAGGCAATGTAAAATCATTGCTGTCGAATGCTAGCACCAGCAACAGTCTACCAGAATGTCGATGGGAAGCCAGCCAGCAGACAAGCAGCGTTAGAAGTTACTCAACGCCGAGTGTCGTTGTAGAAGAATGCCTCGAGCAATGCTATTGTACAGTATTAGAACCTTTACATCAACGTCAAAAGTACTGGAGAAAGACATACTATACTTAGTTCATCTAGGGTATCCCTAATCCTTCATAGGATAACTATAGTTATCCTAGTGCGTTTTTCAGCCTTTTCAAAAACGAACGTTACACGCATTAGGACAAGTATACTTATCCCCCCCTGATTATCCTAACAATTAAAATTAGGCCTACTCTGGATCGCGCAGTGTGGCCAAACGAAGATCCAAAGTGTCCATTAAACACCAGATTCATGATCTGGGGGTCGTGCGAAGCTGAGAGCGTTGCGCGTTTTTGTTGCGTTGTAGACCGATGATTCTTTTTTTTGGTATCGAATGTGGAAAGTCAACTATTTATACTACCTTCAAAGCCTCTTACTCTCGAACGTACGAGATTTTTTCAACTATTCTCAAATTATCGAGAGTCACCGTAATGTAACACGTTGCGAGAGGCACAAACGTAATTATCATTTGATATGTTGGAGGACTGTCAAATATCACCAGTCTTGTTACTTGGAAGGAAGAATGCGGGTTCCAAATCTCGATGCAGTAATCCCTTGCTACGATCCCTCTTAATGCCAAGAACCCGACGTGCCTTTTCCGCCACCGATGGCACAGTGTTCTTGCGGCCTAGAAGACGCTCTACAATTTTTGGAACATCTTCATAGATCGACTCAAGTGATTCGAAACTATCCTCAGAGGCCGGCGATCCGTGCCAACGAACGAGTACCTTCATATCATCCTTTGTGTCCACCAATTTCATTAGCCTGGCGACTAGCATACATCGCTCGGAGGAAGGGACATGTGACATAATAGCGCTAGTGTTCAGGCTCTTATCAGAATAAAAATTCAATCTAGACGCGTGAATGTCTTCTAATACGCTATTGTGTAAATCCCCGACTTGGAAAACGTATTCATTTAAAGCCTTGACAATTCTTCGAGGGCCTCGACATCTTAGGACAAGTTTTTCATTTGCATTAAAGTCTTCTCTAGCAACAAGAACGAAATCTCCTTCGGAGAAATTCGCCAGCTTTCCACGCGAGGTGGCTAGGCGCAATCGTTCTCGATTGAATTGTAAAGGCTTCTGCACCGATAAACGCAACTCCGAGTTTCTTTGCTTCAGGGTTTTTATATTCAATGCCCTTTCATATTGCACCTGCGTCATGGTGATTGGAGAACATTTAGATGACCTCAGAAACGTGCTTATCGGAGGGGAGGGCTCCACCCCGTAAATGATGTAACTGGGGCTACACCAGCGCGATGAGGGGACGGAGTATTATTCAAAGCACTTTGGACTAGGAGCACAAGGTTAGGCCACTCATCCAGTCTCATTTGCAATTCAGAGACCACAGCGCGGAAAACACGAATCACCGTAATGTAACACGTTGCGAGAGGCACAACGTAATTATCATTTGATATGTTGGAGGACTGTCAAATATCACCAGTCTTGTTACTTGGAAGGAAGAATGCGGGTTCCAAATCTCGATGCAGTAATCCCTTGCTACGATCCCCTCTTAATGCCAAGAACCCGACGTGCCTTTTCCGCCACCGATGGCACAGTGTTCTTGCGGCCTAGAAGACGCTCTACAATTTTTGGAACATCTTCATAGATCGACTCAAGTGATTCGAAACTATCCTCAGAGGCCGGCGATCCGTGCCAACGAACGAGTACCTTCATATCATCCTTTGTGTCCACCAATTTCATTAGCCTGGCGACTAGCATACATCGCTCGGAGGAAGGACATGTGACATAATAGCGCTAGTGTTCAGGCTCTTATCAGAATAAAAATTCAATCTAGACGCGTGAATGTCTTCTAATACGCTATTGTGTAAATCCCGACTTGGAAAACGTATTCATTTAAAGCCTTGACAATTCTTCGAGGGCCTCGACATCTTAGGACAAGTTTTTCATTTGCATTAAAGTCTTCTCTAGCAACAACGAAATCTCCTTCGGAGAAATTCGCCAGCTTTCCACGCGAGGTGGCTAGGCGCAATCGTTCTCGATTGAATTGTAAAGGCTTCTGCACCGATAAACGCAACTCCGATTCTTTGCTTCAGGTTTTATATTCAATGCCCTTTCATATTGCACTGCGTCATGGTGATTGGAGAACATTTAGATGACCTCAGAAACGTGCTTATCGGAGGGGAGGGCTCCACCCCGTAAATGATGTAACTGGGGCTACACCAGCGCGATGAGGGGACGGAGTATTATTCAAAGCACTTTGGACTAGGAGCACAAGGTTAGGCCACTCATCCAGTCTCATTTGCAATTCAGAGACCACAGCGCGGAAAACACGAATTACTTCTTTGGCGAGACGCTCTATAGCGCCGTTGCTCCACGGTGTGTAAGGGACGGTAAAGTGGTGGGACCTTGAGTCCCTTGCGGATTAGCCGCAGAGTTTCATTACGAAAGTGCGTGGGGCCATCAGATATGAGGACCTTCGGCACTGAGAAAGCTGCACACCAGTCTATGATAGCAAGAGCAGCATTCTCAGCAGATGTACTCGTAAAAGGAATAGCCAGTTGTAATCGGAATGGTCGTCGCGTAACATTAAAATATACTTCTCACCTGTTCGGCTTTTCCCGATTTCCAAGTAGTCGAACTGCAGCAGGTCGTTAGGTGCAGTTCCGTGATCAGCAGGACCAAATAGAAGCGGCACTTTTTTCCTCGACTGTCGAAAGACAGTGTATGCAACCGGATGAAGGACCTGATGTCTGCTGTTAACGTAGACCAAAAGTATCTTAACGGAGAGCTTGCTCGGTTGGAATATGGGACCACGGTGGCCGCTTGGTCCAGTGTGTGCAATAATGAATAGTCTTAACTGTAGGTCGGATGCATCTTCCGGTATCCAAATGGCACCATGGGGGTTAACCCAAAGTTCGTTAGCGAGTTTCAGATTTCTTGGACGTTGCTGGTTCGAGGTCTCTTGAGCGTTTGCTAATTTGTCTGCAGATGGCCACTTGAATTCTTTAGCTGATAAAGATATGAGTTAGGGGATGCGGACGAGTTGACGTACTGTCCTCGGTGTAGTCCATCGAGTGAGAAAATCTGCCCAAACGTTTTCTGGGTCCTTGATATGAAAAAAGATGTATGTATACATGCTTAGTCTGACTGCCAACGTAGAACTTTTCGCACGGATGATGAGAGAGATCTGGTACGACAGATAGGGGGTCAAATAGGAATATTAAGTTGTTATGGTCTGTGTGTAAGTCAAAACCGGAGGTGTCGAAACAAGCCAATGCGTTAGCTACAGTGTGACCATCACGGCGAAAGCCTCCTCAATTGTAGACCATCCGAGCTGGATCTTGTTGAAGCGTCCGGAACAGAACGCCAAAGGGCTATGCCTTTGCTTCATATGAGTTAGTTTGAGGTCCTTCGGTGGTACCTGAGTCAATATACCTGACCAAACGAAGTCAGAAGCGTCAGTATAAACTGAAAGCCGTTGTGTATTGTCACGGTGACTCAATGTTACGTGATTTGCAGTGCCTTCTTGCATTTTCGAAGGCGAGTTGTTCTTTTTCTGACCATCCAGATGTGGCTAGACTGATTCGGGCGACAGAAACAGACGTCGCTTTCCTGCTAGATCATAAACGTGTTGCATAAAGTTATGTAAAGGCCCTAATCAAGTCAGAGAAGTTGGGTATGCCGTCTTCACCCGTTGCAGCGCACAAAAGAACTGCTGCAAATGTGCACCATTTGTCGGAGGTTCCATTGCAACAAGAGCGTCGAGGCGTCTTGGATCGAACTTGATCCCATCCGATGAAATCAAAATTCGCACCAAAGGATAGAGGTGGAAAACAGAACACATTTTGCAGGGTGCAGGCGCAGGGAGTGATTCAAACAGATTTTAAAAAACGTTCGACCAGTGTTAGAAGGCCGTGATTGTATCACTGTGCAAAAGGACGTCGCCCAACTATCGGTAAGTGTTGCGCTAAATCATAGGGGATGATTTGGCCAGAGAGGACTGCATATGGGTTGCGGCATTAGTTGTTCCGTGTAAGACCCGGGTGGTGTGTAGATTCCAGATGGAGTTATGAATGATTGAGTCTGTTGGGATTCCTCGGCGAGTGGTGCTGCCAATATCATGCGAAAAATCGAACGTGGCGAAAAATTCGAGCCCGCGAGTTTCGAAATCTCTTCCTCGAGGTTCTGCATTGGAAATTGGTGCCGAACTGTGTACTTGTTAATTGGCCGCAAGTCTACTGTGAAGCGAAACTTCGCCGGGCCGTTTGGGAACTAAGAGTGGAGCAGACGCCAAGGAGAAGTCGGGTTTGGATATGCCATGCCACAACTGACGAGAGAGGAAACGAAATTGTCCAGGAACTTTTTCTGTTCACGGGAGTAGTTACGCAAACGGACTCTAATTGGTTTTGCGTCGGGAAGTGAGCTTAATAATCAACTAGTCACTTTGGCAGCTGGGCCAGATGGCAGAGACGTCCTGAACACGTTAGAGTGCTGTTTCACTATTTTGTGAAGTCTCGATAAAGGTTCACCAGATAAAGTCTTCTTTTCTGCACCTGCAAATTTCAGCTATGGCTGCTTGAATGTCTCCATGTTGCTCTGAATCGACTATATCCAACAGGGAGGGATCCGAAACGGGTGTTTATAAGAGCCTTGTAGTAGTTGACGGTTTGCCGCGGGTTGTTTTGTCTTGTTTCATCTGAATCTCAGACATGATTCAATCATGCTATCATAACGCGACACGTAACCCCATCGTCAGAGGCAGTCGATTTCCGACATGGGAGCAGTCGGCCCCATCTAACAGGGATCTGTTGCTTTCCAGCAATGTTGTGGTATCACTCTCAGATGCTGTAGGATGAGGCGAATATAAGTAATTCTCGCAGGCCAGATCATCATCAGCAACGAGGTACGTTATGTTGGCAAGCGCCAATTGCCCAGAAGAAAGGTGTAGTATGGTTCGAGGAGAGGTCCAAGTCCTCGAAAATTCGAATACTTCTGCTTGGTTACCTTTGGAGGCAACCTTAAGACGTACAGGTTTGATCTTACGCACTTCCTATTCCGATGAGTGCAGCACGTTCAGTTAGCTTAGCGACAATAAACTGTCGTCACTGCCATCGTCACATAGCGCCCGAGGTCTCCGTTGATGTCATGCCACCTGAGACGGTAATGGGGCATGAAAGGAGAATCGAGTTTAGTTTTACTGAAAGCTTCATCACTTGATACGGCCGGCGGATCTACTTGCCTTACCGTCCTGTTTTTTCTTATTCCGGCGGGCTGCAATTTCTGCCTTCATGTTTGCTTTTTCTTCGTCCGTCGCGCGAGGACAGCGTTGATCCAATGTCGAATCCTTCGCTCGCGCAGGCTGGGAACTTTCAGGATGGTAGCGTGCCATGTTCTGAAGCTGCACTGGTTTTTCACCGGTTTTCTTGTTATCCATTTGTTTTGGGTTTCTTCCTGGGACCGTTTCTTGTAATGCCCCTATTTCCTGGGCGGTTTTTTCCGTTGTTTTCTTTGGCCCTGTATCGAGTAGCTCGAAGGCGACAGATAGCTTGATAGCGTGGTTCATAAAACCTCTGAAGTCCTTTTTTAACTCTGCATAGGCGAAATCCAGATCGGACCAAGCCTTTCACGTAATGATTTCTGTTTGATAGCGGACAGAACATGTGAGACAGCAGTGCTCTGGTTGCCTTGACGATCCAGCTTAGTCCATTACGGCGTAAAATGGACTTATACAAACGAAAAGGGATTCCATTCTAGATTTTGCAGAACGATCTGCATAGTCATATTGAGCTCCTTGCCAATGATGGCATCTAGGGTAGATACCTTAAGGTGCTGCTTACTTTCCTCTGCTTTACCTTGTAGGTACTCACACAGAGTCTCATCAGATAAAATTGCAACATCAGTAGCATTGGAATAAGGCCAAGATCTACACAAAACTCTAGCCATTCGGGGTCCACGCACAATTTCAAATTAACTGCCCGTTTGTGCTCGATTGATGTAGAATTCTCTGCTGTTAGTTGACGGCACGAGCTGATACTTCTTTCTTTTAGTGTTCATATTGGCGTAAAAAGGCACGGACTGACTCGGCATTCGGGTTGACCAAAAAGGAATGGTCAACGGAGTAGACAAGATCGTAGGCGGCGAAGACTGGATCGAATATGCTCCAGTCCAGCTAAGCTAATCGGTACTGTCATGAACAGATTAGGCAAGATACAGCCCAGATGACAGCACTGTATTCATCTTCAATGCGAAGTGATCACTGTGCGAGGCTTAGAGCTTTGATCGTTTTTGTTCGTTGTAGACCGATGATTCTTTTCTGTTGGTATCGACTGTGGAAAGTCAACTATTTATACTACCGTCTATGCCTCTTACTCTCGAACGTACGAGATTTTTTCAACTACTCTCAAATTATCGAGAGTCACCGTAATGTAACACGTTGCGAGAGGTACAAACGTAATTATCATTTGATATGTTGGAGGACTGTCAAATATCACCAGTATTTTTACTTGGCAGGAAGCATGCAGGTTCAGAATGTCGATGCAACAACCCCTTGCTACAGAGGTCTAAAGAATTCGTCCGGTGTTTATTCGTAAAAATTGGACCAGTTGCGCCGAATCCGTGCAAGTTTCTTTCTCCAGGCCTCACCAACGTCAAGTATGGATTCTTTGCAGCTCAACGAGACGACAATACAACTAGTTGCGACTCAGAATCAATCCGGGGGGCCTCCAATAGTTGCTCAGTAGAACGTGGAGTGTTGGATGAACCTCAACGCGACACATCACGAGAGAATCATCAAGTCGAGGTTGTGGTACAATAGTAGAAAGAGGAAGGAGGCGTGGACGAGGATCAAGATCTACCGGAAGGGGAAGAGGGAGTAGGGGAGAAAGAAGAGGTCGAGGAAGACGCAAAGCGTCTGGTATTGACCCAACTCAAGGGTGGGCTTTGGTTAGCAAGGATTGCTCAGACATAATGATTGAAAAGGAATTCGCAGATTCAGTTTTTACAAAGACGTGCGAGGAGTTTGTGCCAAAAAACTGTGGAAAAGATGAGGTTACGACGCAATGCGGATTCTTGGTGCTCATGGTTAACGGTTTGTTGAAACAACTTGCAGAATGGTTATACGAGTACCCTAAGCTAAACAATCATAATGAGGAAGTTTCAGTTTCGGACATGTATCGCTTTGTTGCCGTTCTTCTTTTATATCACCCTAATGGTAATAGAGATGGGCAGACTCACTGCAACAGAAATATCAAACAGTAGAGAACGAGACAGTACAGTCTTATTGAAAATAGATGGGAACACCCAGATTATAGTTTGCCCGCCTCCTTCAGTCTCTGTCGAGCACACTTACATAAACAACATCACTCTTTGTAGGAACGTAAAGAACGTAAGGATTGAGGCCTGTCACCTCATACAAAATAGAATTGCATTGCATCATGTTAAAGCAGGCAACAGCAGGCGAGAGCCATAGAGATTCAAATATACTAATCATGATCACATGGGCAAGCAACGAGCGGACATTCTGAATGATGAAGCAATATTGAAAAGACCAATATTGATATTCCTCCTCTATGAGCCATAGTTCTTTTCGCAGGACTTGTACTCGACCAAATTTCAAAGTCGATATTGAGTCGTCCATTGAAGAGTGTAAGCTGAAGAGCTTCTGTAATCGCACTATCCGATTTAGTAAGTGGATCAGCAAGATTAACACTAGTAGGTACCCAAGTTATCTCATTTACGTTTCCAATCTGGAATTAGAAGCGAATGCATGCAACGTCTCCTCTAATCGATCTATCGATGGAATTACTTTGAGTAGACAATGAGGAAAATAGATCTTTTGAACTTAGGCAGAGCTGAATATCAAAATCAATTAGAAGCAGTTCCTTGTAAGTGTGAGCAATAATCTTAGCATCATCAATTTCTTCCACGGATGCGAAGATTTCCGCTGCAGGTATACTGACGGAGGGCAAGTCGGGCAGTCTGAAGAGAGCTCAGTTTTAAAATCCTCCTCTTTTCCATGAGGCGCAATTCTCGCCTTGAGATTGAGAGATCCGTCATCTGCATGCTTCAATTTATACAGAAAATGACTGTTAATAACATTTGGACCGGGAGAAATTTCGTGCTTAGCGACAATTTTAACAAATTTCAAAAAAACCTCCTCCTCCGCATCATATGCTTTGACGAATACAAATTGATCGAATCCATGAGCTTGATGCTTCAATAGGGGTTGCCAAAATAATCTATTATCTAGCCGAGCACATCGGGCTCAGCATCTTTTACCGTAAGAACAACAGACTCTAGATTTGACTAACTGGCTTCTGCGGCGTCAAATCGCCATAAGTAATTGTCCAGATTAAGGCGTTTTACGTCCCTCTCATCGTAACGTACATTAACATCCCAGTCGCGGTGCATGGTCTGCAAAACACCAGAATAATGTTTGTTGTCAGCAGACCAGAAGGCCTGAACACGGTCACCGCGAGAAACTTCAGCACGAGACGGAATTTCTGTTTGGAGGTAGCCAAGGCAGGAGCTCCGAAAAATCAGCATCTTCATGATGCTCAACAACAGTATCAGAGCTGTCGAGAACTGTCCATTTTGAATCATTACTGAAAGGAAATACATTGTCGATTTGTTGATCAACTGCATCAATAGCAGTCTGTACCATATTGGAAAACGACTAGTCAGAAATAGCCAAGCGAGTATCCTCTACGGCTACAGTGACGCGTTTGCCACTTTTAGCTGGAATCATGACAGTGCGTGCAATTTTGTCAATTGATAATACAATTCGAGGATTAGACCACTTCCCTTTTTTACCCATTCCAGTTCGCGTATAAACTTCAATCATGTCTCCGACGGGAACGTGACTTTGGAAAGTAGCCTTTGATCGTAGGATAAGGACAAGCTTTCGCTTTGCCTGCAGCCTCCTCTCTGTCTCTACGATATAATCCGGGACAGAACAAATTTCGGATTTTCAACTGGTTTAGTGCAGCCTTTTGCCATTTCGAATGATGACGTAATATCATTCCCGTATTGATCGTTTGAGATATCTAGAGCACGCAGCGCCAGAATCTCATCCCGATCATCCGGAGAGGTCGCTTGGAGATTATAAAACACGCTCCTAATCAAGCTATGATTACTCTCCAGAGGATCCTTAGAGTGTCTCTGAGGCGGCAAAAGGCGAAAATTTTTCTCACGTTCGTCCAGATGTTCCGAAAACATCCAACAGAAACCGTTTCATCTACTTGCACTGAGAGGGCTGCCAAAAGTGAGAAATCTAACAGCTCTCAAGCCCGAGAATGGCATCTTAAATTGAAGTAGAGGCCACAATGTATGCAGCGGAGAAGCAAGTGACAGCATCCATGCAATGCAGTAGCCTCAAATTGTCTAGATAAAAGTGATAGACGCGAAGTACACCATTTAGCTGCTTGGACAGCATAGAAATTGACACCTTGCGACTGGGCTGAATGGAAGCAACCGCGCGACACGCATAACAGTTTTACACAAGCTTTCCAACGTAGTCTTCAACATAATAATTCCATAGGTCACTGCTCTACAGCAATAGATGGATATCGTAAAATTAACATGTCCGCAAATATGTTTAACTTCGCCATGTGGTCTACGTGTGCAGCTTCTGTGATTGGTAGGAACATGCAGATGTTTTGCGTTCCGCACCAAAGCTAGTTAACTTTAGTGGCCCTTAACAAGTACTGAAGAAAAATAATGAGTAAACCAATCGTATGTGGTACTGTGGCACAAAGAATGAAGAGGGGTTGTTCTAAGAGGTAGAAAATGTTCGTTGTTTTTTCAAGGGCTTGATATGTAACAAAATCGCCTCTGAAATATCGTTAGGGCTCTGTTTTGAACATGAAAAATGGAGTTCCTGCTGATATTTACTCCGTACTGAAGCATTTCTCTCGCATAGAAAAGCGAGACCTTCGAGGAAGGTGGAGATTTTCGGGTCTTGCAAAAAAATCCAATTCGATTCGCCTTTGAAGCTACGGTACACAAGGCACAAGATGAGAATTTGGGCGCATGACTAGCGACGCTCGCTTCAACTTCTTTTGTGCCGGACAGCCTTATGTAGCGACGTAAAGAGTTCGCAAAAGAGATGACCTCTTGCTGTCGCATGAAGAAGAGTCATTTCCATTTGCTCCTGTCACACGCCACATGTTGAAGCCGCCGATAAAACCAGTACTGCAAGAAGCAGTTGACTTTTGCACCCCGCAATCTAGACGCACTAACCAATAAACAGAGCATACGCCATTTACTTTGCAAGAACCAATGTCGCCACGGTTCGGCCACAGGCCGCGTCACATACTTTTCAATCACCAAAGTACCACAATATCCCCCTTAAATTTGGGCAACAAAAATTCTGTTTTGGTATAGCACCATTGATGGCACGGGGAAGAATTGTCTCTTCTGGTACTGTAGCAGCAAATTTTTAGAGGAAATATTTAATTTCACAGTTTGGTAAGATTTTAATAGTTCGGGCTGTAGTTCCTGCTGATATTTACTCCACTCTGAAGCGTTTCTCTCGCATAGAAAACGAGACCTCGCGAAGCGGATCGACATTTTCGGGTCTTGTCTTTATAATAATGATTGGTAGATTTGTTAGTTTTAGAGGGGTAGTATGAGGGCAGTATTAGAGAAAATGTTGAAAAAAGTAGTTAAAATCGCAGGTAGCACGCCAAATGAGGCAGTTTACAGTGCATAGTAAATGGCAGGAAAAAATACCAAAAAATCGCACATTCTGTATTATGCCACGCAACGCCCGCCAAGTTTGAGCCCTTTCGAGTACGACCTGCGAGGAAACTGCTAAGACTCCACAAAATGAGAGTCAATCAAAAAAAACAGCATCGTCATCGTCATCGTCATCATCATCATCATCATCATCAGCAGCAGCAGCAGCAAAGCTTAATTATCATTGGCTACAGTTTTTCAAAAATTTAGGAATTTTAATTTCTTCCGACCAATGCGCACCGAGTGCACGCGTGCACTGTGCTGCGATTGGCTCATAAAAAAATTTCACCATACTGTACTGTACTGCACTAGGATAATGTAATGTACAGTGTTCTGTATTACAGTACTGTAGTACTGTGCTGTAGTACATACTTGATTGCAGTACTGTAATACAGTACTGTAATACAGTATGTGGCAAGCGATTTAGTCCAATGGTCTGGTGCCAAACTGGAATGGCATTGCGCCCATTGGCTCCGATTCTAAGGTATGTCTGAATTTTTTTTTTTAAGTGTGTCGCTTTACAGTATACTACTACTGTAATCTCGCCAAGCCGTCGCCGCCATCCAGGCGACTCCGGTGCACTTGCGCGGATACACTACATAAGGACAACTCGTGTCGCTCTCTCCCGTCTAATTCCCCCTCTGGAACGACTTTACTAAACAAACAACGTTGATCAACATCCGTTGTTACTTGCGTTTAACACGCTAGTTTAGTAAAGCAACAACAATTATTACAATTCCACCCTCAGCACAGCGACCTAAGCTGTTTGATCGTACACCAGCTCGCCGTGCCGCGTTTGATTCCGAGTTTCCACGACAATCCGGATTCGGAACTCGTTTTCTTACGCCTTTTTCACCGAAATATTCTCTACTGTGCTTTTTCCCACATTTTCCGTTTCACCACTCTTTTATACCCAGATCGATCAAGCCATGGCTCCGATGACTCGCACGCTTCCAAGAATATGTCTGAAAAAGATTTTGGAGAAGATCACGACGTCTTCGATGCAGTATCCGCTTTCAAAGATGCTTCTCGACGCGTCGAAGTCTACATTGGAATTTTTTGGTCCCAGTGAAGACACTGCTGACTCTTCTACGTCTGTGTTTGAAATCACCGACCCCAAAGATGTGCGCAGTTACTTGAAATACCTGTTGCCCCCTCCACAGTTTGTTTTGACCCCAGAATTTTCCAGCGGCCGTTATTTGCGTTGAAAACCATGTTTGAAGTTGCTAAGCTTTTCTCGTTTGACCAAGTCTCTTAATCGTATCTCGACGAAAGTGTTTCTTCGCCAAACGATTTGAGTGACCAAAATCTTCATGCACATCTGGTTGGCACATCTCATGCATTGTGATATTTCTTTTAGCCGTCAAGTCGTCCAACGTTTCAAGGAGTCTTACTCTCCGCAAGCTTTGCCTCCTGCAGGGAGTGTCAGTCCGACTTTCCGTGGAATGGCTGCAAACCCGACTGTGGTACCGAACTATCAGGTCACTTCAGTCGCTCCCAGATCTCCCAGTTCCGCTTCAGCTGGATCACATGGCGCCGGAGACGACCCTCGTAAAGCAACCTTCATTTTAAACCCTTCAGGGACAACAAGTTTAATGGAGACATCAATCAAGACATCACGGATACTTTGAAGTTGTACGAGACTTGCGCTCAGCATAACGATCTCTCGGAGACCCAGAAGTCGAACAATCTTCTCCATGCATTTGTCGCACCCGCACGTCGCTTTTTTTCAATAACTGCACCACGGACATGAAATACGAAGCCAAAGCTCAAGTGATGCTGCGTGAATACAGCAGCGACGCAAGAAAGCTACGCGTAAAAGGGACTCTTGAGACGCTCCGTCTGCGTCCGTTCATGGACGGGCAAGGTATCAGTGACATCTTCGTGGACTAACGAAACTCGTGGACACCATCAACGAGCTCTCTCCGCAGTGTCCAACTGCATTACGCGACGATGACCACAAGATTGACTACCTGACGAAAGCTGTAACGCGCTTTCGAATTCATTTCATGGTCCGACGCGCCTATTAAGAGTGTTGTCACACTTGGACCCTCCTCTAACGGTTTCGTACCGCTTTACACGAGTCCCTCCAGCGGAAGTTCCAGCTTACCTGCTGACTTACGAGAATGACAGGCCGAATCGTGCAATGGTTATCGGTCTCGTCCAAGATGATGTTCCCATCAGAGATGACTTCGAGACCAACCACATGCGTTACGGTCGCAATCCCGGCAGCTACAACGACCGAAGACCAATTACCTCCCCAACCGTCAGCGCATACCTCAACGTTCACATGACTCATCAGAATCGCCACATTGAAAGGAATGTTATAAGTGCGACATCCTAACTGGCACCGCGGACACAAGTGTGACCCTAAGGCTGTTGTTGCATACGCCCGCCGCGCCTCAGAAATGGCGAATCCTCTGTTCACGTCTTGGCAGACTTCATCAAAGGCGCAAGACTATTCCATGGGCGAAAATGGAACTCAGCATCTCCCGACGGATGATGCGACTTTCATAACGGGGAATGACGAACTCGCGGAGTTCGACTCAATCATGGCCCTCGACTCAGGGGAAGCAAGCACCAGCAACTCTGATGCTCTGCCGGCGGTGAACCAAGCGCTCATCACATCCATCACGCTGACCTGATGCCTCAGACCGAGTCAATTGATCAAGAATCTTCTTGAGCCACATCACGGCGGCCATGACCGACTCACCGTACTCCTTCAGCGAAGAAAGCAGGATTTTCGGCTCGGCGGCGAAACGCGATGAATTCGCGTTTGCGTCGCCCGAATCATAGTCTTGGCAATGAAGACCTCGAGGTCAACATGACTGACATCTACGTTGCCGACATGCGAAAGCACATCGAGAATGCACGTCCCTAGGCTTCCTTTGTGACATTGGAGCGCCGAAGTCCGTGACCGCCGCAAGGAGCTCAATCGTATTCTCAACATGTTCGAGTTCACTCCCGCAAAATACTACCCTCTAATCACCGCTTCCGCTTCGCGGATGCTACTTTTGATTCCCTGGGACGCATATCAATCCCATTCTGACGCCGCCTGGAGTACCCCCGGTGTATGTCGACATGGACATCGTTGAGGCAAACATACCTGCCCTACTCGGATTAGATATCATGGATCGCGAATCCATCACACCCTGCACAGTCTCCAATCGGGCCAAACGAATCAAGCGAAGTAAAGACTTACTTCGTCGATGACTGGTACGTCCCATTGACGCGGTCGCCTAGCCGTCACTCTTTGCCCCGATGAACATTCCCAAGAGCATGTTCTTCACGAGAACACAGTTGACTAGATTGCATCGCCAATTCTTTCACCCCAGTGCCACCAAGTTGTTTAACCTCATCAAGCGCGCTCGTCCCGAGGACGCCACCCCAGAAACCCTCAAAATTGCAAGACATCTGCCAGCGATGCGATCCCTGTCAACTTATCCAACAAACCTCATCATTTGGCCCGCATCGCTGATTTAGAAGTCAACAACACTGGTATAGAAGCACACGCGAGCCTAGGAATCGTTGAGCGCTACCACGAACCCCTTCGCAAACACATTTAGAAAGATCAAGCTGTCACAAGCTAATGTCGATCTCGAAGTAGCTTTGACGCATCACCAATGGCGGTCTGACATCCATAGAATTTCCCGTACTCGAAATTATTCCCCTCATTCGTTACTTGGCTTCTAAACATTACAGCATCGACGAAACACGGGCCGAAATCTTCCTCGTTATCTTATCTCCCTCCTGGTCTTCCCTTTTAAGCTCGTACTTCATCTCGCGCCTTACTTCCTCATCTTCGCCCTCAGACTCCTCACTGGTGCTCGGAGTACTCACTGGCCTACTCATTGCCGAATACCCTTTGGATTTTCCTCTCTTGTTGGCAACCTTTCTTCCATGAGCAATGATACGAGAACCTCTTCCGAGGGCCAATGACTCAATATCACGGCCGCTCAACCGCCATGCTTCCTCAATACGACCTTCTATTTGCCCATGCTTTCCCTCAGCTGACGTCCTAGGCTGCTTCTTCCCTGTTGTCTCACGCGGTTGCTTCTTACCGACTGTACTCCTGGGCTGCTTCTTCCCTACCGTTGCCCTCGGCCGCTTCTCACCAATGTTCTTATGCTTGCCCTTCACACCGCCAGCTGCACCACTTGCATAACCCCATATTTGCTGCTTCTGACCACCGCCGCAGAGCACAAGGCTCCCCCTTTCGAGTTAACCGTGGGCTGCAGCAGTGCCACTGAGCAGCGTCGTGAGTGCTATATACTATGGATGCCAAGCTCGGCACGGTAACGTATGGGGAGAAAAGGGGTCACATTTTTCTTTCACACCCGGTCGACGGTCAATTTATACTGATGACACGCCCGACGACTCAATAGATTTGCATGGATTTCCCGTTTTGAAATGGCCACATGCAGGCATTTTCAAATGGCACATATTCATTTTTTCTTGGAAATTTTGGCGCGAATTGTGGGCCACCTCCAATTTTTTTTATTTTCCCGCGAAAAGTGCTTTGGCGAGAGGGGGAGTGTCGCTATACAGTATACTACTACTGTAACTCGCCAAGCCGTCGCCGCCATCCAGGCGACTCCGGTGCACTTGCGCGGATACACTACATAAGGACAACTCGTGTCGCTCTCTCCCGTCTAATTCCCCCTCTGGAACTACTTTACTTAACAAACAACGTTGATCAACATCCGTTGTTACTTGCGTTTAACACGCTAGTTTAGTAAAGCAACAAAATTCTTACAATCAGCACAGCGACCTAAGCTGTTGATCGTACACCAGCTCACCGCGCCGCGTTTGATTCCGAGTTTCCACGACACAGTGCAGCTGGCTACAGTACCTAATTTCTGAATGCAGCGCCATAGCGCCACCTGACTCCACCCTCTTATTGACTTATTTGCCCCCGAAATGACAAATTTGGTTAGCCAATGGAAAAGCTGCGGCCTCGCAACCTCCCTACCATTCATTCACACTCTCCTCAGCACCACAACCAGAACACATCGTCACAGAAACCGTACCGACGCAACGCCTTTATTGTGCTAAGTCTGGCCTCAGGCGACGGTCTCACAGATCCCCCGGCGCACCACCATAAGCGCCTCCCCTCGCGGCGGCATTGCAATCGCAGTAAGACCTAGGCTCCCCTTTGGGACACAATAGCCAATCTAAGGGGACACTCACTTATAAGACTTTCGAATGGGCTTCCTAGAGGCGGAGCAAAAAGCGCGATTCGTTCAGGAACAAGAGCTACGAGAAGCGCAAGAGGCAGGACTGGCACAGAACCAGGGCGCTTCTTTTGAACCAATGGGACGCATATTCCTGCCTCATGCGATGGTGAGCGCCGTCACATATTGGACAACAAACGCATGGATGTGCAGGCGATTGTTGCCCGCAGAGGAGCGCCCACTCTTTTTGTGACCGTGACAGTAAATGTTGGCGCAAGGAGCTTTCTCGCTTGGGCTTGGACACCAAAATCGGGGTGTATTTACTGCTGCAGAGGACAAATCCCGCCCATTCGATCGTCCAGATTCGATTGCCTGAGTGTACAACCAGTACGCCAATGCGTTGATCAATGACTTGCAGAGCAACTCTGAGGAGCCGTTTTGGGCTCAAAATCGTTTTAATCACCGCAAAGCTTGAGTTCCAGGAGCGAAACGTACTTCACCTTCACAATTGCTGTGGCTGGAGGATGGAGTGATTAAGGATACCGACGTGATCGACAGATCGATTCGCACAGAAGTTCCTCCACCAGGGGAAGATGATGAGCTGCAACAAATTTTGCTGCAGATTCACATGCACCGGCACACAGGCTACTGTCGCAGACGGGATGGAACGTGCAAGTCTTGCTACGACAACGCCGTAGTGGTGCCACAAACTTTCATAGAGACGTCGTTCAAGCGTGTGTTGTATCGCAGAAGAACGGAGCAGGACCTGCGCATTGTTCCGTACAAACCAGACCTCACAAAGAAGTACCGCTCTCACATCAGTGTGGAGCGCACACAAGGCGGCGGCGCAGTGGCGTACCTCATGAAAGACTCAAGCAGCCAAAGACGCAAGAGGTTGTGCTCAGAAAGGAGAATCGCCAAGAAGAAGAGACAAACAGTGAAGAGGTTCAAGTAAGCAACGACATTCGAACGTAAATGAATATATTTTTCAATGACTAAAGCACCCCAATCCCCCCCACAGTTGGGCACAAAAATTCTGTTTGGCTAAAGTACTGTCGATGGCACGGGGAAGAATTATCTCTTTGGGTACTATAGGGCACCTTTTTAATTGATTTGACTGTAGTTCCCGCTGATATGTACTCCACGCTGAAGCGTTTCTCTCGCATAGAAAAACGAGACCCACGAAGCGAGTCGATATTTCGGGTCTTCTTTAACTAGTTAAGGATTATTATCACCCAAATTATAATACAAACCTGGAAATTAATCGTTTTTTGCCGTACTGATTTGGAAAGTCTCGCTATATATGTTATTTTACCTTGGGACTGTTTGTGTCGAAAAATATTTCGTCCTCCCATTTAGTTTAGAAATATTTTCCTTACATACCTACGTTTTGATATCTTACCAAAATTTCTCGCGTACACCGTTTGGATAACCATAGTTGGTTTTCTAGAAGTTTTCAAAATGATCTCAAATGTGGTCATCCTTATTTCGTAGTTTTACTTTGGGAAACATATTTAGAATTTTCATTTTACTTGTTTAGCTCTTTTACTCAGAAAAAAGCCATTTACTTTTCCAAGCCATATGTCGGACTTAGGGAATTTTTCGGGTTTGAGATATATTCTCTAGAATCATTAAATTTTGCTCAGGAATTCTTTTGGTGGGATTAAAGAAGAAAGTTCATCGCATCTTGAACCTTTTCATTTAAACAACCGGCGTAGTCTTCTCCTCCATTGCTCAATAAGTAAACAAAACGCATTAATTTAAATATGATATTATCGAGTTCCTGAGTCTTGAAGAGAATTGGTGTAAAGGCGATATAAATTACCATATTTTAAGATATTTAATGTATTTTCCGCAGAACTCTGTTAATTCATTCTCAAATAGTCCATGACGATGACAAAATGGTCTCTGTCTCCGTCAAAAGTAATGTTTTGGCTTCGAGACTATTTATGATCATGCCTTTGAAAGGATTATCGCCCTCGTTAATGGAGAAAGTAGGCATATATTGCGTATTAATCAACTATTTGGCTAGTAATGGATCCAAAGCAGTGATACTTGGTATAAAAAAGGATTTAAAGGATATTTGCATACCGCGGGTGGTATTAGATGATCGCTAAGTATAAAATATTCATTTCTGGAGCGATTGATACGCATATAGTTAGAGTTAAGAGGCCTGATATTGATCTGTGGTTAGGTATTTTAAAAAGATAATACAGTACGCAAAAAGAAAGTTTAGAATTAGGTCACTTTTGAAAAAGTATCATTTCATGAATATCCCAAAGTGCTCTATTTTAGAACTGTCCATTTATATCAATTTTTCACCAAAAGTCTTGGAAAAATTTTCTTCAACAATTTATGTGTAGGCAGTCTGCAGTGTCATTTTTTTCAAAGTAATTTGATATTTGTTTCACCATATGTCCTTATGGTTACGCGGTAAGGAAAAAGCTTTGAGACGTAGATGTTAACCGCGCGGTAGCGTCGGCGGCGAGCGCAGCGGGAGTATTGGCAAGGAGATTGGGGTATGGCAGCCTAGAAGATAGTGTGGGCAAGGTTTCGGTCGAGGGGCGTTGAATAAGGAGTCTTGGGAGAATAGAAAGGTCATCGGGTAGCAAGAAGTACTTAACCTCCCGGTCGACGGCGGAGATCGGGGATGTAAGTTATAATGTGCCTTACATTCTCCGGCACTTTCCTATTGGGCAGAAGGCGCTTCTACGAAATTACAGCTACAACAAAACGCAAAATTAGCCGCCAAAATACAACAGTTCCATTTGCAGCAAACCAATCAAAAATTACCCCCTTCGAAATTTTCTTAGAAAATTCAATTTTGGTCTCATCTAATCTCTATGCAGTACTGCCTGACCTCGAATCATTTTTCGTGCTTAAAGTAAACTTTCAAGGCGTTCCAGTTCAAGAGGTATGTTACTACTCTCACAGACTTTGTGAGATGCGTTTCAAAGGATACATTCGCAACGTAGACCGTAATAAGATGTTTCACATGCACATATCCTATATTTACGTAAATAGTAATTGAGTTTATTAATGAGAAAGTATGTCTACGGCAAAGTATTTAGGCTTATACCGTATCCAGATAGATCTGTTCAGAGGCAACAACAATAGGAAGAAGTGATACATATACCATAATCGTGATCTGATAACGGAATTCTTCCAGAACAAAAAGATTTTGACATTCTAGCAAAAGAAGGGGCACCGAAGTAGCTAGCTGTGTATAGTTACCTCTCCTCGCTGATTGGCGAAAACAGACATAGGCGTTATTGAAATCTCATTTGCAGGGAAACTAAGTCTTCTCGTGACTTAATCTCTTGAGCTACACTTATCCAACGAGTCCATGAGTATCTTTCAACCCCTTTTACACTATATAGCCGCAAAAAAGAGATAGAGACTAATTTAAAGCCAATATTAGGATCATTAAATAAAATATTTGCTACTAGGGTTGAAAACATTTTAGCGATAATCCTCTGTTCAACAAGGCAAGCGTTTGATTTTACAACTTTCGCTTGCTTTATGGTAAAATAATTCCCGTGCTTTCATTGTTTCTATTTTCGATCCAAGAACATTCAAGGCTAGCGATTCTCCCTTTTCATGTATAGGAGTAGCTTTGCTCAATAATTAACTCATCTCATTACTTCCAACAAGAGGAACGAGTACAATGTGTACAAACTGAAAAATACCTGAGATCGGGTAACTACGAAATGAAACACATATTTCGCTAAAAAAAATGTTCACATACGAAGAGAAATGTCCAAAATTTCTATCCAAGCTTATAAATGGTAAAAGTTTCGGGGCTATTTCGGATATATCGCTGCTGGATCACATAACCTCTCGAGTAGCCTGAACCTGCTTCCTCTCGTTCGATAAAATTTTCAGAGACCTTTGCAGAGCGAAATCTCCGGAAATTTTACCGAATATTTCCATCTCCGAAACGTTTTTGCAAATCAAAGAGCATACGTTCGGCATTTTAATAATTCCTAGACCAGGAATAACACCATGTGGACGTGTCAAATATAACCGTCGCGATACACATGTCGTATTAATGACTTATATATTCTGGAACCGTACTAATATGCCAAATATAGGGGTCCAGAGATATTTGTTCTTGTTAAAGCCTTCAATTTGAATGTGGTCAAAAAACAAACGATACATTTTTTCTTTATGTAAATCATTGAAAAAACTGCAAAACACACGATTCGGATCTGAGGGCGAACACTATAAACTGGAAAACTGCTGTTCCGCTTCTCTGCTTTCTCTAATTTCAGAAAGAAAGATCTTAACCTGTCTTATTCAGAGATATTGCGACAAGATCTTTTCAATAAAATTTCAAGTACTCGAACGGGAAAACACTTGAACTATCATGAAAAAGCGAAAACCTTTTTATAGAATCTCTCTGAAAACAAGTATGTTTCAGATTTTAGGATTTTCCTCACGGATGCTAAACTTTTCCTCAAAATTTCACAGAGAACAGCTCTATAGCTCATTAATGGCATCCTCATACATTTTAGAGTTTTTAAATGGCGCTTTCTCGGGAAGCAGATTTATAAAATACATCTGTTTTGTGGGTTACAGAATTTTTGCAGCAATATGCTCCGGTGAAAAGCTAACAATCTCTCAAAGTGTACCAATAGCTGCCAAATGAAGATAAGTTTCTCACCACGTCGAGAATAACATTAAATTAAATTGGAAGTGAGAGCAGAATAACCCATTATATCGACAAAAAAAACTTTTTTTGGTATTTCTGGAGAAGAATAATTGACGCAGCGGTTCAGGATGACAACCAGAAGTGGTTTTCATCAAGTAAAAATATTTTGAAAGTTGCTGAAGGGTATAATTCTTAGTTCACTCCAGAAATTTCATCTTTAACTTCACTCATCATTGTATTACCCTCTACAGACAGCAACAGTTTAGTTTGAGAGCATCCAAGTGATTATTTTCTACGTTGGAATCAAAGAATTACCACAAAAAAATCATTATAATGATCTTCCGAAATTTTCTATTCGCATTAAATTCCCACTTTCCTAATCACAGCGGTCTGCAGAATGTTCCCTATTATAAAGAAGCGAAAAATATAAAATATTATGATTCCTAGAATTTGTAAGACTTTTCAGAGTTTTTCTCCCGCTTTGCTAGAAACCATTTGCAAAATTACATAGATTCACAAGTGGAATTGCAGAAATTAAAGAATACTCAATGGAAAACTTTCATTTTTCCTTCAGAGACGCTCTCTGATTCATCCAGGGGACTGTTTCTTGATTCCACATCTTTAAGACTCTGTTTAAGCATTATTTTCCAAAATAATGTAATAGAAACCTGTGAAAACATCTGATTCGTCAAATCAAATAATGAAGTCAGTGGAAGCAGAATCATAGTTTCAGTTCAGCAAACCACCAGAATTTTTTATGCCTACTCTTTTGTTCATACTTTAGTCATTTTCGTCACTGTCAATTTCTAATAAAGATTAGTCATTCAAATCCTCCTATGGGTCAATGTTATATCGCTACAAATCAATTCCATGGAAAAGACAAAATTTAAAGAATTTTACTTGTAATGAACTGAGGTTCAGTTGAAACTGAATTGTTTTTTAAAGTGTTACATGCGCCCATTAGAGTGATGAATGGGGGAAATCCCGGCCATTTCCCTCACATTAATCCGAGAGCGAGTCTTTGCCGCTGACCTTCACAAGAGCCCAGCCGAGCAACGCGCACTGGACCTATCCATCGATGACCCCTTATTCGCGCCCACACTACAGGGTGTTGACGTGACCATTGTTAGTCCTCACTACGCGCCATATCGCAACCAGGCTGATGAAGGTCTCTCAGCACTGACACGAGGTGAAAAGCGCAAAAGGGAACACTACGCGCTACCTTGCAGTGCCGAGGGTATGGACCTTCTACCTATGGCCATCGACATTTACGGACAAATTCTGGCAACCGGATTCAAGGAGCTCCATGAAAGGAGTAACTTCACTGCCGACCGCCGAGGGAAGCATCCTATGTTTGCATTCCGGAAGCTTAAGACACGTGTCTTGGGATTTGTTCTACAGTACACCGCAGTCATAATTAATCACCGAAAACAGAGAACATACTGTAATTGTTTTAGGGGGGGTGGCGCTTGGGACTGTAGCAAGGTGAGTCTTCGACCGGCTCACTCTATTGCTGTTGGGGAACCCGTCGGCGGGGGTTGCAACTAAAGAGATGGCACAACAATACAAATGAAACGCACACCTGGGAGGGAAGAGCAGAGCTGGACGAGGCCTACCCGCCGGCGGCAAAGACTGTAATATTTGGATTTCTGAAATTACTGTACTCATCAGAAGTCAGCAAAAAAATTGATAGCCCAGAGAAAAAATCAAGCCGATATAGACTGTAAACATTCACACTCTCGCAATTTTTAAAAGTCGGCGCTTGATTCGTCTCGAACAATCCACTGTTCTGCGGGACAGCCGTCGAAACCAGTCTCCAGTACTTGGTCGAGCACGCCATTATTCTTAACCTTCGACAGGCAATCATCCGGGCTGTTGCTACTGCTAACTAAACCAATGCAATTAATTTCGCGCGATTTGTAAGCCTGTCTTGTCGCTAAAATATAGATCATCAAGCGCTTTTTGGTGGTTTTTTGGCCCTTTGTTAAGGCATCAAACAGCTGTTTCGAATCAGTAAAGCAGTAAATTGGAATCTTTGTACCCAGCATTTTTTCTAAGTCCCTTTCGATTACAAAAGTCCTTTCAAAACCATCGAAAAAGGCATAAAACTCTCCTGCCATTATAGATCTGACTACTCTCTTTGACTTTATGCTCGAGTAATCTAACACATGCATCTTTTCTGAACTATTGCATGGAAAAATGGTGAACCCCAATTAAGATGTCAGGTCATCATTCGTTGCGAAAGCAGAGTCAGCATACATTTTAAGGATTAGAGAGTTCTGGTCGAGTCACTTGTACTGGAGACCTGGTGTATCACCACTTCTGGCTTTTTTGAAAGGCTTGTTGAGCTCAGCTACGTCCGTCATACTGGATGCCGTAACCTGAGCGGCTCTGTTGACTGAGCATGCAATGGAAGGTAGCGATAGGGCTAACCAAGACAAAGTTGCCCGGTACCTTCTGAACATTTCGAATGAACATCCCTTTGGAGCTAGTTTCAGCCTCTTTCCATGGCGTTTCTGGGATAATTTGAACTCACCCTTCTTGGTTGTGCTTACCATACTTCCAAAAATTCAAAGTTGTCCTACACTCGAGGCTTGGAGTCGAATGTTTGAAGGCTTTCGGCTGAAACCTTCTCAAATCCTTATGTGCCAGCGTTAAGGTTGTCGTCCACATAAATTTCCATGATCCAGCTTCCAGTCTGATATTTTCAGATAAACATATGGGTCACCGAGACTTAGCACCATGTCGAGATCATCTTCAATATGAGATGGCACTGTAATGCCCCAGTAATCTCCAGCATCACATATCCCATACAAAGGCTGTATTAATTGCAGTAGATCTTTATCTGATACGCCTAAAATTTCTAGATCCTCCTTCTTGGGAAGAAATTGTATCCTGCGACTCACAGGGTCCTTGATTTGAAGGTATGCTTGATTATTATCATGGGAGAAACACGAAAACCCTTAATGAGTGCATCGGAAAGGATAAGGCGAATCGAGGGTGCACACAAGGAAGCAATGCCATGCACCATGTATGGTTTGCCCTTGTCTCTGTTCCCTTGGGCGACGAAACGGGCTTCCGGCTTTTCTCTCCAGAGCCAACATCTTTTAGTGATAGAACAAACCTTCCGCCCAAGATGTTTGCGTTGGGGGTAATCTCTCATTTGTGCACCACTTTCCAAACGTTTCTCTTCTTCAGTCCCATGATCTCATTTTTCTCTGCGCCTAGAAATTTCTTGTTTTTACCACGAGGGTCTCCTGGTTTAAGAACCTCTGTTATATTAACTTTGATGGGAGAGATGTCACTTGGATATTCTGCATCAAGGGCATCCGATACCATCTGAGGCGTACCTTCATTCTCCCTTAGACCTTCCAAAATTTGTAGGATCTCCTCGTCATCATCATTAACATTGGTATGAGGGCAAAGTTTTCTGGGTTTACAATCAATGTCTCTTCCTACAATGCAGCACCGCTCTCATCATGCAATATTGGAGTGACGGTATCTCCTTTGATTTTTTCTTTAGGCCTAGCTGGCTCTGATGAGTCACTATGCGCCCAGGACTAAGAAGGGTTCCTTGATTCCTACTGTGATAGGCTTGACCTTATCAACGGAAGCTCTGAAGGATCTGTCACCGCTGTCTAGGGTAAGCAATATTCCTTTTTTCTCCTATATGACGTGGGGACCAGTCCATTTCGTAACGAGATTCTCACGAGACATGGGTACTCTATCTCCTATCTCGTACGATAGATCGGTGGCAGCGGGAACATTAGAGCGTATCACCGTATTAACGAAGGCCTCGTGGGAGATGCTCGTCATTTCCTTGCCAGCGCCATGTAATGCCTTCATCTCCGTAGCTTGGTTTGGCAGCCTCTGCGGATATAACGGGATCCTTGGGAAAATACCGAACACCAGCACGTTGGAACAAGGCCAGAAGGTCCTGCAGTGTCGATAACTACCTTTTCCGCTAGCTGGAGCATGGGCTCTTAGTTCAGGGCGGGCAGTCCGCTTTACCTTGTTATAGACTCGGCGAAGGTAGGAGGGGTTGGGTTGGCAATGAGAAAGATAACAAAAGACCGAAAGAACGTTACTAATTAGAGTAGTTGTTCCAGGGGAGGGGGTGGCGCTCGGGTTTGTAGCAAAGTGAGTCTTCGACCGGCTCACTCTATCGCTGTTGGGGAACTCCGTCGGCGGAGGTTGGAACCAAAGCGATGGCACAACAATACAAATGAAACGCACACCGGGAGAGAAGAGCTGAGCAGGACGAGGCTTACCCGCGGGTGGCAAAGACTTCAAATATTTGGATTTCAGAAATTACTGTACTCACCAGAGGTCAGCAAAAAAATTAAAAATCCCAGAGAATAAATCAAGTCGACGTAGACCGTAAACACTCACACATACCATACCCCACCACTAACGTCCAGACGGGGTCCTTGCCTGATCCCCCACTAGAAATCAGGAATTAAAAGGTCTTTTTTTCTCTCTCTCTCCCACGCCGTAATCACCTCTAAAAATCTATCCCGGCGACGGCCACCTTACCGATGGCGAACTTTGACGTCAAGTTTGCCTCTGCAGGCCCAAACAGCGCTTACGGTAAACCTCCTCGTAACGATGTTTTCGATGGTAAGCAACTTCGCAAAGCCGTAGCAAGAAGAACCGTCGATTTCAATTCCTCGGCCATGCGCTGGTATCTGGATAGAGCTTGGCAAAGCGAGTTGGGCATTGATACACCGGCCATCCAACCCAACATGGAGTCGACGGTCAATCTTGTGCTCCTGCCGCTTTGCAAATGAATTCTAACCCTGTTACCAGTGCCTGTACAAAGTTTGTTCATAGTAGTATGAACAAACCAGGCTGTCCAATTCATGCCTGCAAGTGGACTCCAGAGGGGAAGCGTCTTATCACCGGTGCTAAAACAGGAGAGTTTACTTTATGGCAAGGCCTAACATTTAATTTTGAGACTATCCTTCAAGCTCATGACGCGGAATTGCGCAGCATCATCTGGAGTCATGATGAGAACTGGATGCTCTCCGGTGATCAGAAAGGGATTGTCAAGTATTGGCAATCCAATATGAATAACTTGAAAGCTTTCCGTGCACATGATGACACCATCCGCGACCTCAGCTTCTCAAGAACGGATTCAAAGTTTGCATCATGTTCTGACGACAACAATGTTAAAGTCTGGGATTTCGTTCGATCTGAGGAAGAAAGAGTGTTGGAGGGCCATGGATGGGATGTGCGATGCGTCGATTGGCACCCCAATTACCCTATTCTGGCATCCGGTTCGAAAGATGCAAACCTCAAAATATGGGACGCCAAGACAGGCAAAAACTTGACCACTTTACATGGACATAAGAAGACTATAGTCAAAGTCAAGTGGAACCGGAATGGAAACTGGTTATTATCTGGATCCCAAGACCAACTCATCAAAATCTACGACATTCGAATGATGCGAGAGTTTCAGGCTTTTCGCGGTCACAGGAGGGAAGTGACCTCCCTAGAATGGCATCCGCAACACGAGGACTTCTTCGTCTCTGGTGCCTATGATGGCGCCATTTACTATTGGGAAGTGGGTCAAACTGAACCTGTCGCTTCTGTTCCATGCGCACATCAATCTTCGGTCTGGGATTTAGATTGGCATCCAATGGGGCACATTTTAGCAACCTCCTCGAATGACCATGCTACCAAGTTTTGGACACGCCAAAGGCCGGGAGATCAGATGAACGACAAATACAGCTCTGCAAATAACAATCATGAAGATGGTGGCGAACGCCAAAGTAAAGGGGGTAGCCGTGGCGGGCAAAGAGGGCGGAATCGAGGAGGCTATGACTATAACAACCCTCGGATCGCCAAGGTGGAGGTCATCATGCTCGGAACAAGTGACCCCTTTGGCACTGTGCTGGATTCAAACTGCGGTCTTCTAATCATAATCTACCGTGTAAAAAGTCGAGCTGTTAGAATTGCTAACATTACCGTCAGAGTCGTGGTTTTGATTGCGAGTCAAATGGTGTTACTTGGATTACCGGAAAGTGGCGGTGAGTTCCGAACTTAAAGATAACATTGTACATCTCCTGATTCATCTGGTCAGCCCTGGCCTTCTCAGAAATCCGTATTATCTGAGAGAGTGCGATTGAGTTTTCAAACAGAAGCCCGAGCAATTTGCAGAATTTCGTCTGCAATGTCGTTCGGAGCAAACGCATTTGCTGTTGTCTTTGCTGCTTCGAGGATGCGTCGTGCTGTGAAGAAATCCATTTGCTGCGTCCTGAAGGAGGAGGAAGGGGATGTCTGCCTCTTCACCTGAAGAAAGAAGCGATTCTCTTGTGCTTCCTTAAACGAGAGAAAAGAGTTGTAATCCGCATACAACGGCCCGTTCACCATCCCATGGCAACTCCAAACCTTTGTTCATACCATAGCGCCTCGCTGCAAAACATCCCCTTCTCTGTGCCGTCTGAACGAGACATTGCACGGCCACATGTGTAGTTCCATATTATACTTGGGACAATCCCTCTAAAGCAGAGTACAATGCTCTGCACATCCATAGCCGTGCTTCGTCCATCGTGTATTGAGCAAATCGCAAAGGGTGCAATCGTGCCCCATCCTGTCCCTTTCTTGCCAACGAGACCGTCGCCTTGAGCATGGTGGTAAGCACGTATCCGACGTGAAAATAGACGCTCCATATTCATATTCCTGGTAGAGATCACATTCAAACCCGAGAAGCCAGTGCTGGGTCATCAGCCAAGCCGAAATCTCGTAAGCCACCACCTGTAAAGGGGTTTGTCGGCGAAAAGAGAATCAACCGAGTCTCAGAGCTAGAGCTACGTTTTTGCGTATAGCTTTTCCCCGCGTTCGCATTACTGTTAACACTGGTCCCTCGATCCGAAACGACGTCGTCTTTTTCAATGGGTTCCACATTGTCATCACCTGCAGAGTTACCGGTACGAGTCGCAAAGGCAAAGTGATCCCACATCGTATTACCGCAATAATTGCCGTCTTGGCGACTTCTATTTCTACATAAACACTTGAAAATGCTTACCACGCCATTCGAGTTCCCCCAGGGCCTGTAATGTTTCTGGAACTAACATTTCATCTGTCAAGCCATGTCCGTTCCAACAAGGCGCCGGAAATCGGCTGACTCCCTACCAAACAATTCAGAACTATACGCTGGAATGAGCCTGGACATCACTGACCTTGTCAACAGGTAGGATTCATCTTTGCTGAATAGGCTGCTATACTGTGCATGGCTACATGCAGCGAATGGCGCTCGCCCTTGAGGTGTTTGCTGCTGCCCTTCGAGTCACACGGCAGTGTTGTCTTTGATGTTCCAAAAGCATGTCGATTTCTTTGAGAATTCTTTTCAAATACGCAAACGCGGCCTCGGAGTCAAATAGTGGGGCCGTGCGGGGAGGGGAAGATGTCATAAGATGACGGTTGATAGAAGCGTCGAACACTCGTTGGATCAGTTCTTTGTCGACTTGAGTTCGAAAAGGCACACAATCCATTCGTCACCCATGCTTGCAGGCGTTTGACAAGTCGCGGGGCATCACGCAACGAGTGTTCATACGAGTATCCCACGAGAACACTGCAACATGCGGTAAAAGTCGACCTGGAACTTGACACGGAGAGAGATGGCCTTTGCATAAGCCTTTTCGGTTTCAGAATCGCCAATGGTCTGTTATTGAGCTCCTTACGAGTCTCTTCAAAATCAGTACATCAACCTCTGGGGGATCGGAATACAGCGGATGAAGATCGAAACCATAGGTTGAGGTCATAAGTCCTCGTCATCAGCAACCTTTTCTCCATGAACAAGGTTTATAATGCTCTCCATGGTAGCGAGCATTACCCAAAACGAGAGCAACTCGACACGAGGAATCTGGGCCAAAAGTTGGGCATAAACACACGAAAAGACGGTCTGAGGTAAGGTGTGGGCATCAAGCCAACTCATAAAGCAAAGCAATAATTGGTCCATGACGTTAATGACTGTCCATCTGATAAGGTTGAGGCAAGACTACGTCAGAGACACTTCGTGCCTCACCGAATCCGATATCCATTTTGGGATCCATGAGCTCAATGGCGGACATGGCGGATTGCAAGCTGAATGACTTGAGATGAATCAATTCGCCAATTTGCATTTCCTTTCGAGCGTTCGAAAACAGCTCGGTCACATCCTGCCATTCGTCGTTCTCTGGCGACGTGGAGTTTGGAACCGTGCTGCTGCTGCTGAGTGGTAAGGTTACTGGCCCATTACCATGGTTTGCCATAGGGCGGACGGAAGATATGTGATTACCGTCTGCGGACATGTGCGAGGCAATGCTACTCTTGCGATCATACGTCGAAGGTGTGGGACCGGAATTTCTTATCTATTCCGTTGGTCTCCGTTGGAGAGCGGAAGAGGTAAGGCTCTTGTTAGCGAAAAGCTCGAAAGAAAGAGAATCGTGAGAAAAAAATGAAACGAGTCCAAAAGGGGGAAGCGTGTGCGTCACGCCATCGGAGGGATGGTCTGAAGTTGTGAAGTTGTTTGAGTTGAGTTGTGGGGAATGATCGCGTGTACTCGTTCGACAGCGAGCTTGAAGCAGAGGTCGAATAAATAAATAAGAGAGACACAATCTTGTAATAGTTGATTAGCCACATGACGGATGGTGTACTGTGTACAGTAGATCATCATCTTGTAATTACTTTTCCTAAAATTTTGCCACATGGTCTGTGGGTTCTTGGCAAACAGTACGGTATGATCATACTCTGCACTGCATTCGATACAAAGCTCAGCTACTAAACTGCGACTCTAAATGGTTGACAATGAATCAATTTTTACGACTGCAGAGTATTTGCGCGAAAAATTAGTCACTGCCATGTAATTACTTTTTCTATGGCAAAGAGGGGTGATTAGTTTAATTTTACTGTAAGGGGTACAGTGTAAGTAGGCTCCTGCGGTTATCTGCCAAAATCTGTAATCTACGCAAACGGGAAAATGGTGAGCGTGTCTTCTGCAAAAGTTCAGAGTTCTTAAAGAACTGGGGGAATTTTGGACGTAGGCGTTGTGTAACGAGTAAGGCAGACATGTTCATTCTGTCTGGAAAAATGTAGGGAGACCAGATGACAGACAGGCCGCGTTAGAAGAAAACGCTAGTGCGGCATGCTGTTGCAATCCATGCACACTGTTACATAGACCAACATTTCAAAACAAATATTAGCAAATGCAAAGGCAAAGGAGACGCTTCAGTACGTTACACACAAAATGATGACCATGATAAGGGGTCTTCGTGACTCTTTAACTCATGGTCAAACCGCCCGGTCAAACCTGTACACTGTGCAATGTGCCCCGTCGAACTGTAACTGGATCTCTGCCTCAGTTATTGATCAAATACGGAATTACTTGCTCCATGCGAAACTGCACCTTCTTGCTTTCCCATCTACGTACAATGAAGTGAAAGCGATAGGAAATGATTTATAGACATTCAAAAGCATTAAAATTCAATGCAACGATATGTCCGCTAGAGATTAAGAGAATATTTACCGAAAACCTCATTTTGGCTGAGTTTCGTCATCGGATGGGTACTACGATGTTTCAAGGGCCTTTAAATGTATTTCCATTAGCCTCTGACGCATGTTCCGGTTCTTGGACTGAGCGCTCGCCCTCTTCAATGAGCTCTCCTCACTAATATCGTGGCGGCAGTTTTTTTGCTTTCAAACAAAAACCCTGGTTGCTGGCACCCAATGGGGGTCAACCTAAATGCATATTCGTCAACCCCAAACTAAACGAAACAACGCAAAATACAATTTCTCATTCCACCTAAACTTGTGTGGTAAAACACCCCATATGCTACAAAGACGGCCGGCAAAATTTTCAACAATTACACTCTCGCTTGTATCGTTTTAATTGAGTATTTCTTCAGACCTGGTTAATTTGCAGTTACAAGTTTCTTTTTAGGATGCAAAATCCCGGTAAATTCCATAGTTCCTTGGTACCCTGCTAAGGGTAAATCGTTGGGAGAAGAGATACTCAGAACTAACTAACGCAAGAAGGAGTTGTTGCAAGCGACAAAAGTGCTACCGTGGTATAGTTGAACGAACAAAAAGAAGTGTATATGGAAGAGAGTTGAGAGGGCTACAAGCAAGTATGGAAGGAGCAGGGTCTACCACTGATGCTCTGGGACCAGCTTACGAAAAATGTTTCTTGGGTCTGAAGTTGACTCGCAACTTCCTACTACTCGGGGCTTGACTTGAAGTTGTCTGCCAACTTGCTTGACCTCCACAAAAGGAAGCAGTTTAGTCGGCTTATATAGACTTTTGGCTTCCCCAAAAGTCTCAAACGAACATACTAATAACCATAAAATGCATTCACTGGAATCGTGTGAACCAGAGAGACTATTAGAAGATATTTCCTCAATGTAAATATCTACGTGCCATACCTATTCCAGCCACCCATCGGCCAGTGGTGGGAATTAATGTGGCCATTATATATACCTCTCAGAGTTACTCGTAGTATCACCCAGAACCTGGAACTGTACTGACATCTATTACAACAGCGTGTCCTAAAATAAAAAATCAACCGATGAATTTGCCACACTCATCCAAATTAAAAATATCTTGCAAATTCAGAAACTGTAAAAATATCTTGCAAATTCCGATACTGTGTACAATTTCGGTCCTCTTCTAGATTTTTTTCATGTGCGAATTTGCGCACATCATACCCCTTATTAGCAAGTACAGCCTAACAGTTCTTGAAAGAAGAGGCATCGATATTTTCGTCAGGCGAAGATATCTGACTGTCGATTTTGGCTAGGTGCTCCTGATGCCGTTCCAACTTCTTATAAAAAACATCTATAACGGAGACCAACCCGGGGTATGGCGAAGTATAATCAATTGCAACACTACTTGGAAGCACAGATATCTCTACTATCAAAACATATACCTTGTGCTTTCCAAAGAAGTTCTTCTTGGCCTCCAGCAAATTTCGACTGGTCCGCATACACTGCACGTTTCTCAATGTCTGTTACATCATATACGAATCAAAGTAGTGCATTATCAGCATCCGTCAGCAGAATGTTTGGCATCATAATGTTGCTTAATGCTGATTTTTCTGCTGAAACAATGAATGCATTACTATTTCAGGTGGTATCAGTATTTCAAGATCTCAATGGGACGCTGGAACTTGTTTTGACCGAAAATGAGGTGCATTATCTCATTGATTCTCTAAAGAAGATATTCCCTCCAAACATTGCCCTCCTTGAGGAACTTAAAAAACGGTAACACAAATTCACAACTCCAGACTAAAGTTTAGTACCTTTTTCGCCATCTATTATGCTCGCACGTGCCTCGACTAGGTTCAAAAACCTATGCCCGTATTAAGCAAACTTATTTTCAAAAGAATGAATTATGACATCCTAGAAGATTAAAACAGAAGAATAAAAGCCAGCAGCAACTGTCGTGCTAATGGGAATTTCACCCTGTGTTCCACTCGCGGTAAACTAACTCAACGGATTTCCCCTATCATGCGGAGAAGTAGGACACTGGTTAAAGGATACTCAATAGTGTAGGGGAATCATGAGAGCGAAAAACTCCCATGAGAAAAATTTTGAAAGGCTCGTACGCCCACTCGATATTGAGGCCGATAATAGACTTTCAGAACCTGAAACCCAGTTTTTTGCTAATTGAGTAATGCGAGCACCAGTATTACCCCAACACTATTCTAGACTGAAGTTGCACCCAAATACACAGGCAGTATCGACGATGCCATGAAATTTTGCGATGCCTTAAGTATGAGGTTGGAAGTAAATGCAGCGCGCAACACCTGCAAGCACGAGTGAGCTTCTCACGCTAGCGGAGCAAAGCCAATTAATTTTTGAATTGACGCTTATAACATTCCACGGGTCCAGAAACCCGACTTTTATCCCATTTGAACTCATGGAGGGTGTTTCTTCGCTGATTGTTGGACTAGAGCTGAAACAATATGAAGATACGGTAAGTCTCGCAGGGGAGCGCTAGATACGGATCCAAGGAGCAACTGATGCAGCGAAGAGGTCATTCGCTACGTAAATATTTCCTGACGGAAAGGGCAACCCTAGGCTCATAATTGAAGAGTTTCCTCTATTGCACAAAACTGTATGTTCAATGTTGACCAGTCCACGAATAAGGGACGTCAGTATCCTTTTAGAGCGGCTCTATAGACTCACACACGCTACTGCAGGGAAAGAAGACTTCGCCCGAGGATGATGGACCCCTCAAAAAGACTTTGCTCTAAGATGCTGGGCCGCTCAGTTCTGAGGCGTGAGTGGCATGTAACGAAATAAACAATTCCTGTGACATATGTGCGTCATCAGGTCTACAATTTCCTATAAAGAAGATCTCACTCAGTTGAAGCCGACTTCGTAATTGAGTATATCCTTAGTGAAAGGTTTGAAGTCATTAATATCATCGACAAGGGCACCAAATGCGGTGAGCAGGCCACTGTATTAGCTATTAATGCTCTTATTGTGCGTGAATATTTGGAGATATTATGGATTTACAGGAAAGGGGCGCCAAAATGTTTCAGCTCTGACCCTGATTTCATACGAACTGCTTTTTTCGTTCCTTGGAGGCACCTAGAATAGTGGTTTACACACAAACATCTAGATTTATCTCTAAAAACGATTGAATAGAGCAGAACAATGGGCTCCTGAATCATATCCTTAAAAGGCTTGTGAAAGAAAACATTTTGAGCCTCACCAAACACCATAGTGGCCAGGTCGTCAATTATGTGCAGCTTTTTTCACAAAAACTCTATTTCAAGTGCGTTCTGATTAGCTAGAGGCTATGATCCTTCGATACTAGGTGTTAAATCAAGCATTTTCACCCAGGAACTGATGGACGGTCGCATTAATTTGAATGCTATCAGGGCTGTTAGCGGAAAGTCGGCGTAAGAGAGATATTTGACGCCCACTATCCAAAAACCGAGGTGTTGCAAGCGACAAAAGTGCTATGATAAGGTATTTGGGGGAACAAAAAGTGCTCTATACGGACGAGAGATATAGGGCAACCGACTTTGTCTGAAAGTGATAGGCTGTACCTTCGCCTTGCGAACAACAGGTCCGCTTCCGTGTACGTCGCAAGGCAGATTCAATGGGCTGAATAGGAAGAGGCTCGGTGGATCCCCGAAAAATCCTAAAGAAGCAGGCTCTTCCACCTAGCTTCGAGGCTTGAGAGCAGTTTATAAAATTTTCTGCCCGAAGATGACTAACAACTACTGGAGTATCTCTTTGAAGTTTTCTGTCCACTTGCCTAATCTCTACAAGAGTAAGCAGTATACTAAGCTTATGTAGACTTTTTGGCTAATCCTAAAGTCTCAAAGAAACATACTAAGAACCATAAAATGCATCAAATAGAATCGTGTGAACGAGAATGACTAACAGAAGGTACTTTCAGGATAAATATCTATATTATTCTTTAATATCTTAGTCCTATAGATCAGAGCCAAACATTTCTCCCAAAATATCCATCCTACCCAAGCAATCCCCGCAAATACCCGCGAACGACTTAGAATTCTCCATTGCTTCCTGAGAAATATCTAGACTACTGGAGATGCCCGCGTCCGGTTCCAGGGTCGGGACCACCTGGTCCATATTATTCAGGCCCCGCCCTTCCTCATTGGCTTCCTCTGCCTTATCTTATTCACTCCCCTCCCCATCATCCTCATCATCCTCATCTTCTTCCATGTCATCGCCCTCGCCACCCTCGTAAACTAAATCCGGGGCCACCCACGCCTCAAAAAACTTGCCGAGCTCATCCTCTTCCGTCTCCGCCTCTCCCTCACTGACTTCTGCCTCACCTTCGACGAAGAGTTCGCGGACGAACTCTATGATCTTCTTCTTCATCTGGCATCAAACTTAGTCGTCTGCGTCCGTCGGGCCATACGCAGCGAGCGCAAGGCCGTTTAAAGGACGACAGGGGCGATTTTTGGTGATGGGGGCGGAGGGGCGAAGGTTGTTCATTTCTGTTGTAAATGGAGTGGGCTAGTGTGGATGGAAGATAGAGGGTGTGAGGGGGAGGATAGTGTGTGTACGGGTTGGTGAATCCCAAAAAAAATTGGGTAAAATGGGTTTAAGTACACCTTAGAGACGGAACAGAGTCGGTACTAAAAAGTTAAAATCGAAATTGCAGTAGCGCATTTGCGCGAAATTTCTACATAAGGAGTGGATTTGATGAATAAAGTAGGAAAAAAATGACATAAAATGCTGATTTGGAGTAGATTTGGTGGAGAGGATTCGGTATCAAATATCTAGGGAGAATAGTAGACAAATTTGGAAAGGACGGTAAGCGGATTCAGGGGCGGGGTCTTTGTAAGTTTCTGGTCCCTTTGGGAGAACCATTTCCTGTATTAAATGAGGAAAAGACCATTTCCTGTATTACAGTGGCCATTCAGAGAGTAATGAGATCACGAAACCACCACTTGGTGACATTTAAAGCTTTCAAGGCTGGAGAAGAAATTTGGGTACTCTACGATACGTCGCAACAGAACCATCCTTTCAGGTGAATCAAGGGTAATTCATAGGGAAAACTCCATAATTGGTAAACTGTCGAAGAACTAAAAAAGTACCGCCGATGTTTGCAGCCTATGAACGCGTCAAGATAATTTATAATGGCAATCTGACCAGGAAACTACAAGAAGGGATATGACAAGATCTCATTGGGAAATAGAGTAGTATAAACGCATCAGAAAGTGTCACTGCTGAAAAAATTACCTCCCTAATCTTTTTTGTCAGTGAAAGAGTCCCTGAGCGAGACATTGGTGATGTATGCACAGAGAGTGGCGCGGACCCTGGAACAGGAGGTGAAGACAGACGAGCAGAAAGAGCTCAAGAAGCTACAGGATCTCATCAGGAATGAGCAGGAGAGCAGCAAGAACCTGTAATATGCGCCGCAGTGGCTAATAGTGAGATCGCGTAACGCCGAAATCGAAGAGGGTTGGAAATATGCACATGAGGATTTACATGAATCAGACGTACCTAAACATTCGAACGTAATAACTTCACATGCCGAATAAAAAGTGAAATGCAAGAAAGGCGGTACAGAAAGGCTTAAAAGCGTCTATATACTCACAGAATCCGAGGCATAGAACGATATGACTCCTCAAACGTGCATTTTGTTGCCATGAGAATTGTGCTATCTGTTGCATGCACAATGAGATTCAAACTAGGATGTGTTGACTTCAAAATAGTTTACCTGAAGAGCGGTCCGATCACACCCAAACTCTATGTGAGTCCCCTGGAAGAAGGGGATCCAAGAGGATGGATAATGCCGAAACTGTTGAAATTACCATATGGGATCTGCGAGGCGGGACGCCAATGGGCCAAGAGCATAGAAAATTGGATGCATCTAGAAACCGTTCTGTTTCGAATATGTGGAGCGAGTACGATGTATATCAAGCGTGTCAAGACTGCTAAATTAGCCTTTCTAGCAGCAATGCTTGCGGGTGACATAGTGCTGGCTGGAAATCCAGAATTGCTCGTTTAGTTTACGGGTAGAATATCCGAAAAAATCAATATCAGCAGAATGAAACTATATAAATAGATGAAGTTAAATGAATGCGGAATCACTAGGGAAGCTGAAGGTACAATTTGTATTTCTATAGGAAGGATACGAAAAGCGGATAATTCCGATCAATATCAGCGCTGGTAGACGAGCCGATACGAACTCTCCAGAAACGAAGAATGAGGTGAGATTTTTTTAAGTGGGCTGGTGATCTCGTGGGAATGCGTGGAGGATTCTTCCGGGCTGCATCAATATTTAGGTCATTGATGCAACACTGGATCCCTAAGCTACGAAAGGTAGATATTATCGGAGCAAAAATGTTGTTACAAAGAGTAAAGGACATGAAGCAAGCCCCTGTGTATAAGCAGAATCCCTATGAAGCGAAAAATGTCTGGATACTCACGTTCTCACAAACATTAATTGTCATTTGTATTAAGATCTGCAGTGAAATATTTTCGTGCTGCTTACATTTGGTGGATCGGGTGAGTTCGAAAAAAATAAGTATCGCACTCGTCTTATGGTGCAGAGATTAAAGCGAGGTCCCAAGCGTACCCAACAGGATATATGTTAAGTTGGTAGTGCAGGCATTGGGACGACAGAATAAGATCACGGATACATTGCTTGTAGATTCAAAAAGATCTTCAATATGATAAAGACGTTCTATCAATGGAGTGAATATCGCTTACGACAGACTATGAAATAATGAGGGACTCATCTGGGAGTTCAGATTTGGATATGGGCAAGTGAATCGAGTTAAAAGTTAACATTACAGAAGCGTTTAAGAAGGACACATCTCCCTTGTATACAGTACTGCTCTGCTTCCTGATCATTGCTTACAAGGACTGAAAGCAGAAACATGTAATTGATAACCCAGCCGATTTGATCAGCCTTGATCGACTTAGGTGTACCCCAGCTGAGCTGACCATATTTTTGCTCTACCAAAATATCGGTGTTGATCTGCAGACATGTAATCGAAACCCAAATAGGATCGATCAGCATTGATATAATAGGGGGCGTGTGAGTGTGAAAGATTGTAAAGCTCCATACTGAGCGTAGTTTTACCTGTGAGAATCGTAGAATTAAATACTAACAATCGATTAAGGATTAAAATGATAATATTCGTTAGACAAGAGACCAAATACTGATGAATGGTTTATCTGTTGATAACATGGGCTGGCTGCAATAGACTACAGACGGAATTCATATACAGACGAATGTGTACGGAACTACTCTTAACGGGAAGTTGCGAGGTGTTAGCGGCGAAGGCAAGGGACATGACTGTTGCCTGCTATGAGCGTAACACAAGAAATATACCTGATTCAGGCGCAAAATAACAGTGACTAGCTCTTTCAAGCGGTTGTGAGTGTACGAATGCATTTATTCGTTCGGTGTGGAGAGATGTGAACATCTCTGAAACCCATAGAACAAGAAACTGCATTAGGCGCATATGTGCTGTAGATTGGATCCTTGATGACGAGGGATTCTCAGTGACCAAATCTCCGCATCACGGCTACTGTCATTTTCTAGTTTACGAAATGTATGTGCTTATTTAACTTTGAATTTCATGGCAACTACTCTTGTACAGTTGCCATCTTCTTGAATTTCTCTATCTTAACATATAATTTGTGCCTCATGTTTTGTTCTCGCAAGAACATGGGGCCCCACTCAACTCTTCTCGTTTGCCTTTTGTCTTTGGTGTAAGGGAGTGCAAATCTGCATCGGGCGCGAAATTAATGCGAGAAGTTCTTGATTAGGAATGAGACAGGCTGTAGCTCGAGCCTTGGTGACTAAACAGGCAATAACCCAGAGTCAGTGGTGCTACGATGAGCATGAAATACACAAACCGGACTGGGACTTCGAACACTTGTTGTTCTGATAACTTCTTCACACAATCATCCAGTAGCACTCGTTTTGTGACGAATATAGACACCAAAGTCCCTTATTTGAGTATTTTATAAATAACGTCCTTGATTCCGCAAAACCCGCGCCCGCGTATAACTACGCTCTTTGTGCGTGTGCTAAGGACCTGTGCGTTTTTTGGTTTTCTTGATGTTTTTCGAGGTCTACTGTCAACGTTTTTTTAGTGAAAGGAGTTCATAGGGAGGTTGAGTTTAGGGTGTTTGCTTTTCCCCTGACGTTGACGTCACCATCAGATCCCTCACCGAAAACTCTACAAATCTCGATCTCCCATCGTGCGTGGTGCTGCGGCGTTCCCTGACCACAAACGCTACGAAATCGTTAGCTCACTTGCTACTCAAGGTCGCTCTTCCACTCCCGACGCAGACCGCAAGGCACTGCGCGACGCCCTCGTGTTTATACTACAAGACCTACCCAACGCTCTAGCGGCCTGTAGCCGAGTTTTGACGCCCAGTAGCACAGCCAAGGTCACCAGCACAGTCACCGCTACGCACCGTCCTGGCTTTCTTCAGTCGCACCAACCACTTCTCCAGCCTCCACCATCCAACACCAGGCCTCTGGTACTACCCCTCCCCACGGCCCCACGGCACTTACTTCTATTCATTTGATGAGATCGGTAGAGAGATAAAAAGTGGGTCGTAGTGATCTACCCGGTTTTATTTCAAAGTTGGAACTGTGCGCTTATATTTCGAATTGAAAAGCGTCTAGATTGGGAAGGGACCTACAAAAGGTACTGCACTAATTATATAACTTAGGTGGTATCTGATGATTAAAATGTAATACAGTCATTTCCGAATTTGAAACACGTTGAAAGTTTCAGGAGCCATATGTGTAAATTGCATGTGACGCTTTTGCTGCTTTCAATTTTGCAGACTCAACAATTCAATAGTAGGTAGCTGAGTTGTGATATCATGACACTCAACATGCACCCGACGCCATCCATCCTCGCTCTAACAGTGGCACCCACTCCGTTACAACGCACGTCACCTCCCAACCTCTCTTCGTTCCCGCCCAGAAACGCCAAGGCCTGGCCCTCGCTCCCACCCCGCCTCAAGGCCCTAGAAACCAACGCCCATCACCTTTCACTGCGCCGCCCTGGACACCTCCTCCCGAAGACCGGACCCAACAAAGCATGATCGCCGCCTCACAACTCACTATCCTTCGCCCCCACGGCTGCACCCTTAAACGTAGTCCATCCGCGGCCGCGAAGGGCTGAACTCGGCCGCATCCGTTGCGACAGCAACTTCTACGCACTCTGCCGTAAACGACGCGCATCTGTTTCGTCCTTAAGGCCACGTTTGATATTAGGACATTAGTGCTCCCTCCCTAACCAGTGCCGCAGGCCCCTACTCGATGTAGTGCAATGCACGGGCTATCCATTTACAAGGTATCTGCGGGAAATGCCTAAGGCAAAAAGGTCGAAAAGGCCGTGCAACTACAGGGCGTTCGGAGAATCCTCACTCTTTAAGCCTTGTGAGAGAAAGTAGCTCGATATCTTGATAAGATGGGTGGTAGAGGTTTGATAAGCTAGGAAAGATTGAATGAGTACTAGAAGGATGTATTGCAGAAGGCGAGTGAGCGGGGAACAGTCCGAGGGACTTCAGGTAGCGGCAATGTCGAGAGACAAACGGATAAAAGCTGCAGGAGCCGGGCCCTCGGCGGCGAGCGAGATTCTGCTAGGGTATTTCCATCCCAGTTTAGGGGACGGCTCGAAGTCTGCGGGGTTTCGATACACGTCTTCGACGGGGAACGAGCGCCGCGCCAAAACGGCTAGAGATACACTTCCTCTCTGGGACAGGGCCACAAGGCCAAAAAGCAAAAAAAAGGTGCAACACGCGCAACGGAAAAGGAAGAAGGGGCGAATCCTCGGGGTTGGTCAATCCAAGAGGCTAAAAAGCAGTGACCAAAGGGGACAAACAGGCAATAGACAGCAACGAGGGCGCTTTCGAGCTGGTAAAGTTGGGGCGCGAGGATGGGAGCACGGTTCATAGCCAACCTTTTGGTAGCTGTTTACTTGGGTGCTTTAAGTTGCCCGTCAATAAATACTATGTCAGCGGTTGGGCCGCTCTAAAGTAAGGGTTAAGTTGGGACACGTATCAGCTAGCGTGTTAGCTAGATAGCTACTATGAAATAAATAAATATCAGAGGTATTTGGCGGCCCGTGGTACGCCCCATTTGTTCCATGACCAAGTAAGCACTTGTCCTATCAGGATAGTAAGCACTATACGGCTTACACTGATCGGATTTCGCTCACAAAATGGATCATCGATCCTATGAAGCAGACTAAGAGGGTCATTGCACTACACGCAGCCTACCGGCGGCCCCACCGATACAAACTGTCCACTCTCCGCCCCTGCCGACGCCACCATGCAGAATTTGAGCATCGAGCCTGCTCAGCCTCCGACGATCCTTGGCGCAGCACCCGCTTCAACGACCTCCAACTAATTTTCAATGTATTGGACGGATTCATGACGCGTTTCTGAACATACATCTCGTCCCTACTGCAGTCTTGCGATGCCTGCTGCGGGGTGAACACGGGTGGCGATCCGAGACAATGCAAAACTAGAAGCTTTGAGATGGCATTCTGCGCACTCCGTTACAGAAGAGGGGAGAGTTCCAGACTGAAGATTTCGACGCGTACTGCACCCATTAAGACCGCACAACTTCTCGCAAGCCATCACAATAGGGCCAATGGCACGACCCTAAGTTCCATCCTGCTAAGAAACTTTTCGCGGAACCCAAATCCGGGCGCGCAAAGCGCACGCTCCACTATGAGTGCATCGCTGCCACGCGAGACTCCCCGTCTATCGATTGTTTCCGGGCCCAAAGTGAAGGTGGGGCGCTGATTTTGTCGTAATACGGCTACCGCACATTAAGGAAAGTATATAAAGCGAAACTATTCTGCTGTTGGAGGATGAAGGTCCCAGGAAAAATAGATAAGAGCAACATAATGAAACAGAAAGAAAACATAAGGTAACTGTACTATGTGCCTCATTCATCTAAACTCTGTGCCGGTGGAAGTCCAGGTTGGCCAAGCCAACTCCAATTATGGAAAAAAATTCGGATAGAAAATTAGTTGCCGAAGTGCTTTCCGCGAATTTTCTTCTGTAAGGGAGTTAAGGGCGCCTTTGGTGCCTACAGCAGCAATAGAGTTTGTGTTAAGTCCCTAGCCCTCGCATTACTCTCGGAATGGTGACCTCGCAGAGCAGCTTAGGAGGCCCAGTCCAGTTGAAACTTCCTTGCAAGGAACGGGGCGATTGCAATAGTTTCTAACGCAATGGTTTAATTTGAACTTACTCTCTTTAAAAAATGATGCTATCGACTCAAATCTTGTTGCCCTTGACTTCATCTACAAGCGCGGCTGTAGGGGAACTAGTAGGGATTTTTGAGGCATCCCGCTTTGCAATATCGATATCTTCAATATTATTTGACTCAGAGACGCCACGAATCAAATCAACTGCAGGCTCTGGGAGCTGATCTTCAGCATAGCACTAGTTGCTGTAGCTTACTTTCTAATATTTCCTTCATCTCTGCACTGATTCCTTCCACTTCAAGTATGTTAAGGCACCCGTTTATTTTGTTTGCACGGGCAATCTTTCGATGGGCTGCGGCAACCTCCTCTCTAATTTTATTTCTGCGATGCCCGATCGCAACAAGTTCATCAATTTTTTTTCGACTTGCGTATTACCGCATCATTACGGCGCAAGGCTGCCTATTTTTTCTTCATTCGGGCCATTTTCTCCTTTTATTCACGCCCTGAAAGTCCTACTTAACGTCATTTTCTGACAGTAGAAGTTTTTACTGCCCTTTTCAGAATCACTCCTTTTTGTTGAGTCGAAACTTTTTTCAGGTTCTCAGTCGTAATAAGTAGTCCAAACACTTCAATCATTTGTATAGACCATTATATTTCTCCACAAGCATGCAGTGTAAGGGATAACATAGAAATTCTTAAAAACAACTTTTTAGTCATTTTCAACGCTTCCCTCCAGCGTGTGGGGTACACCCTAGATATATCGACTTTGCAATTGTAATATGTATTAGAAGCTCACATAATTTTCTCCTCTTTTGGCCCTCTCTTCAGCCTTAATGTGAGAATTCTCTGCCGGCAACTTTCAAATATCAGCCATTTATTCTTAATTTTTTTCAAAGACTGTAGTAACTCCTAGCCAGTTCTGGTTAATATGTTGAAAGTTTGTTTTTTCGTTACGGTCCTGTCGAACTCGCCTTGAATTTTTGTCTGATTCCTCTTAAGGCGTGCTCATATAGCCTCAACAATGACGGCGTTGCAAAAAGGTTCTCTTCCGGCTCCCACGCTTCTTCATTACCCATTTTTGTTGTCCAAAATATGCTTGGATAGTTCAGTAGCATGGTACTGTTTTTAGTTTTTTTTTTTTGTGAAGGAAGGGAAGTATGCGATTAGGTAAGCGGATTTCCTAGATGAAGCATTGCCTGCTCCCTGTTTCGGAGATGTAACTTTTTTGCACCAGCAGTAAAAACTGTGGATTTTCTTATAGATTTAATGCACCAACGCGAGCTCTAAAATGGTATCTTTTTTGCTTCTTTTGCTTTCGGTACAATTTTATCCGTTGGCTTTTTTTGGTTCAATGGTCGTTGAAATGGGTCCAAGTACAGACCATTTGGACTGAGTGCGACGTTTTTTTTTTTTTTGTCCAACCCTTGGCTCGGATACTCGAAACGATGTAGATAGTTTTCTTGGGTGCAATTACAAAAAAAAATTGGCCTTGGTCCGCCTCTTGAGCCACCAGTGGAGAGGCTCTATTTGTAGTGCAATTGTAGCTCGTCCTTTATCTCCACCGCAGAGCCGATTTTAGGGGTCTTTTTTGATCCAATTTTCGTCCATGCCAGCGCACTGCTACCAGCAGTACCGCACAGTAAGGGCAATTTTTCGCGACTGTCGCCGCCCCTTGGCATTAGTACTGAATAGCTACCCGAGTGGTACTCAGGGAGTTCAGTCTGGACCACTCGGCCCTCAAATTGGGCCAGATACTATCGCAGATGACTGGCGCTTTTTGGCCTAGTGTCGGCTTCACACATCTGTAACTTGGATAGTTATTACTTGGCTGAATTTGAGTTGACTGACCCCGTCATACATAGAACTAGCCTAGCTATACCCAGTTATTGTAATTAGTGTCATCACAAAGTTAGTGTCACATGGCAAATAGAGTAGGTGACACTATTTGGAGTGAAACATACACACAAGACGCCTTGGGATGTTATCTGTACGCAGCAAGCTGATTGAATAGTCTGCCGCCGGCGAGTCTTTGTGACGAAATAGCAAGACTTTGTTAACTTCGAATGTTCGATGCAACCATTCCCACACCCTTGCAGTTGTAGGAATTCCGATCTGCAAAATGCCGTTATCCAACTCCCCCACTCTTGCTGCCCTCGAGCGAGGGCAAGCAATTCGCCAAATGCATGCCATTGTAGCCGCCATGGCTCCTTTAACTGACACAGGAACTAAGCCTGACGAAACGCCAAACCCACCAACAGTTGAGGAACTTACAACGACCACACGAAAAGTTCAAAATGTTTTGACACTTGGCAAGCGTGCCAAGATCTTTAGATTTATGATGGAGCTTATCACCTCGCAAGGTGAAAAACACATAGCAAGCAAGGCTGTAGCTAAGTTCCCAGATTTATTTCGAAGTGGTACCTATGCAAATTTGGCTAAAGCAGTGAGACTTTGGAAGAATCGTCATCAGTACGTTATAGAGTCTATCATAGTCGTGAAAAATATTTTGGTTCGACGATAACTCGGTGTGCCAAAGGCAGACATGCTAGAGCTAATCTCAAAGCACGCGAAGGAAGAAGACGCAAACGAGCTCTGTGTGTGACAGTCTTGCACAAAGACTGGCTTGAAGAGTTTGATCGCTTACGCAAGCTGGTGTTAAATTCAATTATTGTAATCTTATGGCCTTAGAAGAGCTTATATTGGAAATGGGAGGTCCCGATTATCATCCCGTAATGATCGATACTCGTACTAAAAAGCGGTGTCGCAAGTTTGTCACTCCTCGTATTACCCATCCCTTTGCGGATCGCTTTGGTATCGTTAGTAGGGCATTGACAGGGAAGCATAAATGCAGTCCTGCGAAGACAGTTTTCATTGAGAAACAAGTCGCTTATCATCTTCTTGTGCTTGCACGTGGGTTTAGGAGTGGTGAACTCAGGGAAGAGGATGTAGAAAATGCAGACGAGACACATTTTATTATCGATATGGATAATAGTCGTAAATTGGGATTTTCTGTAGAGGATGAGGTCAAGTACGCCGATGCAGTCTCGGGTGGAGAGAGTATAATACGGTGGTGAGGATTGAGGGGAGACCAGACACGAAAGTAGAGCCGCCGTATATTGTTTTCAAAAACGCAAACAGCTCGTACCCTATTCGCGGCGTCCCCGATGATGTGCATTGGGTCTCGTACCGGTCTGGTCCGAAATGCTGGATGGACTATAAAGTAATGCCGCAGTGGCTCTTTGAACGAAAAGTAGTTTGCCCACTTCCTGACCGAAGAAAAAGAATTATGTTCGTGGACAGTTGCTCTGGGCACAACCCTACGGCTGAAATGATATTTTGTCATACAAAAGATAAAGAGCACGTGGTCGGCACGCGTCGTCTGTGATATTTTCTCAACCGTGGCGCCACAGACTCCGGCTTCTATATAAAATTAGGAACATCAAGGTTGTCGTTGGTGTCAAACCTACTATCTCCAAAGGAGATTCTCAGCGCTGCTGCCTCACTTCTTGACCGCTTGTTGTCCGGCTTTATACCCCTGGTGCGTTCGTTTATTTTCAATCAATTCTTCTGAAGTTCCTAGCATTCTATGGATCACGTTCCGGCACTACAACCTGGAGGAAAATTATACCGCCTAGCAGTCCAAGGAACTTTCCCGCTCTACCACCTCAGGTTCCCCTCGCGGTCGGCAGTCGGAGTTACTACCCCAGTTTGCTTAAAGAAAAAGAGCTATATCTAACAACCTTTGCGGCTTAGCATGTGTGTGTTGGGGTTCTTATTGTCTGACGAAATTCCTTAGCTAGACGGTAACAACTGTACACTGCGCAATAAACTACACTATAAAGTGAGGGTTCAATTTGACGGTTTTAATGAATCGGCTGCCAATTTGCCTTGCTCTCCATAGATGATCTAAAATTATCCGATTGACCAAAGCGGTAGTCAATGTTTCATGATTTGGAAAGCATCCCAGGAGCAATAATGAAGTCCAATGCCCAGAATCAGCCCCTTAAGTGTATATACTCAAAATTAATACAAGAATAAAAGGAGAGGCAGTTATTGATCGTGCAACTGCCGGGCGTCCCATGGAACTGCTTCCTCTGTAAGCCCTGTGAGGGGAATTATTTGGGAGGTCTGACAGGCCGGTTTAGTACAGATTTTATAGAGACTCGTCGAGTCAAAAGACACAGAGTTTGTAGAAGATTCAACGGTATGTATACAACGACTAAGGAAAATAGTTTAATGAACAGCAACAGGTGTCGAAGTCCTAGGAGTTGATGTAGTCCGCTGGACAAAAAGGAAGAAAAGGAAAATGAATATGGGAAAGAACGACTGAGGTCGGCCAGCAACCAAGAAAGTGGCTGAAGCCGAGCGAGGTGTTGTGCGTATCGCACAACGAGGGCGAGCGAGGCTCTAAAGGAGATTTATGTCCTCCCGCAGGGGATGGCTTGAAGGCCGCTGTTTCATTTACAGTCCTCCGAGGGGGAACTTAAGCCTACCACGGGCATAGAGATACAGTCTCCTCTTGGGAACGCGAGCAAATAGGACAGCGATTTAACAAAGGAAAAATGGGCGAAGCCTCGCGAATGATTAGTCCGAACGGTTACGAGCGGGGACCCAAGGGCATAGCCATGCAGTAGCCACGCATACTGGAGCTGCTAAAAGGAATAAAGGGGCGCGAATAGTGGGAGCAAAAACTAGAACCAAACCTTTGGTAATCGTTTACCAGGGCGCATAAAGAAGCTCGATAATATATACTAAAATAGAACTCAGTCCAGTAGACTGTCAGATTGTTACAATACGTGCCTGAAAGCTAGTTAATCACTCCAAAATAAATGTCTGGACCAAATGAGGTCCATGACGTGCCCATACTAGGTCCTTACCAGATAATTCTGTGACGACTGTAAAGTCTAAAATTTAATCGATATAGATTAGCAAACTGGATCATTCATCCCTAACACAGACCCAGAGGTTAAATTCATTACAAGTATAATCCAATACGCTGGTGTAAGAGGATCCAAGAAGTGCCGCAGTATGCCTGTACACTTTCAAGTACTATTTCTTTCCCTGTTCCGAGATAATTCGCCCCTTTTATTGTATTTTAATGCTCTATTCAGCACTACATTTCACATCTCACATCTTGTCAAGGGGGCAGAGGAAAATTGTGGTTAGTGAGGTTGGTTTACTGAGAAGGGTGTAAAGTTTATTAGTCCTATAAATTTCATTCAAATCATGTGGAAACCAAAGTGTCATATTTAGGTGGTATCTTTTTGTTCTTTTGACCGTAATCCTATCAAGAATCTGTGGGGAATTTTGCTGCCAGATTAATGATAATATATGACAGTTTGAAAATTTTAACTGAAGGGAGGACATGGTGGATTCGTTTACTATATTGGGTAAGCTGGTTATTGTTAACTTAAGTTTCCAGAAGCGAATTGAAAAGTGATAATTCTCCTCTGGAAACTACCGATTGTCCTTGGATCTCTATCTGATATGATGGCTACGCTAGTCAATTTATTGCATAAGCTGTTCAACTTAATTTTCGATACGAAAGAGAGAAAATACTGCAATTATTACATATCAAACAAGAACTATGTTCGTTTTGATTTATATTTGTATTTGGTGCAATTCGCGGGTTTTTTCCACCCCTCTTCCGTCAGTGGGTATCCTGATACAAAAGGTATACGACTCCAGTAAGCACTTTGCGACACCATACCCCAAAGTTCTGTGCTGAGAAGTAAAAATCGTAGATACAGAGTGATTTTTGCACGGCTTAGCGGTATACTTGCTCTCCGATTGTATGGAAGGGTTTTGACCGGCGGGATATTAGAACCCTGGGAGAATTTAGATCGACAATACCAATAAAATCAGGAGTATTGAAATAAAGAAGACTCGACACAGAGCGGGCTAACTAAACTTGTATTTATCTCTGATTAGAAGTTTTAATCATAAAGGATAAGCTGCTTTTATATAGAAATAGGGAAAAAATCGCCAAAAATGAGTATGTGTCACAAATATGAAAACGATAAATTATGAAGGGATGATTACAGATGTGATATAGAGTTATAGTTTGGGAGTCCAGAGGGTCAATTTTAAATTAAAGTTTAGAGCGAGCACTTGTTTTTACCCAATATACAAAATATCTAAAGTACTGCTCAATATTCAATTTAGTGTCATAAAATTAAATAGTATACAGTTTAAGGAAGATTAAAAAGGAAATATCATCTATAACATGAGGGGCCTTGAACTACGAACACATCAGGTCCAAGTCTGGGTCAAATCGTAAGTTTCATTAGAATGATATATGTACAGGGACATAGAACAGTACATTGGACAATTACTAGTCCGAAAAAAAATTATTCAGTTATTCAGAGGTATCTTCTTTTAACTTAAAAATACACGCATCAACCATTTTGGCCGGCAAATTACCTCTTCCTCGCTCATAACACCATAACCTATAGAATAATATACTTACTCAAAACATTTAAACTTCCTGAAAAAGATAAATTGTATTTGACCTACAGGCCGGTTGTGCGTGATACCGTGGAGCGCTATACATTGCTGGAAGTGTCATGGTGACCCTTCAAGATATATGCGAGTTCATCCGCGTAATAGCCAAACATGTGAACCCACCCGATGACATAACCCATTCTATGAGATCATAGATACTCTAGCATGCGATGAAACTTTCAAAGAGTTGGCTGCGCTGTAAGAACTAGTTGGTATAATGAACTTAGGAAATGTGCTTCCTGATTTTCTGAGGCACTGTGTCCGTGCAGCGCGATTTAAACCCTTTCAATTGAATCTTGGAAGGCTAAGTGAAGCTCAACGGGCGATTGATTCAAATTTAATGATGTGAGGAGTCCATAGTGGGAATAATGATGGCTGTAATTGAGGACATTGTGGCTATTTAAGAGAGGGGAGGGACCGTCCGTCTGTACGATGCTCACTACGGGGTTTTATGTTGGGGGTTATGCCTGTGTGCGGATCCACTGCTGTTTGATTGCGTGAGTAAAGGCGCATTGACTGCGTTTGTTGTGAAGCTGTTTTGTCAAGGGTCTGTGTCCTGTGTGTGTGAGTTAAGCTGTTACTCGAAACCGTTTGGACTCTTTTTGTCCTCTTTTTTTTGTATCGTCGAGGGCTATGGACTGCAAGTGTCACTTGGCCTGTTACTCGATTCGTGGGACTGTGCTTTCCTATTTATAACTACGTCTGTGGGCAAAAGCCTGTGTGTGCAAAAGCTCAGAGTTCTGAAGATTTCGGGATTATAACATCTCGATGAGATGATCTTTTGCTAGCTGTAATAAATATATATTTCGAAAGTAAATATAAAAAATGTGGTGTAAATTTCTTCACAGAAATCAAACGAGCAAAATTATTGCTGCAATAAAATCTCTGGACCAGTTTCGCGACTATATTTTGAAGATATAAAATAATGAATTGAATGAAAATCATACGACTGAATAGTAAAAGATGTTCTATGCCGCTAGCTCTAAGTACCGCAATCTGTCAATTTCCTGTGCGTTATCACTGAAATAAAATCTTCTCTCCACGCATCGTACAATACTTGCGAAAATATATGTGAAAATATACCTTTCGATTCATTACTCGTACTTTTAAGTGTATCCGGAAAATACTTGTCATTTGAGCTGGTTCGTATACCACGGCACAGACTAAGTCCAAATTCAGTTTATTTTGAAATTTTTACAAAAATATTTGAGGTTAAAGCTTTATTTTTACTTCAAATTTCTGCACATGTATCTACAGAAAGGCCTTGGAGCTTGCCTGGACCGTTAATTTATTGTATAACACTTTTATAACCACGAGGGTGATTCTTCTGTATCTGCAAAGGATGCACGGACCTTTTATACCAATACTCACTGGGGGATAATCATATGTATCAATCATGTCATGATTCTGAGCACGTTGCTTAAAGATTGATAATGAGGTGCCCCACAACGGCAGCGTTTCTGACTTGCCTACAAAGAAAAATCCACGGGAGCTTATCATCGGATGGGTTATCGGGATGATGTGAAGTATGTTTCTGTGAAAAGGTCTTTTGAATCCTAAAAGCTCTAATGTTAGCTCTTTGTAGACTATTGTCGAGATGAGCGCTGAGATGGGCTTCATACAGACCATTGGCTCAGGGTTGTCTTGAAAATTATAGTCGCATTTTTTCTTCATCAAATCGCTGCATATGGCCACTTATACCTTCATCGGTTATTTTTCGATTAAGATCAGTTGTAATCAAATTAAAGCCCAACATAAATCAACCAAGATATAATCTTTGAGTTTTGACAGTACTACTCCATTCTCGATAATGGTCGAGCCATGTAATCAGCCGCATTTTTATCATGGTGACATAGAAGGGACTAAATTGGTATTCGCAGTGTAATCAGTTGATCATGGACAGTACTGTTATTTTTTCTGAGTTTATATTTATTAAAGTATTTTGGGTGTGAAAAACTTAAAAAGCAAGCATGACGTACTTACTTCGCCATCAAAAACCCTGAATTAATAACTTAAATCGGCCGATAATGTGACAAATAGAGAGAAAAAAGGTGACGCATTACGGAAGGACAAAGCAGCTTACCCTGTCGAATTAAAAAGTGAGGTAAACGAAGAAGAAGAAAATGTTAGCTACGGTAATATGTCAGACAGTGTAGCAGGAAATTGACAAAAAGGGGCTTGAATACTGAAATAGCCCAAGCACAGGAGAAAATATGACTAACTATGTCATTTGTAATGGGAAACGCCAAAAAAATTACTTCAAAATGGGAAGAAAGAACTTAGGATAATATCTTATGGGGGTTCATGAATCGGCCGAAATGATGGTTGGATTGAAAACAGCTACACTTCCGGGATTAGTTCGTTCGTTTCATGAAAATTCCAACAAAGTTATTGCAAGATAGCGAGGGATAATTTTGGATGATCTTTGATTCAGTAGAGACGAAATATTGGTCATGATTGTTTGCAAACATTAGTTGTTGATAAAGGTAAAGTGTAAATTAAGATTTACGCGCAAAATATTGAAAATTAATAGAATGAATTTAATTTCTTTCGCCTATGTACACGTTTGATGTCTAGCCTAGCCATCATTATAATGTTGCATATTGAGACAAGTTTCTTGCTATTGTTGGTCGACACATATTCGCAAGAAAACAAAAAAAAGTGTCTACTTTGGATCCTTGGAATTCAAAAAGGGAGAAAATTTTCAACGATGCGTAATTTCAAATATTGGACAATTAAGAAGTTATCAGTTGTTCGCGTACGTCTCTATTTTCTTTGATATATTCAGAGATATTTTTCTTTATCTTTTAAGGCTTAGCCTGATAGTCAGAGAAGTACGATATCTTCTGTGATGGATTTTTTGGTTTTTTTTGAACACTCAGTCTGGGAGTAGAGCTTTCCTTTGCGTTGTGTGGAATTGTATGTACGGCTGTACGAATTGGCTCAGGTTCTAGTTGGGAGCGAGAAGGCATATTTGAATTCTTTTTGTTGTCCTCACCAGAAAAGCCCGACTGCTGTCATCCATCAGTGTTGAAGCTGGGTTCTGATGTATCCAAGTATGGCGGTATTATAGCGTGCGAGCGTCCGACCTAATAAATAGATTAATGGTAAATCTGCACGCTTCCTTATGATAATATCGGACCGTACGGATACAGTTTCGCATCTTTGAATTGTTTAAATTGCCTAAGTCTCGTTCCATCCCTGTAATAACCGTGTTTGACGACGTGAGTTGTGGCGAGTCCAAAGCTAGCTTCCTATGCCCAAACTGTTGACATTGTATATACTTGGCTTATCTGCACTTCTATATAGTTACGTAGGTAGGGCATGCTGATTAGTTTAAGTGGATCAGTTAGTGCCTAATGATGCGGATAACGATAGCGGTAGGTTGAAAGTCTTGTGTCTTCGAATCGTACACTGCGATAAATGAAATAGAACTGAAAAATACTCTGACTCTGGCAGTCAACCCTATGCCTCAAGCTATTATTTCTGTCTCTGCCCTAATTGATGCGCAAAAGATCAATGATATGAAGTTATAGTGGCTTAACATTTATCTCGTCCCATATAATATGTTAAACGAGTAGCTGCTTGCAGTATAAAACACACCATGAATTCCTCCGAGCCCACACTGGTGCCTATTTTCTTTGCGTTGCACGCAACTCGATGAGAGAAGAACTGGAACAAGGGAAGATACGAGCCGTTCATCCCGAATGTGACACACAGATACCTACGTGCTGCTAAGCGACGTTGCTCGCCGCAGCGGCCACAATGTCCAATGCTGCCTGCCTGACAGCAGAACTAAAATAAATTATGGAGGTTTTCTGTAAGCGTGGTGACTTCCAGCAAACATCTCTATTGTGCACAATCAACTCTTGTTATAAGAAACGGTTGATATAGAGAACTCCGCGTCAAAAGAAACTAGTACTGGGCCACAACTCGGGACACTGCAAATTTTAACTTAATGAACGGATCTGTTGCTAGCTGGATACATGCAACTATGATTTCGACGCCTCGATACACATTTAACACTCCCATTGGGCGAGAAAAGGCACTTAGCTTTAAAAACACAGCCATGTAAGGCCCAAATGACGCTTTCTTCAATCTTCTGCACCACATAATACCGCTGTTGGATCGCAATCCATCTCAAATTCATCACAAACTAGTCTTGAGTAGTTTGAATCTCTCGAAATGGCAACTAAACAAGCCAATCATGCGAAAAAGACTCACAAATGCACAAAAGAAGTCAATTGTCCTAGACCTCGATCAAAGGAAGGGCCAGAAGAAGGACTACACCTACGCAAACTTCTCAGCTTTGTGCAAAGCAAAGGATAGACTCACGTTTGCACAAAAAAAATACATCATTTCACGTGCAGTGGCAATGAAGGGTATCTTCAAAGATATCTTCAAAGATACGACGAGCACTCCGCTACTGTATATACTCACGGCTGATTTTAAAAAAGCCAGTTATGCTTCAATAATTGCCAAATGAACATCGCGAAGATCATGAAAAGCTGAATTTAAAGTTTTGAGAAGGCTGTTTTAAAAAGTTCAAGAAAGGTTGATATTTCAAAGCTTTTTCTTGGCATGGAGAGTCTATCGATGTAAAAAAGGCTCTTTTGAAGGCACAACTGTCTGGACCTAGAGGTAAAGCCTCCAGTTTTTGCGGATAAGGATATTTTTCAATGTAGATGAAACTGGCTTGTTCTACTCAATGCATGCCAAGAAGAGAATTACCAGCCAAAGGCTTCCTCGGCAGAAGAAGTAAAAGAATAGAATTACGATTTTACCATCTTGCAGTATGGATGGTTCTGAAAAACTGGAGTTGATGTTTATCGGGACAGCTTGGAAACCAAGATCATTCAAGAAAAATATCGGGAAATAGCATGGGTTTGATTACGACGCAAATTTGAAGGCTCGATTGAAGAGCCTTCCATTCAACAATTGACATGAGCGTTTCCAGAATTAAATCGCTCAGTTTCCAGATCGGCGCGTACTTTTCCTTTTGGAATATTTTAATGGATCTGGATCGCTGGTGAATTTGCTGTAATGTGATTATGCAGAGATATACTTTTTGCCTCCAAATTCTACTTTGAGAGTGCAACCCCTTGACGCTGGTATTATTTCGGTTCTATAGTTCCGTTATGAATGGATGCGTACGAAAAGGGCTCTGTAAAATAATGAGGCTGCAGTTTCGGACGTTTACGAGGTTGATTTTCTTCCAGAAATGCGCTCGGTTTGAGATACATGAAACGACCTGTCCGTACAGTCAATCCAGAATTCTTGGAAGCACGAAGAGCAGAAGCGGGTTGATCGTGATCTCAATTTTGATATTCTGGATGCAGATATCAATGATGAAGTAGAGGAGCATTTGAAGCTTCTCGTTGCTCCGCATAACAGGATTTATATTGGTGAACTTCTCAATCTCGTAGATGAAAATGATTTCATCGAAGAACTCGATGATGCAGTACTTCTAAGTACTGTTCCGGCGGATGAAAAGGCGAGTCTGGACGATGAAAGCGATCCGAATTCTGGAGAGACTATGTTCTTTCTGTCCCAGCAGCTCATGTACCTCGACTGGGCAAAGAGAATCGTGGATTCGGCAGAATTGGGGTCACTTTCATTCTACAAAGCCTTGCTGTGAGCCCAAAATGCTATTCGGACGCAACAGAGAATGCATTCGAAGCAAACCACAATCTAATCTTATTTCAAATTAAATGTAAGGGCATTTTCCCACGATTGGTTTAGAGTCTCCGAGTATGACAAAAAATTGTATAAGATACTACCTGATTTAAGCGATATTTTTCTTCCACGGCAGATATTGCTCATAACAAGAGTTGACTGTAGTTGAAACTGTGTCTGTACGATACACTAAATTTCGGCAAAGGTCTATTCGAAGCCGCTACAGCCTGCGTCCACTACGAAGTCCCGCATAAACTTCCTGGACTTGACGCCCGACCAGCCGACATCATCGTTCACCCGGCTACTTCTCCGCACAGCCCTACGCCCCCTCTCTTGGTTGCTTATTGTAAGTGCAATTGGCACTCGCGCTGTACTTCCATCGGCAGAGCTGATTTTGGTGCTCTTTTTTTGATTTTGTTCACTACTAACAAGCAACACTGTACTATACAGTAAGGGCAATTTTCACTTGTCGCCCACTATTACTCTTGGTACCGTACAACCACCTGCGAGGGTTTGGGGGCTCGCAATCTGGACCACTCGGCCCCCAAATTGGGCCTTGTATTTTCGCAGGTGCACGGAATGTAGTGGAACGAGCGCCTCCTCGTGGGTTTACAATTGCATTTATTGCGGATCTTCTTTTTCTGGTTATTTTCGACTGACCCTATCTTACAGAGAGAACTACTTACGCCTAAAATCAACCGTCAGGTGTATACTGTACTCAGGGAGCGCAAAATTGTCCCACTGGAACGAGCAGTGTCATGTGTGGTGGACCCGTGGAATATCCCCTACTTCCTTAGTAACCCTCCACTCTATGTCTCTATATTTAAATACCCCTTTATTTACCGCCACCAGGGCATATTATCCGTTATTACTACAGTAAAGTACCTCGTATAAAGTCTATCAAACCTACATTGAACAGTGAAGGAATCAAGCCGGCTCTGCTCTCGGGCCCCCCGACCTTCGGATTCATCTCCATCTTCGGGCTCTTCCCAATTCATCTGACTTGGTCCCGCAGCTAATCCATGTTAGAGCTTCGCCTTGAGGCAGTTCTCACTAGCACTTATTTTATCCATTTACAGTCTGGGTTAACCCTAGCATGCCCCGTCTCTACCACCACAGCTACCTACCCCTTTCTCCTGCGTTTATCGCAGCACGTGGTATTCATCTGTCTATGCTTTCCTCGAACTACGGTGTTTACACGGCCTTGTCCGTCGCGTGGCATTATGTTTGGTCTCCCGACCTAGAAGGTATCTCTCGCGTGAATTAACGTTTCTTCGTTACGCTTTTTAGCAGCTGTTCCCGTCGTGTGAAGTTTGATTTTGTTGTTGTTTTTGTTTTGTTTCATACCTTTGTTTGTTTCTGAATCCATGTTATCACGTTTATTGGGTATCTACAATGGTCGAAAAGGTCAAGCTCTCGCGGTTCGCAGTCAAATTTACCCCAGACTAGTCCCGCCATACGAGAGGCTTTCGCCGGATCAAACCCGTTGGGCAATGTACCCTCCGGTTTTTCAGTACTTACTCCCGCCGGTTCGGTGGACCCAGAGATCGTCCCCTGCTCAACAGCCGGCGCACCTGGTTCATTTGTTACTTCCGCGCCCGCTGTCGCAGCTCCATCGCCCGGATTATCCCTGTCCAAGCAGATACTCAATCCGTGACGACTGGCGTCCCGGATCTCCATTCTTGGGTGCCGGGTACAGTCCCATGAACGGTTCCCTTCATTTGCTTGCCTCGGATGACGCAAGCAACGAGTCTGTTTTCAGGCTCGTTTCCCCGTCAGCGTACATCGCAGCCCTTTGGCCTATCCGTCTCGACGAATCAACAAGTCGCTCGACGAACAAATGTGAGCCCTCTCGGCGCTTCTGTTCCGAGAAAACCAATTTCCTCAGCCGTCGCAACGACTGATCCGCGCTACGGGCACCCATTCGCTCAAGTACTGGTTTTTCCGACTTCGTCCGTGTCCAGCAAAATTTGGCCGTGGAGTCCGTTCGCACAGGCACTACCTTGGAAGCATTGGGAAAAAAAACTTTTTCTGTTTCCCATTCCCGTCCTTTGTATACTATAGTACCGCCCCTTCCGGCTGTGCTCCCGCTAAGTCGTCCCTCTGATATCCCTGTTCCCCAACACTGCCTATATTGACATTCAACGAACGAGAAGTTCTTGAGAGGCATCAGCAACTGCTGAGTCAGGCGGAACAAGATATTTGTTTATTGTGCACCGTAGTCGCAGATCTCTAGTCCACCTTGGGAGAACAAGGAACGCTATTGCGAGATCTAGCCTCGGTTATCCGTTCTAATCGCAAGGACTTGAACCGCCTCAAGGAGCTTGATTCCGCAGTATAGGCTGTCGTCCCTACGTCGGCACTCCCCGCCCCTGTTTACAGTAAATTTTTGCATTCCCAGGTCGTTTCTGGGTCGTTCACGGCGTTGAACGACTCGAGAAAGCCACACATTCTGCGCTTGTCGCGATCCGAGATGAACACTTGAGAGATATGGAATATTTTGATATGGGGACCCGAACGAGAAATCTCGAAAGTCAAAGTCATTCAAGATCCGCTCCGGGTGTGGTGAACGTGGAAGACCAAGACGTAAGGTTAAGTACCGTAACGACGAAGGTTCATCATATTCAGAAAGTGAAACGCCGTATTTGGCTGAACTGTCCGACATTGAGTCAGTCTCTTCTCTGCCTGATGGTATTCGTCGTAAGGGACCCCGGCATCTCGGCCTCAAGGAGCTCAAGCCGACCGACCCTCAGTTTAATGAACTTTTATCGTATCTTTTCTACTGTCTACGGAACCGTGGTCAGTCCCGCACTGGTCGCGACAATGGCAAGATCAAAGATCATATCAAGCCCCTCGAACTCACGATGAGGGATCTCGCGTTTGATTGTTCTGACCCGCTTTTATCTTTGATTTTCTTAACCAATTTACCGATGAGCGTAATACACTGGAAATGTCCGAAGCGCAATCGTTTATCGTGTTACAGTACTTCCTCAAGGGAGACGCAGCTGTGCTCTTCCACAGTTCGAAAGCTACATCGCGCTCTACGGATGGTATCTCGTGTTGGTCGGAAGCAAATCATTTTTTACTGAGAACCTATGGTACTCCTAGCGTAATCCGTAAAGCCGTCATTCATGCGCGTGCGCTTCACCAAGGGCCCAGTGAATCTGAGACTGCATACGGAACTCTAGTATCGAAGGTATGCAACCACATCGGTAATGTAATTCCTGTATCTGACAAAATGACTATGTTTATTTATGGATTAACCAAGCTCACTCGCACTGCGACTGCGCGATACCGCGAACAGCACCCTCGGCATGAGATGACCTATGAGTGTCCAGTACACTTTGCTCAGGATGAGGTAACTCTGCGCGCGTGAAAATCAGAAAGGCAAGAGAGCCAGCACGATCCTCTATTATGACCAACCAGGCAAGACCAGGTACCCCAAGACCGGGACCAAGGCGCTGCTTACGGTAGTTGAAGACGATATAGTTCAGAGGAACAGTATGAACCGAGTAAGCCTCACGTGCGGAGGCCCTTATGGCCGAGAATCTCTCTTCCGTGCCCACTTCTGAATTACCATCCACGGACGTGCGGTTGGACGAGGGAGTCGACTCCGTTCTGTACACGAATCCTCGCCAACTTTATGTAAGAGACCCACTCATTGCGCATTCGCAGAGCCAACATAAGGCCGAACGTTCCGGCTGGATAGACCGACGTCCCCGTTCGCTCGATGGCGTTTCCAATACATACTTTATTTTCCATGAGTGCTATGCACCTGGACATATTTCGCCCTAGTATTCTCTTCCAATGCGGCAACTATACCAGTTGATTGTTAAATATGAAGGTCTCTCTGAGGAAGATCGACAACTTGTCCCGAATACGTCTTATTTGAGTGCCAAGGCTCACTTTGCCGTCAGTGCTAATACAGGCCCGAGTACATGTTCACGCAGTCCTCTCTCGACGGCCGTCAGGCCTAACCCAATTCCTGATGATACTCCTCTCGAGTTCTCACTTGCGCGAAAGGCGGCACGGATAACTAGGGAAACTAGACAGGGTCTTTGTCGGCTCCCCTGAGGAGTTTCTAGATCTCAGTGAACTATAATTTGAGGAGGAAGAGCCCACACCGATTGATTGGAGGATCAAGTGTCAAGTTAAGCTTGATGTTACTGTCGAAGTCGTGTTGGGCGGCCCATGGAGCCGGTTCCTACCAATCATCATCAACTGCACGTAATGCTGTTGGGCAAAAGGAAATATATGGCCTTCGATCTCGTGAGAACTAGCTCTCAAACAACACTCCATAAATTGAGCGTGTTTAATACCGGCACCGGGCTCAACTTTATTCAGCAAAAGGATCTACCTCCGGGATCCCCCACTATTCCTGTGTCACCTCTCTTGATAGCAGACTCGACCAACCGACCCATGAAACGAACGAAATTACCGGGTTAACTCTACACTCGGGACATATCTATGCAAGGTTCAAATTTGTGGTCTGTGAACGACTCGCGGCACCGCTGATCTTAGGATGCGATTTTGCGGGTCATATATTACGGCTGTGTACCCGCAACGACGCAAGATGGATTTGGATGACGGTTCATTAGTTCCCATTGTGAGGAAACCGCTACCCAAGGCGTCGACCGCGGAACCACCTAAGCCCGTAGTAGCACCCACTTCGGCGATGAAGGACAAGAAATAGAATCCATGAAGGTGTACGTCCAACAAGATTCAAGTTGCGGAACCCCAGGAACTCTCTGCGTTCTCCTAAACTTGGTTTGAGGTCTTCACTACTTGCGCTGGATAGATCGTGTTACAGCCTTTCGATAGGGCCTTTCTACAGCAAGGAATACTTCTTTCTAACGGCGTGGCCCAGGTCTTACTCAACGAAGAGTTCCGCGTTCTTGTCGCAAACTTCCAGAGACTTCCTGTTAAAGTCATGAAGGACCAAGTGTTGGCTCATGCATTACCCCATCTGACACCCGTCCTACCGACCCCAATTATGTTGTCTGAGGCTCTTGGAATGGACCTTGCGACGGATGAGTCGGATATTCCTTCCAAGGAGAAGAAGGAAACGGTTAAACCGGTCACGACTGCATCTGATGCGCCGTCAGACCCTCCTCAGTGGAAGACCCTCAAACAGTTGAGCCCTGAACAACAGAAGCAACTTAGAGGCATGCTCAAACAGTTTTCATCCATGTAGAGTGGGTACTTAGGTCAGATTGCCGCCATGGAACACCGTATTGAACTCGTGCCGGTGTCGCCCCTTGCGGTACCGCCATATCGCGCTGGTCCCAAACAGAGGGAGATCAAAAAGACGAAGTCGCCCAGATTCTCAAGTAAGACATCATCGAGTCAGCTCAGTTGAAATTGGCAAGTACTTTGCTACTAATTCCGAAGCCAGATGGTAAGATTCGCTTTTGCGTGAACTACCGTCGACTCAATGCGATAACAGTGAAGTACACGTACCCGCTCCACGTATGGACGCGTACATCGATTCGTTGGGCTAGGCTTCGATATTCACGACCCTTGACTGCAATGGGGGATATTGGAAAATTCCAGTCGCGGAGCAAGACCACGATAAGACGACTTTCTTGTGCTACAGTGGGGCTTATAGTTTCTTACGAATAAATTTTCAAATTAAATGTAAGGGCATTTTCCCACGATTGGTTTAGAGTCTCCGAGTATGACAAAAAAATTGTATAAGATACTACCTGATTTAAGCGATATTTTTCTTCCACGGCAGATATTGCTCATAACAAGAGTTGACTGTAGTTGAAACTGTGTCTGTACGATACACTAAATTTCGGCAAAGGTCTATTCGAAGCCGCTACAGCCTGCGTCCACTACGAAGTCCCGCATAAACTTCCTGGACTTGACGCCCGACCAGCCGACATCATCGTTCACCCGGCTACTTCTCCGCACAGCCCTACGCCCCCTCTCTTGGTTGCTTATTGTAGTGCAATTGGCACTCGCGCTGTACTTCCATCGGCAGAGCTGATTTTGGTGCTCTTTTTTTGATTTTGTTCACTACTAACAAGCAAACACTGTACTATACAGTAAGGGCAATTTTCACTTGTCGCCCACTATTACTCTTGGTACCGTACAACCACCTGCGAGGGTTTGGGGGCTCGCAATCTGGACCACTCGGCCCCCAAATTGGGCCTTGTATTTTCGCAGGTGCACGGAATGTAGTGGAACGAGCGCCTCCTCGTGGGTTTACAATTGCATTTATTGCGGATCTTCTTTTTCTGGTTATTTTCGACTGACCCTATCTTACAGAGAGAACTACTTACGCCTAAAATCAACCGTCAGGTGTATACTGTACTCAGGGAGCGCAAAATTGTCCCACTGGAACGAGCAGTGTCATGTGTGGTGGACCCGTGGAATATCCCCTACTTCCTTAGTAACCCTCCACTCTATGTCTCTATATTTAAATACCCCTTTATTTACCGCCACCAGGGCATATTATCCGTTATTACTACAGTAAAGTACCTCGTATAAAGTCTATCAAACCTACATTGAACAGTGAAGGAATCAAGCCGGCTCTGCTCTCGGGCCCCCCGACCTTCGGATTCATCTCCATCTTCGGGCTCTTCCCAATTCATCTGACTTGGTCCCCGCAGCTAATCCATGTTAGAGCTTCGCCTTGAGGCAGTTCTCACTAGCACTTATTTTATCCATTTACAGTCTGGGTTAACCCTAGCATGCCCCGTCTCTACCACCACAGCTACCTACCCTTTCTCCTGCGTTTATCGCAGCACGTGGTATTCATCTGTCTATGCTTTCCTCGAACTACGGTGTTTACACGGCCTTGTCCGTCGCGTGGCATTATGTTTGGTCTCCCGACCTAGAAGGTATCTCTCGCGTGAATTAACGTTTCTTCGTTACGCTTTTTAGCAGCTGTTTCCCGTCGTGTGAAGTTTGATTTTGTTGTTGTTTTTGTTTTGTTTCATACCTTTGTTTGTTTCTGAATCCATGTTATCACGTTTATTGGGTATCTACAATGGTTCGAACAAGGTCAAGCTCTCGCGGTTCGCAGTCAAATTTACCCCAGACTAGTCCCGCCATACGAGAGGCTTTCGCCGGATCAAACCCGTTGGGCAATGTACCCTCCGGTTTTCAGTACTTACTCCCGCCGGTTCGGTGGACCCAGAGATCGTCCCCTGCTCAACAGCCGGCGCACCTGGTTCATTTGTTACTTCCGCGCCCGCTGTCGCAGCTCCATCGCCCTGGATTATCCCTGTCCAAGCAGATACTCAATCCGTGACGACTGGCGTCCCGGATCTCCATTCTTGGGTGCCGGGTACAGTCCCATGAACGGTTCCCTTCATTTGCTTGCCTCGGATGACGCAAGCAACGAGTCTGTTTTCAGGCTCGTTTCCCCGTCAGCGTACATCGCAGCCCTTTGGCCTATCCGTCTCGACGAATCAACAAGTCGCTCGACGAACAAATGTGAGCCCTCTCGGCGCTTCTGTTCCGAGAAACCAATTCCTCAGCCGTCGCAACGACTGATCCGCGCTACGGGCACCCATTCGCTCAAGTACTGGTTTTTCCGACTTCGTCCGTGTCCAGCAAAATTTGGCCGTGGAGTCGTTCGCACAGGCACTACCTTGGAAGCATTGGGAAAAAAAACTTTTTCTGTTTCCCATTCCCGTCCTTTGTATACTATAGTACCGCCCCTTCCGGCTGTGCTCCCGCTAAGTCGTCCCTCTGATATCCCTGTTCCCCAACACTGCCTATATTGACATTCAACGAACGAGAAGTTCTTGAGAGGCATCAGCAACTGCTGAGTCAGGCGGAACAAGATATTTGTTTATTGTGCACCGTAGTCGCAGATCTCTAGTCCACCTTGGGAGAACAAGGAACGCTATTGCGAGATCTAGCCTCGGTTATCCGTTCTAATCGCAAGGACTTGAACCGCCTCAAGGAGCTTGATTCCGCAGTATAGGCTGTCGTCCCTACGTCGGCACTCCCCGCCCCTGTTTACAGTAAATTTTGCATTCCCAGGTCGTTTCTGGGTCGTTCACGGCGTTGAACGACTCGAGAAGCCACACATTCTGCGCTTGTCGCGATCCGAGATGAACACTTGAGAGATATGGAATATTTTGATATGGTGGACCCGAACGAGAAATCTCGAAAGTCAAAGTCATTCAAGATCCGCTCGGGTTGTGGTGAACGAAGACCAAGACGTAAGTTAAGTACCGTAACGACGAAGGTTCATCATATTCAGAAAGTGAAACGCCGTATTTGGCTGAACTGTCGACATTGAGTCAGTTCTTTCTCTGCCTGATGTATTCGTCGTAAGGGACCCCGGCATCTCGGCCTCAAGGAGCTCAAGCCGACCGACCCTCAGTTTAATGAACTTTTATCGTATCTTTTCTACTGTCTACGGAACCGTGGTCAGTCCGCACTGGTCGCGACAATGCAAGATCAAAGATATATCAAGCCCTCGAACTCACGATGAGGATCTCGCGTTTGATTGTTCTGACCCGCTTTTTATCTTTGATTTTCTTAACCAATTTACGATGAGCGTAATACACTGGAAATGTCCGAAGCGCAATCGTTTATCGTGTTCACTACTTCCTCAAGGGAGACGCAGCTGTGCTCTTCCACAGTTCGAAGCTACATCGCGCTCTACGGATGGTATCTCGTGTTGGTCGGAAGCAAATCATTTTTTACTGAAACCTATGGTACTCCTAGCGTAATCCGTAAAGCCGTCATTCATGCGCGTGCGCTTCACCAAGGCCCAGTGAATCTGAGACTGCATACGGAACTCTAGTATCGAAGGTATGCAACCACATCGGTAATGTAATTCCTGTATCTGACAAAATGACTATGTTTATTTATGGATAACCAAGCTCACTCGCACTGCGACTGCGCGATACCGCGAACAGCACCCTCGGCATGAGATGACCTATGAGTGTCCAGTACACTTTGCTCAGGATTATGGTAACTCTGCGCGCGTGAAAATCAAGAAAGGCAAGAGAGCCAGCACGATCCTCTATTATGACCAACCAGGCAAGACCAGGTACCCCCAAGACCGGGACCAAGGCGCTGCTTACGGTAGTTGAAACGATATAGTTCAGAGGAACATTAAGAACCGAGTAAGCCTCACGGTGCGGAGCCCTTATGGCCGAGAATCTCTTCCGTGCCCACTTCTGAATTACCACCACGGACGTGCGGTTGGACGAGGATCGACTCCGTTCTGTACACGAATCCTCGCCAACTTTATGTAAGAGACCCACTCATTGGCGATTCGAGAGCCAACATAAGGCCGAACGTTCCGCTGGATAGACCGACGTCCCCGTTCGCTCGATGGCGTTTCCAAATACATACTTTATTTTCCATGAGTGCTATGCACCTGGACATATTTCGCCCTAGTATTCTCTTCCAATGCGGCAACTATACCAGTTGATTGTTAAATATGAAGGTCTCTCTGAGGAACATCGACAACTTGTCCCGAATACGTCGTATTTGAGTGCCAAGGCTCACTTTGCCGTCAGTGCTAATACAGGCCCGAGTACATGTTCACGCAGTCCTCTCTCGACGGCCGTCAGGCCTAACCCAATTCCTGATGATACTCCTCTCGAGTTCTCACTTGCGTGAAAGGCGGCACGGATAACTAGGGAAACTAGACAGGGTCTTTTCGGCTCCCCTGAGGAGTTTCTAGATCTCAGTGAACTGTAATTTGAGGAGGAAGAGCCCACACCGATTGATTGGAGGATCAAGTGTCAAGTTAAGCTTGATGTTACTGTCGAAGTCGTGTTTTGGGCGGCCCATGGAGCCGGTTCCTACCAAATCATCATTAACTGCAGGTAATGCTATTGGGCAAAAGGAAAAAAGGCCTTCGACTCGTGAGAACTAGCTCTCAAACAACACTCCATAAATTGAGCGTGTTTAATACCGGCACCGGGCTCAACTTTATTCGCAAAAGGATCTACCTCCGGGTCCCCCACTATTCCTGTGGCACCTCTCTTGATAGCAGACTCGACAACCGACCATGAGAACGAACGAAATTACCGGGTTAACTCTACACTCGGGACATATCTATGCAAGGTTCAAATTAGTGGTCTGTGAACGACTCGCGGCACCGCTGATCTTAGGATGCGATTTTGCGGGTCATATATTACGGCTGTGTACCGCAACGACGCAAGATGGATTTGGATGACGGTTCATTAGTTCCCATTGTGAGGAAACCGCTACCCAAGGCGTCGACCGCGGAACCACCTAAGCCCGTAGTAGCACCCAATTCGGCGATGAAGGACAAGAAATAGAATCCATGAAGGTGTACGTCCAACAAGATTCAAGTTGCGGAACCCCAGGAACTCTCTGCGTTCTCCTAAACTTGGTTTGAGGTCTTCACTACTTGCGCTGGATAGATCGTGTTACAGCCTTTCGATAGGGCCTTTCTACAGCAAGGAATACTTCTTTCTAACGGCGTGGCCCAGGTCTTACTCAACGAAGAGTTCCGCGTTCTTGTCGCAAACTTCCAGAGACTTCCTGTTAAAGTCATGAAGGACCAAGTGTTGGCTCATGCATTACCCCATCTGACACCCGTCCCTAGACCGACCCAATTATGTTGTCTGAGGCTCTTGGAATGGACCTTGCGACGGATGAGTCGGATATTCCTTCCAAGGAGAAGAAGGAAACGGTTAAACCGGTCACGACTGCATCTGATGCGCCGTCAGACCCTCCCTCAGTGGAAGACGTTGACCTCAAACAGTTGAGCCCTGAACAACAGAAGCAACTTAGAGGCATGCTCAAACAGTTTTCATCCATGTAGAGTGGGTACTTAGGTCAGATTGCCGCCATGGAACACCGTATTGAACTCGTGCCGGGTGTCGCCCCCTTGCGGTACCGCCATTCGCGCATTCCAGCTGTCCAAACAGAGGGAGATCAAAAGACCGAAGTCGCCCAGATTCTCAAGTAAGACATCATCGAGTCAGCTCAGTTGAAATTGGCAAGTACTTTGCTACTAATTCCGAAGCCAGATGGTAAGATTCGCTTTTGCGTGAACTACCGTCGACTCAATGCGATAACAGTGAAGTACACGTACCCGCTCCCACGTATGGACGCGTAACATCGATTCGTTGGGCTAGGCTTCGATATTCACGACCCTTGACTGCAATGGGGGATATTGGAAATTCCAGTCGCGGAGAACACGATAAGACGACTTTCTTGTGCTACAGTGGGGGCTTATAGTTTCTTACGAATAAATTTTGGCTTAACGAAAGCTCCAGCGACTTTCTAGCGCACGCTCGACCTCTTATTCCCCCGCCACGAACGCAGACAGAACTCAGATCTTTGCTGGGTCTGTGTACGTCTATCGTCGGTTCGTTCCCAACTATTCTCATATCACGTCACCGCTGAACAAGTTGTTAAAGAATGATTAACCGTTAAAGATCCACAATTATCCAACGATCAGTTGCATGCGTTGCGCGAGCTCATACGTCATGTAATGGAACCGCCTATTCTGGCTTTGCCACGAACAGGCTGTACTTACTCTGTTGATACGGATGCCTCGGCCTATCAAGTTGGTTGCGCGTTGTTCCAGACCATTGACGGGTAGCGCCGCCCCATTGGCTTTTGGTCCCGTTCGTTAACGAAGATTGATCGAAAAAGAGTGCCTTGCAGTAGTCTACGCTGAGACAACATTGAGACCCTATCTTCAGTATGAGCAGTTCGTGATTCACACTGATCAAAGTTCTTTACGGTGGCTCACGGAAATTACAGATCCGTCAGGACGACTGATGATGTGGCGATTACAGCTGTCCGAGTTCGACTTTAGTGTGTTCTAAAAAAAGGAGAAACTGAATACCCAAGCTGACGCGCTATCGGCCCCATTCTGTTGGGAGTTCCCATCTCGATATCGATGAGTAGATCCTCTGTTTCCGTGTTAAATCCGTCTCGAACGAGGACATGGATTACAAGTGCGATAATTGCATCGTGGCTCGAGAGGAAGATGAAGTGAACTTCCAGTCACTCGAATAAAACGAATTTGATCATACTCTTACTGCCAATGAGGCGCCCATACCGGATGACATGCCCAGGCCTATCACTACAGAGGAACTCTTGGAAGCCCAACAGAGTGATGTATTCTGTCAACAGGTACGCTCTCTTCTTAACTGGGGAGGTTCTGCCTTTTGCGCTTAACGATCAGGGTATACTCGCGCGTACCGTGGAGTCACGCTCCCAAATTGTTGTGCCTAACACGCTCCAGGGTCGAGTCCTTTACTTGTCGCACTATGCTCAGGTATCGGAGGGAGGCAAACGTATGTATTACGAGCTAAGAATATTTTTTTATCGGCCTGCTATGGCGATTGATTGCTATACTACCGTTCGCAAATGCGGGACCTGTGCGAGAAACCGCGTCAAGCTCCGACGAGTTGCCAAACCTTTGAGACTGTTCCCAACAAGGGATCCCTTTGAGTTGATCTCAATCGATATCCTAGGCAAGCTACAAACCTCACCCGCGCGAAACCGAATGTCTCTTGGTGATTACAGATCTGAATTCAAAACTCGTGAGAGCGATTCTGCTCAAGCATATCAGTTTAGTCGTTGTAGCGAAAGATTTCGTTCGACAACAGGTTATTTATACGGTTCTCCTCAGTCTCAGTTACCAGACAATGGTAAGCAGTTTTATGCGTGACTGTTCCAAGACGTATGGCGGCTCTTAGGTGTTAAGAATTTATTCAAAACTACCTACCTCCCCCAAACCAACGGCCAAATTGAGCGTTTTAACAAGACTATCCTTACCGCCTTGCGCCACTACGTCGCAGATCACCCCACCGCCTGGGATTTTTTTTCACGGACGCCCTAACTTACGCGTATAATACGCAGCCGCAAACTATGACCGGGTGCTCCCATTCGGTTTAGTGTGTGACGACCACCGCCCGCTCTTGCAATCGAGGATGAACGTTCCTTGGAACTATGCGCGCCACCGCAGACTCAATACCAGAAATTGAGAGCCTGGCTCACGGGTTTAATGAGCACGGCTCAAACCAAGATGTATGCAGCTCAAGCGCGGTACAAGAGGAACTTTGATGATCAAGTAAGATATATGCGAAAATCGCTGACGAAAGGAGGATATGTTTTTTTCGCAAAGAACACTTTGTCGAGAACGCCCTAAAGCATAATACTTCTCCAATTGCGAATGTTCCGTACAGATTGATCCACTGCGAGGTCACTTTAAAAATTCTATTAAAACTATAATCAAGAAAATACTAAAAATAACAATCAAATAAATTTATTAGACTTGATTGCATGTCAGCAACGCGCGCAGTGCTAACGGCCAATGAACATGCAATTTGTAAGATGTTATTTTGGTTCGGCCTGCGTTAGCTTTACCACTCGCACCTACACCGAGAGGGCCCTCTCCGGCCATAAATTTGCACTTGTTGTCAAGCCGCACTGTACTGCACTGTACTGCACTATGCAGTACAGAACGTTGCCGTTGGCTATGCGTATACTGGTGGGCTCACTTCATGTTGCACAACCCCTTGTGCACTAGAATCCTCCACGCCAATATCATTGCATTATGAGCTTCTTTAACATTGGAATCTTGGGGGCGTTCCATCTGGTATTTGCAGTACTGCTATATACATAGACTGGTTACCGTACCATCGATGATCATCTATGTCATTCCAGGTATGCAGTCACAGGAATGCGCATTACTCACATTTGTAATATTACAATCAAGTTCAAGGCTTTAACTTCAGCCACCTAATGACCAGCTCCTCCTGAGACGTTGACCATCACAAACTGGCCATTAGCAGTCCTTCCTAGATCAATACATTGCTCGGTACCATCTGTCTGAACGAAAGGAATGCTTATTTCCAGAATACCATGGATGATACCATCCTGCCGAAGACCTTACGACCATCCCTCCACAGCTCCACTGTCCACTTCCGACGCATAAAAAAGAAATTGTAAACGCCATCACTCGGGCAAGAATCTGGGTCTTGTGAACAATCCTGACGAACCTTTCTGAGATTCAGAGCACAACTGTATGTCCCTCAATCTTGTCACATCTTCCGTCTTTCCTCCACAGTGTCCAGGCAGTAGGGTTTGACTTTTTTCTTCAGCCTCGCAGGTACTTACGGGCTCCAGAATATCTGGATTGTATCCAAAATTTGAACTAACACCGAGAACTAACATTGAGGAATCAGTTTCCTCCTTACCATAAGCGAATGTCCTAAACACCCTCACTGTGTCCCCATCGTTTCCAGCTCCGCATTTCCGAAACGTGTTCAAACGGTCATTTATTGAATGAATATAGACTTCTGCTGGACATTGAGTTTCAGAAAAGCTCGGATGGAACTTCATTGCGTCTTGGGATGGTACCACTCCTCGCATTATTCGCGCTATTACCGAGAACTGATCCAAGCTTCATTGAACCCTTGTTTTAAGACAACCTTGCATATATGCATCACAGAAAATACGCTGTCGGAGGCACTTGACTGCTGTTCAAGCTTTCCTTGCTTCAATGGCTTCTCCCATCTTATTGCGAGCGCCCTGTACGGATTTCAACAATAATATTGCGTCATCAAGCTCTCCGAGACCTAGTGAAAGCCCCGATTCCAAGGCTTGTACCCAATTTTTGCAACGATAATTCATCCCCATGGATTCACCTCGGACGATGAGGGACGCGTACGAATCCCTAATCTTCTGCATGTCCTCTTCTGTGCCGCGTATCTAATAGAGCTCCTAGTCCTGACGGTTTTCGCTTATTCACCTTTCCTTGCCATGCTTCGCACTAACCTGGGTCGCGACTTCCATGGGTAATCTGTATTGGCGTATTGATCTGATTTCCACTGAAGCTCCATGAAAGCGGTGGGTTTTCGCCTACATCTTCGTCATCACTTTGCCGTCTAAGCAATCAGCGTGGCAAGAAATAAACCTCATGAACTTCCTTCACTGAATCATCACTCTCCGGATACAAAATTACGCCATATCCAACACATGAGGACGAAGCGTACTCTTCAACATGAAGTACTTCAGCTGAGCACCACATTTCAGGCTTACCACGAATTTGCCCATAGTCATAACACTTTAATGATATCACCACGATCCGTAACTGTAACTTCCGCGAAACAAATACTCTCGGTGATCTATGTGGTCTGGCAGAGGATGAATGTGCATTGGTAGTGATGGTTCGTCATTATCATCGGATAGAAGGCAAGAGTACTCTTGGATCAATAAGATTCTCCAACAGTTCTGGTCTCAACGGGGAGCAGACATCGTAACAGATAAGGCTGAGAACGGGGAGAAGGAGCCGCTTTCGATTCTCGGATAATACTATAGCGTAGTGACGACATGTTGGTTCGAGATGAATAATATACGTAGAAGTAAGTTGGCGGTAACTCCAGGTCAAACCGAAACACTTGAAGCGGATACGCTATGTACACTGCGAAGGAGGGTGAGTAGTGCTCCGACACAGGGAAGTACGAGTTGTTCACAGTTCACAAGGACAAACAACAACAACAACTGGAATGTGACATTTGAAAATTAATCTAAAAATTAAGAACAGGGGACTAGCAACATGTATATGAAACATGTTCTTAAGAGAACAAGCAGCAAGTATCATACTTAGTATAGTATCGTGAAAATTTTTATTTCTCTGCGAACAGCTTTTGGTGAAGACCAACGCCACAGTTCATCCAAGTAACACTCCAAGGTACCCAGGAGGGCTACATCATGCAAAGCAACTGTTTAGTGCGGCGAGCACTAATCCGGTAATCGTCGGTGAAAACACACTCAAAGTTGTTCAAGATACTCCTCAGCAAATTCAGTTGTTCCAAACATGAAAGGGACACGATCAAGGCGAACCCGAACATCAGCACAGAAGGTTGCAGCATACAAGCAAACCCTTGAGAAAAGGAACTCGGGGTTTCACAGAGAAAGACTAGGTCATCATTCCCAGTCTCACCAAATCAAGTGCATGCTGACGAGTACAGTGATCGTGAAGTGGATTCTGGTATCAGAGCATGCTCCTGAAGTATCAAACAAGGTGGGAACATTCCGACTCGATATGCTGGCTACTGCAGCAATTACACAAAGACAGTGTACTACTGCTGTCGATAGGAAACGAGTTAGTCCAGATGAAGACGATGACACAACGGACGATATTCCTTCCCGCCAGCCATCGAAAAGAAGAATTGTTTCGAATGCATCCAGCCCGAGAGACACTGAATCTGACAAGACCGATGAAATTTTGAATGAGAATGATGATAGTCCAAGTCCTCCAAGCAAGAAGCCGTAACCAGTACTAGAGTTCATTCACCTCTTCTTTTCCTGCCCCTACTCAAAACGGTACCCAGATGTTTCATCAGAATCGGACATCCCCACAAAATGTGTCATTTCTCCGGTACCGGATTGTAGATATCACCGTAACGACGACTATGATGAGCTTGACCTGCCGCAATCGACGCGAAGGAATTCCGTTTTTCATGGAAGCTTGTCTCAATTACAAGCCCTTGAAGAGGTAAAGGTTGAAGAAATTGCGGCATTCATTTGGGGATGAATTATGCTGGAAGATCCGGCGTGAAGTGATATGTGCTCGAGACGCAGTCAGCACTGATATTGCACACCTTTCTGGAATTTTAAATGGTTTGGATTCGAAGATCAACACATTTCTTTCGTTCTCTGCGAACACGCGGGTAAGGATCAGAAGTCGAATTCAAGGACCAAGAGAGGGGATATTTTGGACAAGTACATCTCGCATGCCTCAATTGTATTCAACACTGAGAACTTTTCCTTTGTAACTTGTCACAAGTTTCATTGTTTGATTAACGAGAGGTTGGAATCCAGAAGGACTTCTGGAATGGCGAAATCAGTTGCGTCCGCAATACTTACGTTGCTGTATTGGATACTTACGAACACTATGCTTCCGTTTGCTACACTGGTGCTGGCAGCGTCCGACTCCATAAAGCCTTACGTGATAAACTTATTCTCACTGTTCGCAACGTTGCTCGTCATTATTGTGTTCAAGTGTTCAGTGAATATCTGTTTGGAGATCCCCTCTTCCGCTGCCTTTCAGTTCCGTCTCTTCCCGTCCATGTTCTCAGTGTCTACGAAATACCGCTCAGGCTCACAGGCAGGATGTCGGCGATGCTCAACTCGCTAATACGCAAATGCGCAACTGAACTCACGAGTAACACTACTGCTGGTGCCAACAGTATACTGTTACTTGTTATACTGTTCTTAATTGCTACTTGTTATGCAGTATACTGTATACCGTATAAAAAATACGAATACTGGCACCAGTAGTCTTACTTGTTATCCTGTACCATAATCCCCAACCTGGTGCCACTTTTGTCACACATACTCCCGGCACGGATTAGCGAAACCCCTGAGAAAACAAAAGCACAGCGAAGAGAGCAAAAGAAGAAAACGCCACGAAGGACTGCAATACATGGACTCAATGGGAGATCACGCAAGTGTTTGTAACCGAGGGAGCACAGGCTACTCAAGACGACAAAATAGCTTACTCAGTACCATTGCGTATATTTTGTACGGAGTACCGCAGTCATAATACAAGTGTAAGTTCGAACCCACGCACCTAACAGGAGACGCGAATCTCCGCCCTGACCTTGTCATCGAGCAGCACACTTGGGCACAAGGGAATTTAAACCAAAAGTTGGCAATGGATGTCACTTTTACCTGCCTATAAGCTCCGGAAGCCCTACGTAAGTCGACGGAGAACTCGAACTCACTCTTATTGTCGCTCGATAGCTCAAGGGAAGACAAATACAAAGCGATTCTATCCTCTCACACCCCCTCGATCGAATTTTACGCTTATGCAGCAACAATCACAGGCGTTTTGAGTCCCCAAGCAACAGCACTGATACGGAGAAGGGCGAGAGGAAAAAATACAACGAGCGAAAAGCCAGAAAAACAAATTGAACGCATACTCCTCACCCAAATCAGTACCGCAATAGTAGAGTATGCCTGTTTAGCAATCAATAACCGTAGACTAATAACGAATTTCCGGGGGTTATACCCTCTGAAATCGGGGACTGGGGCCTTGACTAGTCTGCTAAGCGACCCAGTTATCTGACCGTAAAATTACCAGGAAGCAGAACATAACAAAAGACACAACTCCCACGGGGAGATCACGCAAGCGCTTGAGTGTCCTTGGCAGGGTGTACATGTAGAATATGTGGAGACTGTAAAGCCTGCTTTAGCCAAGGTTTCCTGCTGGAGACCTAAGGTCCCAGGCTGGGCAGGTCTCGAGCTCAGGACTTCAATTCTTTAATTCATTCATAGAATTCATAGCATTGGTGAAACTATCTCAATTACGGTATGGGTCACGGTTTTCATTTCCGTATGGATCACGGTTGTCGTTTGCATAAGGGTCTGCGTTTTCTGCTTGGTTTCTGTATGAGTCGCGATTGCCACCATTCCCTGCGATGAAGAACCAAGTTGACCGCATGTCCTTGGCACAGTGTATGATCCCGAATACGGATCATCAGATCTGCGTCCACTAGATTGACCGTATATCGTGAGTGCAGTGTACGTCCTAGCATATGGGTCGTTAGATGTGTCCGATTACCTCCGGTAAGGTCAAGAGTAGTGGTTGGAGCGTACGGATCACGATCGGCATGTGATGACTGCGCAGCGGTACCACTGCCATGGGTCTCCTTGTCCAAGACTGGGAACAACCTGCCGCTCTCTCATTATTGTTGTACTCTCTATTCGTGAGGTATCTGGAGCTACTTCCTCGATCCCACATGCCGTGCTTGTATTCACCGTAACTCCCATGACCCGCATCACTATAACTCCTCCACCGTACCTATCATTATGATATCCAATCCTCGGTACCGAGGAGTAGTATCCATTATCCCAGCCCCTCTTCCGTCCATGATCAGCATTGTCGAAGTCCACATTTCGGTTTAACTCATCTCGTACGAATCGACCCATTTTTGTTGCTTGATGTCGTACATTGCGGTACGAATCTGCAGTTTTCACATGGTTGCTTAAGTATCCGCAGCCATGTCATACAAGTTGGTAACGAGGCATTCAACTTTTATCTCCCCGTCCATGTTGAGCCAGTTCCGACTTGCAGCGAGTCCATGAATTCCAGGTTATCTATTCCACTCATGCTCGGTAAAGCACTTTCCAGGATTTAAGTTGCGCTTCTCTTCTTTCCACAGCCCACGCCTTTCACCTTCAACGGTCATAGTTTTCTTCCTCGTACTGATCTCCCAAACCTGCCCTCTTGCTTCATCGTAGTCAACAGCCAACAGAATTCTCCGGTACCGGAACCTCGTCGGAATGCTCATCCCCGTCTCCTTTGACGGTTGCGATAAAAAAAGAAGGGAGCCCCAATCGTCTTCAAATATAATCTTACTTCTATAAGACTAGTCCCTGGAGATGATATCTTTGATAAACCTGACGACCTCTACTACAGTGCGCTTGAACTCAAGGTCCACAGGTCCACAAGTCCTCTCCAGCTTTTGGACTGTGTTCTCCTCCATGACGATTACGCGTCCTCCCAATATGCATTCACAGTACCAGCGCACTACCATGAGAATCATGAACTCCCACCGAACTATTAGTTTCAAGGCGTCAACTTGTTCATTTTCCCACTTTTCCAATTCTTCATACGGCTTATCTACGCATGCGATAATATCATGGAAAAATCGCATACCGGGAGGCATTGGCACTGGGAGTCCTGTCGGTTGCACGATGTCCTTGAGGAGATACATCGGCCATTCCGACCATAGGTCGTCACTGGTGAGTCTGGTAACTTCGGGGTGAAACTCTTGTGAGGAGATCCACATACCGTGCTCTTTACAACAGTACTGTTCGTAAAAGTGGTAGTGTCGGTGAGCAAATCTATGAGACGGCCTTGACTGCATGGAATCCGCTATAAGTGGCATGCCTTCAATAGTCCTCAACTCAACTGGGAACTAAGCCTGTAATCTATTGCCAAGAATTACTGTATCCAACAATGTATGAAATTGCAAGAACGTATTACTCAATTGTTTTATTGTAACTCTAATTCTAGTTATTATGCTATAGTATACTATAATGCTATAGTATACTATAGTAACAGTAGCAGACCTAATACTACAGTAGTATTACTACTACTCCAGGTTTTTGCACAAACCGTAACTCCGAGTTCGTTTACTCGCTCTGAGGAGATTTCTATATTTAGTATGACATAAATCGTGAATCATTCACGAAAGTTCTACACTACTAATGGCTCGACAGCTGTCGTTCTTGAAACGACTAACAAAGTCCAAATTATTGTAAAATATACACAATGTGTGCTTTCCTCAGGATGTACATGTCCTCATTTCAGCTTTTGCTTCCGATGGTCCAAACGCCTCATCATACATTACATTACTTCGTTGTATTGGGTGCAGTATGTATTCCCAACACGTCAATACCCCGTTCCACACATTGAATAGGCATCTTCTTGTACCAGACTCAGTCTGCTAGCTGACCAATTTTCCCGACCATTTCCAACTACTGAATTTCGAATTCTTTATATAATCATGCCTAAGAGAAGTAGAACATCATTTGAGTCCGTATTTCTATGCCTCGCACGATAAGAAACAACGAACGGCTACTGCGTCTAATGAACCGATCCCTCTCAGGTCTTTCAAGGCATCGTACTTCGAGCAAGGATCATCAGACCGAAACTCATAATCGTGTTTCCTGTGAAGAACCCTCAAACAATGAAGGGTTGTTACTGAGTTCTACTGACCAAAATGATTTAATTCAACCAATAATTGGATTGATGAACAACCTGAGGGTGACGAAAATCAAGAAGATCAACAGGCTGACGATGAACAAGTACTTGTTCATCTTGATGAGGAGTTACGTCTCGAGTCTTTTGCTGAATATAACGCACTGCAAGACGTTTTCCTCGGAGATGCTGTTCCGGTCCATCATGTTTTTGATTTAGATACCGACTCACATCATAAGTAATTGAATGTCACAAGTTTCCTTACTTCCCTTGCCGGAAGTAGTATTGACGTCAATAACAGAGTTCTAACCTCAGACAAGAGAATTATACGTGCTATACTACGATATTGGAGTAATTAGAAGGCATTTCTTGCGTTGTTCATTGTTTTGGGGAGTGTACGCTTCACAGTCGACCATTACAACTATGTTAAGGATATCATCGATTCCGACTTCTGCAGTTCAGATTCTATATCAGACAAAGAATCTGTTCACTCTGATGTAGATGGTTTGTCCAATTATGTTGTGAATGACCAATGTGCGGAGGAGTTACAGCGAGAACATATTAAGCTCCCTAGCTACAAAGCCATTGTGACGCTTAAGGCTAAGGTTATCAAGCACTACCTCCCGTTCAGTATATTGGCATATCTTCCTACCAAACTAAGCTCTTCAGGAGTACTCCGGCGAAACAACCAAGATTTATGTCTTCATCACATCTGCCAGACCGTGATGACAGTAGCAATGACGAAGATGAACAACCCATTCCACATGGGAAGTATATCAACGAAGGGCCCTCCGATTCCCGGGAACCGGATCGAGACAATGAATGAAAAGTCGCTGTTGGCATCATTTCTCCAACCTCTTGGGCACTGTATGACGTTCAGAATCCTTTCTTGTTCGAAATAATGTATGGAAACAACAATTATCGGGTTGAAGAACACGACAGTCACAGTAGACAAGGTCACAGATAAATTAGAAGGCCAGTTTTGCCTATACCAACTATTGAAACAAGCCCAATTGTAATGAAGATATGGACTACATTGGACCCATGCACATGCATATTCATTTAACATAACGGTAATCAGGTCGCTGCATATGCCGGTACCGACGTAGAGGTTGTTGTGAATAACAAACCGGTACCGTCGTTCTCTCATGTTGTCTCAAACAGAACAAGTTCGTGTTACAGAACGAGTGGAATTGTTGGGCCCACGTGGATATTACATGATGCTGACTCAGGTTCGAATACGCACAGTCCGGAAGTGCTTCCAGCAACCAATTTCACAGAGACCAATATGATTGACAAATTGCTAATCGATTACTGCTCAGTCATCACTTGCAATCATCCATATGAATCGAATGATGAACATGATGACATGAACAATTACGGAAGCACTTCGACTACATTGTTCAGACCCGGGGACATATGTAAAATATATAGACCATCAACCAAATCAGATTATCATACAGACTGTTCTACAGGTACCAGTAGACACTCATCTAGTCCGATTGCGGGTGTTATAGGCCATGTATTTTGGAGATGTGAACGTGGATCCCCTTCTCGACAACTAACCTGGTTCACTGTTAATCCACTCCAAGGAGATGTCACACTCATATAACAAGACAAGTTTGGGTCAATTCAACTGAAATCGACTGATATCAATACAATGAGCTCCCATTCTGGTAGTTTGACTAGACTTCGTGATCGAGCTGGAAGTTGTAATCAAGGTATTTTGCAGGATGGGACGCCTTACATCGAGTACCGAATTCTGTTTTAATCGGACGATTTCAATCCGTTTTCTACAATGTATCCACAGGGCTCTGCAGGTGGGGTTTACCTTCTACCACTGGGCCTTCCCCCTGAGTTAAGACGAAGTAGTAGCTCTGTAAGGATAATATCTTACACCGCCTGGAGTTTCGAGTAATGAAGTTCTTACTTTCATCTTAGAAGACTCAGTTAATGGTACTATTAACGAGATCGATGATGAACTGCCAAAGGTTGCCTATTGCAAAATATTTTTGGATGTTGTCGGATTCTTGGGTGATTATCTAGCTGCGGCACACACTATAGGCGTTCTCGGCCACAACGCTATCTCGCCTTGCACTTTGTGCACGTTTCGGAGATTACCGAAGACAACGGCAAATAAATCCAGGTACGGGTATACAACTTTGATATCTGCCAAGAATTCGTCTTTCCTCCGGAGTACTATTCGGCACGAAGTACTTCGGCTACACGGTGAAACATCAAAGGAATGCAATTGTCTCGGTATGAAGAAGACAGATGATCTTTCCAGGTCCAGCTGCCCACTAGTGCACTTTGGTGCTCAACTCACTAAGATGAGGGACAAAATCCCTTTAAACATCGAGAATATTCCAGTTGTTAGCGGCTATTTTAACCCTTACAGGTGTAATTTGGTAGCACCGGAATACCTGTTATCGGTTCTAGCACAAGAAATCCTCTCTTGTGCGTATGATGTACTCCGCACGCTAGATTTGAGATAACTCGCCAATGTCGCCGTTGTGGATGCGTTGAGGCGAAACGGTCTTGTTACCAGAAAATTGTGTTTAATGAAAGGGAAAAAGTTTTGAATAGCATGACACTATCTGGGGTATTCTCAGTTCTCACATTTGCCATTACCGTCTTCACGAGAATTACAATACATTATGATGAAATAATATCATCAGAAAATGCATATCGATAATGGGAATGTTACAATCGTTGATTGGATACACATATTGGTGGCCATAGCCCAACACTGATGGTGAGGAAAGTACTGAGTTCGTAACTGGGCAGTTTCGTCCTCAGTATCTTTCGAGCTTAGTAGGAAGTCAAAAATGTACGTTCAAGCGGTTAATGAGATATACAAGACATCTGAATATGCAAAAAAATGTATTAGATAGCCGAATCTTCACTGTTTCATTGAGCTGTACTACTTCAACATTTCCCTGTTCGGTCATACCCGGTAATTTATGGAACTTGTTTCGAGGCAACGCACCAGCCTCTGAAACGTTGTATTTCAAGGATTAATCATCATGCGCCCATATTCTTGCAGTGGAACACTGTTTAATCATGGACTGGATTTGTCGACTTGCTGCATTATATATATCTTCAACAGATGGTAAGAAACGCGAGCAAACGTACTGGATTGCCATTCGAAAGCTTCTGCTTGGTACAATGCAGATATTCTTGAAAAGAAAAGCGAAATTGATCTAAAAAACAAGCAGATCTTGCCATCAACAACTTGTTCAAGAAACCGTTGGTGAATAGATAGGGGAAAGACATCCGTACGTAATCTTTCAGGTATCCCTCTACAACTCGTTGGATAGGTAAGATGATATTCAGGGGGTCTCCAACTTCAAATTGTTTGTGTGGGTCCATAACATTTCATGATATTGTGTAATATGCAGTGAAAAGGTATGATGAGAAACGTCCAACATAATCCATGGACATCAAGACTGAAGTCTACGAGCAGGCAAAGAGAATTCGAAGTAATAGTTCTGATCAAACGATAGGGAAACCTAATGGGTATAATACCTTATCAGTCGGATCTGTTTTTCAAGTGCTTCTCTCGAGACAAGAAAGTCGTCAACTCTTCATTTCCAAATGTCGGAATAGAAGCACTTCTATGCATGCCACATATTTAGCACTAGTTTTATTCCTGCAACTCGGCTTTTTGTCATCACCCCGAACGGGTTGGTGTACGTGCATCCTGTTTCGAGTCTAACTTCTTCTGTGTTCTGGGTTTATGAACGTGATCCCAGAACTACTTCTAACAGAGCTCTGTTCTGATCTTCAGCCCGTACGGGTTGTTTTGCATCTTGTACAGAGGCGGACCTGTTCTGTGCTTGATCAAACTCAAACTGCCCGAGCATGTTTCAAGTGTTTCACGAAGCACGTTTCCTAACAATTGTGTATGTCATCTATTGCAAGGACAGTCTAGCGTGAGACCAGAGACAAGCATTCCGTCTGCCCCCGTACGGGTGCAGAGATACCGCACTCAGCTTCATATGACTCAACTCAATCACACATACTAACTTATTCAACAACATGATGACTCCTTCTGTGTTCAGACAACTCTTACATTCCCCGTAAAAGTGTGTAAATATCGGGCTACTGAACAAACTCGAGGTGATCGATCACTCTCAGTGACATTTGTGGCTCTTCAAGTGTTCAGCTCGATGAAACATCCCTTGTTTCTCATTGTTTCTTATATCAAGAATTTCGTAGTAGTTTCCAGAAGCTCCATCACCAGTACGGACTCTTATGAATCTTTTGTGTATTTGTAGAGCAACGCAACTCATTCATCTTATTTAACATCATGGTTTTTTGTATTGCTACCCGTACATTCATGTACATACACGTCTCCCAACTGACCCATGAGACCGGTCAAGGCCTTGGATGGAACTTTGTTCCAGCTGGACAAGAAGACCACTTTTAACTTCAGTTTGAGGTGGATTTAAATTTCGTGAATAAGCATCTGACCTGCCTTTTTTACACCAGAGGCTGAAACAGTACTGTATTGATCAGTCTATCTTTCAGTTTTGGAATGTGTAACTGTGCTTATCTATATATTTGTGCTTACAGCTCGACTTCATTTCAAGTCGAGTAAGTACCACGGTATATTTTGTGATATATTCTGGTATTGTAGGTCTCAACGGTAGCTATCTGGTAAACTTCATTTGTTATATAACTTTTCCATCTGTAGGCAGATGATCATGGGCATGGGCATCATTTACATCATCGTCCCTCGTAAATATAGTTCGATGATAATATGGTTGTTTGATACCAACACTTAAGCTGAACTACGGTAATAAATGGATTGCTGTTCGCAAACATCAGTTGATGGCCGACTTCATTGAATGAGAAATTGTGAAGTCGTCCGTATAGCGCTCACAGGTAATGAATTATTTCTGTAAAGATATAAACATTAAAACTGAGAAATTTTATTTGGAGTGGACAGGGGATACTGAACATAACACAGAGGCTTGATAATATTGGCTTGTATTGGTTGCTCAAACAATGCCTATGAATCAAAAATGTGTCACACTCATTACACTATCGAGACGTTTTTTTTGAATTGATCAAATAAAAAAAAGATGATGCTTGGGCAGTCAAAAGATGATATTTATTTTGAAAGTGACATGGTGGTGTCCCGATTCAATCCGATACTGCTCTCCTGGATATTCAAGGCGAATATGAGCGTATCTCAATAGACAGACTAGTGCCGGCACCTAGGCCCGAAGGTCTCATTGAAGAAGTGCGAACTCTGGTCGAGGTAACTAGTTCCGATGATGGAGGTGAGAGCCAGTCGAAATATAAGAAGGTGAGACAAATTACAGACCAGCCCAAGACAGCCTCGAGTCATTAGAGTCAACCGGCAGTGAGTAGTGGGCCTAAAACATCTCTAATGCCCCGGGAGGCGGAACCGCGAGCCCCGATTCCAACGAAAAACGCTTCTGAGTCATCCGTGCCGCTCACTGTCAATCTGGTACCTCATTTTATTGAAAATATTAAAAAATATTGAGCGGATCTGCCCCCATTAATGGAAAACGCAAGCCAAGGTTGCGGACCGAGAATGTCCAATAGGAGAAGGCCATATGTTAAGAGACGTACAGTACAACCGGAAACTTCCAATGAAAGGGCGACTACTGACAGAAATACCACGGAAACTGCGCTCTCGCATTTGAACCGTTTTTCATCTGTACCGGACAAAGAGTCGGCTGGACAGAGTTCTCTTTCACCAAGTACGACTGAGAGCAAATGCTTACCTGAGACCCCACTTCCTCAAAACCGCGATAACGCAGAAAAAAGTCTGAAGGCGGACCCACTCTTGGTGATTTCGAAACCGGAACGTACTCCATCCCCATCTCACAGGTCGGGTAAACCCCAAATCCAGCCATTGTCTGTGGAGCCTACCTCGGATCTCGAATCCATGTCCATGCCGTCAGTTGAAGATTCCGAACCCCCACTGAAGAAGTTGTCTTTTCTTTTGAACCGGGCTCACCCGTTTGATTCCGGACCCGGAGAACCTCTACCGTCAGTTCTAGTTGGCGTAGACTCCGCACGGGCGATCCTCTGAAGCTCCCGTATTACAGGTCCGTCGAGTCCGATAAAACGGAGGATGTCCCCTCGCCGAACAATAACATCCACATCGATACCAAATGAACAGAGTACATCCCAGCACGACGAGCCCTTTCAAACTGATACTGTACACAGGATACCTGAGCGGAAAACCCCGGAGGAATACGTTCTTGATAAAATCGTGTATCATGGGCCCGCAGAGGACGGTTAAATGCTTTATCGCATATGATGGTACAGGTTCGCCCGAGATCAAGACACATGGGAGCCCATGGAGCACATCCCGCAGAGCCAAGTTTCACGTAATTATCGCAGGAGGAAGCTCCGGGTTCCCGAGGAAATCTCAAAGGCACAAGTGGGGTAGTCCAGGGCAAGCCCAATTTAAGCCTGGTCATCCGTCTTCTCCTTCTCCCTTCTCCCTTCCCCCCCCCTTTTTCCACTCCTTTATTTCTATTCCCCTTTTCTACTGCGTCACCGCGTACAGTATGGAATATCTCGGATTACATTTTTCTCCGATCTCCGACTCCCCTGCGTCGCCCTACAATACCCAATTGGTTATCCAAGATCCTTCTTTTACCCCATCCCTCCCTGTTCTGTGAACTCACTATCACTATGGTAATTTCCCGGAAAACAAGACGTACAAGTACGAGAGTACGCGTCCGAAGTCGGAGAGGGTCGGTCTCCTGTTGCCAATTGTCCAACATCTCTCACCCTCTTGTCGGTCATGAGCTAGGAAGTCCTTTCCCCTTACACTCTTTTTGTCCGAGTGATTGCCCTTTTGACGCTCTACTGAGCCCGGACTCCCAAGTAGCCCCTTTGCTCTCAAGCGGATCGCAGACGTGGATGATTGATGTAAATCAGACAGCACTGAGCTCTCTCGGAAGAACCTGGACCCGTAATCCCATTACCTCTCTATTTTTCTATTATTCTCTACGATGACACGTTCTACGATATAGTACCTGGTGAACCGACCGCTAATCCTTCCATCCTTCGATCCCGTGCCATTTTCCTTTCCGCCATCTCGGCTGCTCCGTTCTCACGACTCGTGGGTTACTCTGTCGCCCCTAATCTTTAACTGGGGGATACGAGAACGTTACCATGGGACAATTCTGGACTTCATCGCCGTATGTATCGTTCCCAGTGCGCCCTGTTGGGACTCGTCTCGGGCTGTCCCAATGCATAGCCGCCCTCTGCCATCCGTTGACACACTCGATGTATGGGATACCCGACACGTACTGGAAACCGCCTATCCCGAGCATGGATTATCCAAGACTAAACCGGACCACTGCCATTATCGCGATATCGCAGAACATCTATATTGGTCTTTATTCATGGCTGCGCTCGACGGCGACCAAAACCCCGTTTATAGAAAGCATACTTCTATCACGTTCGCGAGCCTTACTAAGAGAAACACCCCTCTACTATCAAGCTAACTGTGCTCCCATCACAGGTCCATTCCCGGATCATTCCGAGTAAGGAAGATCTGCGTTATCTTGTATTGTTATTATGGTCAGAGAGTCGCTCGGCACTCAAGTCCGATACAACTCCATTATTAGGTGATTATCAATACTCATATAGCGTCAACGCAGACATCCAGAATTTACACCATGGAGTCATCTCAGCCCAAGTCTTATGACGGCACTAACCAGCTAAAAGCTACTGCAAGCACTCAAAAGACTTCAGTCGGAACCAAACAAAGTCTATTTATTGAGCCAAAAAATCCCCTCTATCCCTACCATTGGCTCCTACCAAACTACTACTAACTAATGCGAATACGCGGACCATTGATAAGGTATCATCCAGCTCCTTCCCTCCCTTTCAGATCTGACTCTCCGTACCGCCCCCAGAGCTTTGCTAACGCGATTCCGCGAACTAATTCAGGCGAGACCAGATCCCAGGCAAGCGAGGTATCGTATCTGCCCTCTAGGTCCTCACGGCGAAACCCGTAGTCGAACAGGAAATACAGGACATGATACAAGCGTTCCTGTGTGACCTCACGGCCCGTGCCTGATCTCTCAACACCTTCTCGCCCACCTCTGGTTATAGAATCTTCGCTATAACCGCGGCGTGACCCCTCTCCATGAGAATAATGTGAGCGGTCATCCGTAAAGTCTCTCTGACGCGTTCCCCGAGTCATGTTGTCATCGGGAGAACCCCGCACTTCAGTCTGCTGAATCAGCTCCACCGAAGATATCTCTTTCTCCTCCATGGGACCACTCTCCTCGGGATTGCCCGGTTCCAAGAATATGTAACCAAACTCCTGGTCCTACGGCATTGCATGCGGGTTATCCCTGTACTGGGCCGCCACGTCGTCCAAAATGAAGAAGTGAGTCCACGTCTCGTACCAGACCCAGTCATCGCACAACGGATGATTGCGCCCCGGTAAACAGTTGCCGCGTGGCGAACTGGTACGCTTTGCCTGGCTCGCAGGGACTTGTTCCAGGTCATCCCAATTCATTTCCTCCAACTCTTCCAAGTAACCAAGGAGCTCCTGTTCGTTTTCAATACTCCCAGTTGGTACTCCAGTCGCAAAGAATTAATTAAGGCGATTAAAAGCGGAGAGAGCCACCACATTCGGTAGATGTCATAGAGTTCCAGAGCCAGGAATCAGCAGTCTTTGCGGCTAATTCCGTGTAAAACACGCGCCACAAGGCTGAATCCGAGATCCTCAAGAACTCAGCACCGGAGGCATCTCCACAAGCAAATTTTATGGCGTCTCGACCTTGGCCTACTGTGGGAACACACTGACATATAGTCCCGCCTTTTTGCTGTGCTTCCCCATGTCGATCTCAGAATTTCCGTAGGAAAAAAGTACCCATGGCGAGAACGCGTACGCCTTTCTCAGCGAGTGAGATCCCAAAACGAGCTGTCGCGCTTACACAAGTACCATAATTCTGTGCGGAGGAGCACGCCCAGCATCAAATCTTCTCGGCAAGCTTCCCGGCTCACGAGTATTCCACGAAGACGACGTACGCATAGCCCGATGCGGCTCCCGTAATCAACTTCCCCGTCCGTCCGTAATTACTTGAGGTCGAGACTCAACCGCTTCAGAACTGGGACCCGCTCGATTACCTTCCACAGACGCTAGTACGAGTGTCCGATCAAACGTTTCTTGTCTGTCTCTCCCTTGTACACCTGCAGGTATTCCTCCGGCATGGCCGAGTACGTCTCCCACTGAAGACAGAACACTGCATCGGCTGGGGGATTCCCCGGAAAATGGTACTCAACAACGAACTGCTCCAGGATATCCTTGGTCTGGTAGCCCACGTGATCGAACGACGCGGTGCACTTGCAAAGAGCTCATGGTCGTGTGACGGATACTTCACTTCAAACTCCTCTGGAGACGGGAATACTCTGGCAGTTGTCGGAGCGGCCACAATCACTCCACTCCCATACTGAGTCCCTTGTGACGGAACTGAACTGCAGGCGGCATGCTTGAGCCCGCACCCGAAGGTGTCGAAGAAGCCGGAGGACTCGGAGAACCTTGTAGAGTAAGCTCGCTCATCGAGAAGTTAAGTAAAGTGGTAACGCGAACGAAACAGCGAAAATGCAGAACGACAGGGAATGCAAGAGATAAAGCAAGCGAGCGCTGATAACGAGCCGCGACCAAAGACGACAACAGAGAACTGAGACTGACAGCGCTATCGCGGACGTGCTGGATGATGGCAAGATTGAGTGACCGACCGCGTCCCGCGCTGACTGAAATCCTCATTTTTGAAGTGATAACAGAGCCCTGAAGATCAGAGTACAACACGCGATTTACTTAATTGGCCCGAGCCACGTTAACGCTTTTGCGCTTGGGATTTCCCAAATCACAGAGTGCGCCACCCAACCCGTCTTGTCACCGCCTGCCCTCTCCCGGCCCAGTACACCGTGATCGTCTTTATGAGGACACCCGACCAACTGGAGCCGAGTTAAACCTTCTGAATTGCTTGATAACGGATTTGCATTATTATGAGCGCCTCCTGGGCCCGAATGATCTGCGCTACACGCTTTTCGAGACTAGCGAGGAATAAAAATTTTGAGCGCTCGTACCCGTCAAATTATGCCCCAAATCTCCATACGAAATTCGAAAACGCGCTCTGGGACGAGCCCCTTATCTTCAGCAATACGGTCTATCCGAGTCCTCTCTTTTCAGATTGTCTGAGATCAAACCCCTGAATTGCATGGCTAGCATCGTTGGCAAAACTAAACGCCTTGCCCTTCACAAGGGGGTGTGTAATGCAACGAGTGCCTCCTCATGATCTTAAAATTGCATTTATTGTGGATCTCTATTTTTGGTTATTTTCGACTAAGCCTATCTTACAGTGTAATCTGAGAACCGCTTACACCTACAATCAGCCCTCAGTTGTATACTGTACTCAGGGAGCGCAGCAGCGTCCCACTGGAACGAGCAGTGCGAAGTGTGGTGGACCCGTGGAATATCCCCCACTTCCTGAGTAACTCTTCACTCTATGTCCCTATATGTGTTGCCATCTACTTTAATTACTCGTTTATGGCAAATGTAGTACCCACGCAGTTTCTTACACCGCTGAAAAGCTGAGCTTCTCCTCGTTGCAGTGGTCCAATCAGCACTCAATTCTCATGGCTAGTTCTCCAGCAATTTTAATTTGCAGTTACTTTTATGAGCGGGTACAATTTTCCAAAGTCGCTTCAGGGCCGAAGAAACCTACTCAACAGTTCGGAGCGATCTCGAACACCATCCAAGGACATCACTGACCCACCCAACTTGGGTGAACATACCCCCACCTTCATCTTCCCCATCATTTTTGCTCCTAACATGGACCTTTGCCATATTTTATGTGATGGAGGCGGCTCAGGAGTCCGATCTCCTCTATTCTCGTGGCCTGCTGAAGAAACGGCCCTCGCGAGTCACAAAATAGCCACCAGGAGCGGGGACACCTCATAAATGTTACACCAACAGAAGAAATTTCTGGGGACGACTTCACCACCGAGCAGCTACCCGCCGCCAAGAGACAAAACGCACTTCAACACTTACAGCGCTACATGGCCGAGTGTAGTTGTACTACAAGTTGCGCCTTTGAAAGAATGCAAGATCTTGCGCTTAGCTTCGCCGCAATGAATGAGTCAGTCAGAACCAACACGGTCAGGGCGATTTTAGTAGTCACTGCACCCGCTGACGAGGCAAATCAGCTAGCTGAATGGAATGCCGAATACGCTCAGAACCGGAAGCGCAAGCGTCGTTCCAAAGACGCCACACCACGTGTCACTACTCAGCTAGCCTTAAGAGGTAGAAAGTTGTGCTCCCCCGCATTTGGTGCAATTGTTCAACTACATCCGCGGACGATTACTATGTATGCGGGAGAAGTAGCAAGTGGCAGTGGGTTTTCTTTGCATTCCACTCAAGAGGCTAATAGAAGAAAGGGAAGGTTTACTGTTCAAACACAAGTGGCATTGATGTTTCTACAGCGTTATGCAGAGCTGCATGGTATGGCTTGCCCAACTGGTCGAGGGTCTGCTGCCGACTCCCCACTTATACTTCTTTCTAGTGATACGACGAGATGAAAACTTCATCAAGAGTACATGGGCGCATGGGAGGATCTTCTCAGCGCAGCAATTTCGCAAGCAACCGGAAGCATTACCCGCCCCAATTCTCCGCTTACTAAAGATGCCTTTTGCAAAGTTTGGAATCACAGACTCCCTACCTTGAAGATTATGAAATCGGGAAGTGACTTCTGTGATACGTGCACTAAACTTGCTAATTATGCTTCAGCAGTGGAAGATTTGACGACCAGGAGCAGTTTACTGGATGCCAGACAAAAGCACAGACACGAAGCAGCTACTGAGTTTAAGCTCTATCGAAATCTACAAAAGAAAGCAGAGATCATCCTGAACGTTCAATTCATGTCGTGTTTGACTTCGCGGAAAAGGTGCTACTGCCACATCTCTACGTCAGCCGGGACAGTTACACTTTGTAACTGGACTCAAGTTTGATTTTTTTGGGGTGTCTAGCAGCAACCTGGGAAAGAATCACATCTTCGGGTTGCCGGAGGGCCATTGGCCGGGCGGCAAAACGGCTGACGAAGTAGCGTCAATGGTACATCATTCACTCGAGTTGCACAAAAATGGTACGTCTCTACTGAGTATGGTCCGTATTCTCAATCTACATGCTGATAATTGCAGCGGGCAGAACAAAAATAAGTTTATGCTGTGGTACTTTATGTGGCGTGTGATAATGGGGTACGAAGACCTAATCACTCTTCACTTTTTAGTAGCAGGGCACACTAAGAATAATTGCGATGGTGCCTTTGGAATGGTCAAGCGAAAGTTGAAACAAAGGAACGTTGTTGGCCCTTCCGACATGATGCGTGTAATTAATGACAGTTCCGATCACAATGAAGTTGTTTGCTCCAATACCGTCCGATGGGTTAATTGGAAGATCTACCTTGGCAATTCTTTACAACGCCGGGATCGTTTCGAATTACGAAGTATCATATCTTTAAGTTTGACAGGAGTATGGCGGAGTTCATTCAAGTGAAAGAGCTCAGTACTACTGCCGATTGGACACAATTTAAGTGTGTTAAGCGGGTGTCTCGACTGAAAACATTAAGAATTATTGTACGAGTACTTTAAGTGATGCGAGAATTCAGTCTCGAATCGAGCCCTTAGAGGAAGTCCCTTCTCAGCACGACGGGAACCGCAAAAGCTATTTGGTTAAAAACGTTTTAGACCGGTACTATCAAGAAGATGGTGCGATACGGGAGGCTTATTTCGGTAGTGGCTCGGACTGGGCTTCTGTAGGGTCCCAAGAAACATAAAGAGAGTTTCTTGTGAATGTATGAGCTTTTGATTCATAAAGAATGTGAAGTTTAATACCATCGATGGCCCAGTACAGACCTTGTGGGCGTTTTGGGGCATAAATGCTCATAGAAGTTATGAAATTTGAAACGGAAAGTTGCGCTTGAAAGAGGAGAGAACACTGAAAACCTTGTTTTTTTCGTAAATAACCTTGAAAAATAATGTTTTGCGTATATTCTGTTTGGACCAATTTGCCATAGCGAGTAATTAAAGTGAACGGTTACAAATATTTATATATCCCTTTACTTCTAGCCACTAGGGCTTATTGTCCGTTTATTACTACGGTCAGTTACCTCGTATATAGTCTATCAAACCTACATTGAACAGTGAAGGCATCAAGCCAGCTCTGCTCTCGGACCCCCCGACCTTCGGATTCATCTCCATCTTCAGGCTCGTCCCAGTTCATCTGACTTGGTCCCCGCAGCTAGTGCATGTTAGCGCTTCGCATTGAGGCAGTTCTCGCTAGCACTCAGTTTATCCATTTACAGTCTGGGTTAACCCTAGCATGCCCCCATCTCTACCAACCACAGCTACCTACCCCTTTTTCCGCGTTTATCGCAGCAAGTGATATTCATATGGCTATAAATTCCTCTAACTACGGTGTTTACACTTCCCTGTCCGCCGCGTGGCACTAGACGGCACCTATTGGGCCAAGTGTCGACTTTACTTATCTCTAACTTGTATCTCCATTACTTGGCTGACCTTAACTTTACTTACCCCACCATCGTATATTACACTAACCTAGCTAACTAGTAACTAGTATTTATACCTACTTGGCCATTAGGGCCCCAGATTACACAGCCACCCCATTGCTGGCTCTGAACTTGACTCCCAACTTTTGCCTTTGCAGAAACTTGCCAACGAAAACTTTGCCTATAGGCACGTTTTACCCGCGCGGGTCCCCCTTTTTATTTCCCTCTCTATGCCATATAACAATACCTTTTGTTGTTTGTTTGTGCTATTTACCCATACTTAGCGCCCCGACTCCGGCATCTATATACAAGTAGGAACTTCAAATTTGTCGTTGGTGACAACACATCCTTATCTCCAAAGGAGATATTATAAGTGCTGATTATCTCCAAAGGAAGATATTCAGCATTTCTAACCCACTACTAAATCTTCTTTATCCAGTATTACACCCTGGTGTCTAAGGTTCTTTGGAATCGTTCCTTATCAATGTTCTAGCATTCCGCGGACTACCGTCCGGCCTTACAACCCGGAGGACAAGTGTACCGTCCAGCGTCCAAGGAATAACCCCGCTCTCCCAGACCACTTCTCCTCGCCGTCGGCGAGCTGTGCTACTGCATCGCAAGGTGCTTACAGAGAAAGAGGGACAGCGAACACCTTGTGAGTCTTGGTGTGTGCGTGTTGGTTTTTCTCATTGTCGGACGGGGCTCCGTTCCTAGTCGAGAAGATCTGCGCACCGCGCGTTGCCCTATACTTATGACATCACAGTCTCCTCACCTTTCGAGTAGTGCTTCCTTCGAAGGGAGCCCGGGAAGCGCGCGCTGCCTCCATGCTGCGGAACGACGAAACTGAGGGACTTGCGGCCAAAATCGTCGCCGTTCCTGGCTATGCTTCACCTGGACGCCCGCAACTCGGACGGGAGTTTGTGTCGCTAACCTCCGACCCCTGGTGTGCGTCGGTGACCACATCTAAGGCGGTCGACGAGTATGCGGCTTCATCGCGGCCCGCATCGGAAGCTCTAAAGCGAAGGTGTCATTCAGCTTTATCAAAAGCTGAGCTATGCCATTTGGTCCACGTGTGCAGCTGCATGATTGGTCGTAGCCCGCACAATGCAGATGTTTTCGTCTCCCTCCAAGTCAATGTTGGTGGTGTCGCACTTCCGTCTAATCTAGTGATAAAGCACAAATAAATATACTGCCTGGACAGATATACCACGTTTGCCACGTGCGGTGGCCGTCGCACGGTACAACACTCGATCCTTATTACAAGAAACATCCTGTAATGGCCCAGCTCAAACACCCAGACATTGAGTTTCTTTACAGTATTCTGAAGAGCGCACCCGATTTAAGCGATTGACAATTCGGTTAGCGCTTAGCTAGCAATCTAGTCAGATCCTGCAGCGGACACCCATGATACGGACACCATAAAGTTGCTACCAGTTGTCCAAAGACTACAACGTATCAAACAGCACGACCAACACTTCCGAATGCTTCCCGTCTACCAATTCCCTTGCGCTCCCACCGCAAAAATTCCACCCTCCCTGTCTGCCAGTTACCATCATGCAAATGGCAACGCAGGACGCTCGACAATAGTCCGAAAATACGCTCTTGGGATGAATGACTTTCAAGTTGCGTCTTTCTTCCCTTTCTGTGTGGTCTCATCTTGCTTCCCTCCATTTTCTTGCTGTTCTCCGCCCTCCCTATTGCTGTTACCCTGTGGTTGATCTTTCTCATGTACCCCACTTCCACCCGTCATACCTCGCAGCATCCCGTTTACATTTTGCGCCTGAGCCATAACCATCGCCATCACCGCGAATGGATTCAGCTGTTCCGATGAACCACTACTTGCAACTGCCTGAGTTTGAAAATTTTGCATTGCCTGCATCGCTTGAAACAGGCTCATCATTGATTGCACCCCAGCAAGCACATCCGTCGTTTCACTTGCTTTCGCCTGCTGCTCCGCTGTCACATCCTTTTCTTTTTCCTCTTCCTCCTCAACATTCTGCGACGATTTCGCCTCGACATCCATACTTTCCTCCTCCCCTTCTCTTTGATGCTCCTGCAATGATTGTTGAACCCTGAGACGGCCTCCCCCCTTTCCCCTGGCCCCCGTCCAATGCTGGAATTGGTGGTGGTAAGGGTAGGGGCGGCATCAACTGTGGCATCATTGACATCGCATTCGCGAATGCTTTCATTCCTGGATTCTGCAACATAGCCATCATCCCATTCGTCATGTCTGTCTCCCCGCGATTATTCCCGCCTGCACTTGCCGCTACCGTCGTCCCCATTGCCGTATTTTCATCCCCGTCACTCTTTCCAACCTCCATCCCTACAAAACCCGGTGGAAGCGGTGGTGGTACCAACGCTGCCCCGCTCCCTTCCCCGATTCATCTAGGACCCCCTCCTCCCCTACTGTCCCCCTGTCACCTTGTGCTTTCTGTTTTACCTTAGCTGCATCTCTCGGTGTTGACACCTGTCGATTGAACGACCGCCCAGTAGGTCTCGCAACTGAACCCTCCCCAAGTGCAGTTGGCATGTCAATTCCCTCGTGTCCTCTTCATTTTTGCTCTTCTGCCGGAACCATTCTGGTATCAATGCTCCCTCCTCTCGATTCAACTCCTTATACACTTTGCGCAGCGTCACTTCTGTCAAGGAAGTCACTCTGCATATCTCAGTTTGCGTTTTCCGAACTCCATCAAGTTGACATGCAAGATATATTGCCGCTGCAGAAATGGACACTGGGTTTCTTCTTGAGCATATATTCTTGTGCAATGCGTTTTCCGCAATCCCAATCGCAAGCCTTTTTGTCCTGTCTCCCAAGTCCAGTTGTTCACAAAAGGCTGGCATGTGCGATGTGATACACGAGCTGCTTTCCGGTCGCTGCTTCTGCAGCGCCCCATTCACAACTCTCACGAACGTCTCACCTCAGTCGCATCCAGGTTTGCAGCGTTTGAAATTTCCTCTACTGTTAACTGCCGAGGTGGGATGGCCCAATGTTCGCGGTCACTTCGATCTGCTTCATGCTTGGCATCCTTGGTATGCTCACAATGCACGCCATTTTCGCCATCCTCCCGGTCTGTGTTCAAATCTTTCTCATCAGAGCTTTGGATACCGTTAATCCTTTCCACTCTTGATATTCTAGCCAACGCCTCTCAGCCGCGGCAACGAAGGCAGCGGTGGCCAGGTGCTCAACATTTCTATTGCGTAAGCTTGTATTATTCGCAGTGTGACGGAATATACGGATGGCGAGGTTGGACGTTTCGTTGTCAACTCCCAGTCGGTTGGCTAGGTCAACAATTTCAAAATATGCAACGACGGTGTGTCTCGCCTCGCCACCCGACTTGTTCCTCTCAGAAGGATCTGTTTGTTCATCTGCTCTGACTGCTCCTCCAGGAGCCCTTCCGTTATAGCCAACGTAACCTGAAAAAAGGGCATCGCCGATGACGCGCTCCATTTCGGCAAGGGAACCGCTCATCGTACGAGCAGAGGCAGCATAAACTGGCTCGCGAGAGGAGAGAGCATGCGGAAGGCGGTTATAAACCCAGCAGTACAGAAGGGGTCTGTGGGATATCCTGCAAACATTGCGGGTCACAGAACGGAACCGGTGGGACGGTTAGAGATCGACTGGTTGCATGAGGAATTCTAAGAAAATGTTGGGAAGAGGAGACGGGATGGCAGACTCACATCTACTATGTTGTTGTGCGCATTATCCGCGGTGACGACACATTGAACTTCTTCAGTCTGTGTAGTTGCATAGTACTCAGTTAAGTCTGTGATGCATCTTCTCAAGAACCATGCCACACGATTCGCACTGCACGGTACGGTTGAGCTTTCTAAAGAGGGCAACGTGAAAGAAGAAACATGATGAAAGCAAAAGGCAGAATGAAGAATGGCGAAAATGAGTAAAAGGGTTAGCACTTGCTTGCGAAGGATGGGTTTTTGTATCGCATCTAAAGCAGGCAATCGGAAGCAAATGGTACCTCACACTCTGTGGAAGGATGTTCCATGGCAGTTAACGCAATTTCTCCTCGAACCTAACATCGCGCGGAGCGCGCACGAGGGGAGAATTTAACGGTGGGCATCAAGCGGCCAAAGATGCCTTTCGTCGGTTGGGGGAGATTGAGGAGATTGGAGAGAGAGTTGCGATCGGTTTCAGCTATTCGAGAAAGAGCTGACGTATGATTAGGTTGAACAGTTGCCAAAGAAGATATGCTACTGGTGCCAAGGAAAGAGAAGGATGATGCAGTATGCTTGTACTCTGGGACTGGTCAGGAAGGGGTGGCGACGATGGCTTGAAGACTAGAGCCCGAAAAAATAGAGACGGCAACAAAAAAAATTGGCTGCATGATCGCTGGTAAACTGGCCATGTCGGAAGGGCGCGTTTCAACGTTTGCCATTACACGTATGCTACAGTTTTTTCGTGAAATTATTGCGTCGGGCAAGCTGGCAACGGCTTGCTTCTTGTACTTTTTGTTAATTTTCGTTTATAATTGAATCTGTCTTTTAATTGGTCCAACGTTTCATTATGACGCAGGTGGTTGGTCATTTGAGCTTACAAAAGTGCAGGATACTCCGAAAAAGTTGGCCCCGTACAGTAGAATTTATTGCAAAATGAAGCAGTAACCAATGCCGCCATCCACTATGAATTACAGTATGTACTGTAAAGTGCGTTTTTTGTAAGGAATACTGCTGTACAGTACAGCACTGATTTTCGGTCTTGGCTTTGCAGGAAAGGGAGAATCGCTTGATCCTCTTTCCAGCGCGAGCTGCTCGGGTAAGGTTACGTACAGTATGTCCAACATTTTGCTGTACAGTAAAAGCAGTACACAGCTGCACTTTACAGTACCATGCGTGGCATACAGTGAACCTGTACAATAGTCGTTCATTTTGATTCCGAGAAATTACTGCAGAGTACTGTAATGCACGACAAGATGGATTCTCCCTCGTACGATATACGTACATACTCACACTACTGCACTGTAGACGAACTCAGAAGGTACGCAACGTAGGTACGCAACGTGTACCTTCGTACATACAGTAATTCCGATGCTGCACTTGCAATAAACTGTACAGTACTGTACTGTGTGCAACAACAATAGCTTGTACATGCATTACAGCGGATTACTGTAATTAAGAACCCGCCTGTAAAGTACAGTACTCAATTCTTCCGGTTTTCTCCTTGAATGCAGTAACTGTGCCGTACAGTAAGTACTGTTGTGAATGGGTGTAGGCGAGGACACTGATGGTTTGTTGTTACACGTTGATATACTGTACAGTACAGCACAGTATATCGAGGAGATGCCGTACAGCTGCTGGTGAATAGCTCGTATAGTACGAGTACAAGTGTACGATCCAAACTCAAGTGCATATTGTACTTTGTACCTGACATGAATAAAATGATGCGGCGAAAATCACAAATGAAATCCCTCAGCGCGGAAACCGCCACGGTGGGCAAGCCACGAAGCAGTGAACGGCAGCAAATCGTCAGGAGTTCCGCGGTGCAGAAAAGGGTATGCGACGGGAGATGGCGTGGCGCAGCAGCAATCGTTGCCTCCACCGTTGTAGAACGCCAATACTGCAACAATTGCTGAAAAAGTTCGAAAGTGGTCTGCGCAAGGGGAGTTTGCGTTATTTCATGTATGGAAGATGTGGTCGGTTTGCGAAAATGATGTGCGATAACATGCAAAATACAGGACAGCAGACCTCCTCAGGGGAATAGCTGGCAACTTTTGCGGATCGCATTTAGTCTGTTTCACCCTTCACTATCACGTCCGGGGTAACGGATCTGTCCGTTAGTGCACCTCCAGCGCTAAACTAGCCAGACGTGTAGTGTAATAGGAACGCCACTGTAGAAACTTGTTTCGTAAGACCACACGTCTCCAAAAGTAGCCGAAACCGTAACTCTCTATCGCAATTTGTAGTGCCGCCCAGAGGTTGCAACAATATAATCCAAGTAAACTACTGTACTGCAAAACAACTTATTTCACACAACCATGCACCGCCAGATGGCATTTTCGGGAAGACGAGCGCAGGACAAGAGTCGTAATTGAAGACCCTAGAACCCGCCTGGGTATACAGCAATACAGTACTTGCCAACCTAGCTTACCTGATACAGTAAATGAATCCCCAGTCTCCCCACTCGCCATGTGGACTGGCCACTTCAGAGAGTGTATTCGGCTCTAGTTTACCAGTCAAGTCCTGGGACGTAGTTATTTGTATTGCTGCGACCGCGCACGCTGGTTTGCACATGTTTCAACAAATACCGCGACACCAGAAACACTTTGCGGCAGTGTACAACACCATTTTGCTAACGGTTGCAAATCTACGGGTAAAGAAATCTACATGTCTTTGCCGCTAATTTCTCACAGGTGTCTTAAATCGCGGCCCCTACGGTAGAACCCAGCGAGCAAACGGCTCCCTTCGAGGAACGTTAACCTGGGTGTATTCCCGCGCTTCCGAATCGTAGCGGCCTCTAATGGTAGACCCAACTCTGGAGTGTTACGGCCTGTGAAACTGCGTTTTACACCTGTTGCGAGTAAAGAGAAAATCAAGTCCAGGACTAGAGACCAAACTACAGTACAGCTCATTCACAACGGCCCAAAGTCCCTTTAATTATGCATCGTCATAATACGTCAACAAACGAATGTGATGCATCAAATGGTGATTATGACTACATCCGCTGCAGCTGCGTGTCCCGAGCAAATTGCCTGGGACATTTGCGGAATGATGTCAGAAAGTGCCACTTCACACTCGACTTGACACGTCGAGTAGCAATTGGTTCAGCGCCCAGGCAGCAGGTTGAAAGTTTGTATGTGTGTGGATGTGGTAAACGAGCCGCCAATGGGTAGCGAAGCTTCATTGCTGCAGGTAGCAAGTTGATAGTCCACCTTTCTCAGCAACCCTGACTCAAAAGGCTTTGAAATTGCAAAAAGGCGTGCTGGGAGTTGAGAGGTCATTTTCCAAGTGACCTGTTGGAATCGGCTGCGTACAGTGTCGGAATGCGTTTGTGCGGGGAGCAAGTATTGTTGTTGTTGTTGTAACCAGTTTCAGCGTTTCTCAGCCGCAATGAGGGCACAACCCGAGAATAGATATTCACAAGTCCTCCCGCCTTGCGACTGCAATTGTATTTTTGGAAACACGCTTGCAAGGCAAATGTAGCCGGGTCTGTGGTGGAGTCCATAACGTGACAGCAAGCAGAACATTGCTCACTGTTGAGATGAAGCAGGACTGTGTCCAGCGGCTAAACTAGAGCATTTGTTGATTTTTGTTGTTTCTGACTAGTCAGATATGTTGCTTCTGACAAAACCGCACGAATTGCACTGTTTCATGCTTTTTGGGTTTGCTGGATATTTGCATTTTTCGATACGGTTTTAAGTTAGTTGATAGGCATTTGCATTGGTCAGGTGGAAGGGTGCCGTGCAATGCTAGACTTTACGGTAAAGACGGAAATTTGCAACAGTCATATCCATCTTTGCTGCACGCCAGTGGTAGCAGGACGGAGAATATGGGCCAATGGACGAAATGCATGCACTGACACCGTCAATGGCAGTTCTCGAAATCAAGTTGGGCCACGTTTTGAAGTGTCCCATGTTTATGAAACAAGAAATGGCGGTGTCTCGCGTATCCGGAGTATCAAAACAGTCAAATTTGAAACACTATGAGCATACTCAGAAAGGTAAATTGTTCCTTAGAGGCGACGTAGGCTACATTACCGTCGTACAGTATTGTTACGAGGTTTAAATTAAAAAAAAACTTGATACAATCGTGAATTCATAGATTGCATGTAAACACATGTGAAAAGTAGAGATTCCAAAATGTAATTGGCCCAGTCAAAAGCTGTCTTGGTTGTGTTCAGTCTAGCAATTGTAACAAGAAACGGGAGAGTCATGGACCCAGAAACTATCGGCATCCAGCGCAAAAGGTTGGCAGACATATGCCTCCAAACGCCTTATTAGACATTAGTCTAGATACGGATAAACGAGTGGTGTGTTGTTTGTGAAAGGCGACTGTGCAATGAGGGACAGAGCGGGCGAACCCAATAGCATGCACAATACTGTACTAGCGAGACAGGCCGAATGACATTGGGCACGGATGAGCGGATGACTGTGATGCAGCAGCGTGACAGTCTTGAACCCCGAGAGTAACTCCAACCTTTGCCAGCCGTGATAGCACTGTTTATCAATTTTACCGTAAAGTTACATTACCTTACTGTACCACACAAACCAGTAACCCTTATGTTCAAGGATACCACTTGCGTAAAGATACTGCAAGGCGTTGGTGATTTTTTATCGTGGTTTGATAATTAGGACACGTGGGCAAGAGGGGAGAAGAAGCGGGGAGGAGACATATCATTCAAGGGGAAAGTTGGTTTGCAGCGAATGTGATGCAGTGCTGATGTGGACTACAGTTGTACTGTAGGGCGCTTTGCAGTACCATACCGTATTTCTGATACCTCGTTACTGCAAGGCAATTGTGTCGCAGAAATGAGTGTGCAAAGTTTCGCTGGATATCAGTGGGATTTGAACAACTGTGGAACCTAAGAACGTGACGTGACCGCGTGGAAATGCATGTAAAGGTGGACATTTGAGAGATAGTTTCGATGTGGAAGTGGTGGAATAGATGCAAGTTTGTTTGGAATTGAGTGGAAGACTGAGGCGGGGGAATTTCTTTTTCCTTCCAGCAACCAACAGGCTGTTGATTTCAGGTACACACGACTTGAGGTAGTTGAACTGTATTTAGATTGCTGAAAGAAGTGGAAATATACAATTAGGCTCAATAAGATCTTGTTGTTGATTCATGAGGCTGCAAGATATAATGCTTTGGTGCCTCTCACGTGATGAATACTGTGCATTGATGTGATGTTTTTCTCTGAATGGCATTTGACCTTTGGGTGTGATTTGAACGGATATATAAAGATGAATCAACCACGTCAATGGTAATAGCTTGTGTTCAACAACAGGTGATGCTGCAAGAGGAAGAGGTTTTTGGAACATGAAAAGGGAAGAGCCATGAGTGGTCGGGGAATTGAGGGATTGGGTGGATTCTGTTGTTACACAAGGGGCAAGGGATCGTCATAATTTTCCTCCTAATGATGAGTAGCGAGTTGAAAAGCCCTTGCCTTACACACATGCATCTGCTTTATACTAAATAGGAATAATGGTATGGTGCCATCGGGCCGTCGCTATGTTTAGGGCCTCATTTTTAGGAGCTGCGGCAGCACAAATACCAGAGTATAAGTACAGGGGATAAGTGAAGCGTGGCGCCATGCCCTCATGCAGAAAATGTTCTGTTGCGGGACATTTCAAGAGGTAAAAAGACGTGCTTTCTGGACAGCATTAGCCCTTTTCATGTTCCTCATTCCTTACCTGCAGAAAACATGAGTTTAATAAAAACATGAAAATGTATTACCTCGGCTTAGACGATGGGGTTACCGAGGATGGTCGTATTTGGCAGCACACTTACAGCATAGTACATTTATTTCCCTTTGGACTTTGCTGTCAAATTTTCACTGCCAATTTACTCTTCTCTGTGCAGAATGCATAACAACGTGTACCCGTACAGTACAGTACAGTACAGTACAGTACAGCTACACTACAGTGATGTGTAAAATTTTGGTGATCGCGTGAGAGGTGATCATGATCAGGATGATTGTGCGGAATCTGTGGTTATGCGAGGAAAGGCTTGTCGGGCATTGGCCCATAATACTTGCAAATGAATTGGTATTGCTGATCTACAAGAGATTTTTTTTCCCGTCTCTAAATCTCGCTTTTCCAAAACAGGTCTCAGGAATTTTCACTTGCACCTCCGGCGAAATTGGGCTGAATTAGAAGGTAGAAAGGGCACACAATTTCACTTGAGAGAAATACCCTGCTGCAGCGCCCTAAATGCAGGCTAGCCCAGTTATCATACCGCCATGGTCATTCCTTGCATCTCGCTGCAAATATGCGCTTTCCAACCAATTTGGCAGGCTTTTCCAATTCACGACATTAAATTTTCTCTTGTTCTCAACACTGTACGGTGTTTGTCTCTGTACTGTAGTACCGAAACTATAAAACCTATGACGAAAGGGCATAATCGACGTTTGATACTGTATCGCGACGTGCGAAATAAGACAATTGTTTACGAGTTTGGAGCATAGCGGAACAATTAGATTTTTATCACAATGCTTTCCGTTTACGAGAAAAAATAAGGAAAATTTCACAGCTTCTCGTAACTGGACCCAAACCATTCTAGAGTATCAAATCACTTGAGAATGCAGCGCCGCATCAAGACTTATTTAAAATTTAAATGCTGGGGCTTTGTTTTGTGTGAGTAGTACAGTTGTGTTGAAATGGTACAGCAAATCGACGGTATTATTCGTTTTTCTAGTTGCTTTTCCGTCGCTTTACACCCGCACATAACCTCCGCTTCTTGATGGACTTTTGACAGAGGAACGGCCCGAAAAAAATCGCAACCTCGAGAGGTGATTACTATAAATTTTTGTTCATTCACGAGATTAAGGGCGAAAGTAGTTGAATATCTGTGGCCATCTGTGTTCTGCTACATGGCATGTGCAGCGAATAAGGATAGTCAAGAATGGTGTACAATCTCATATTGTACTTTGAATCACAGCATTGTACCATAGAGTACAGTAACTGCATGGCGGAGTGACTACTGTGCCATTTTTTACTGATAAAATGAAAATATTAATTAGGCAAAATTGAGCATGAACCTTTTTCAAAAAAATGACCACTTTCGCATCTGCAGTAGTATTACAGTGCGGCCCTATTCTATATACTGTACACAAAAGCTGACAAATCAAAGAGGCCATTTCATGTCTGGAATTGGTAATTGGCCAACTGCAAGCAATTAATATAGATCTTCACCGAGATATGGCCCAGTGAAGAAGAACACATATGATACCTAAATGGAATGAATCTTTAACTTTGAAATAGAGTCTTCTCTCAGTCGGTATTGCACTGTTCAATAGCTTGCTAATGTGCGATACTGTGTCTAGTTACTGTAGAGAAAAAATACCGAAACCGCTTCTTCTACTCCTAATAAAGCAGGGGCTCATCCGTCGAAAACAAGCAAGCAGAAAATCTCGAGGTTGGCTGTCAGGTGTCCTGTATGAACTCGAGACATCATACTGTAGAATATTGAATAACATAGAATAATTGTATGATACTGTACACTACAGTATCTAGAGTACTGTACAGTACAGAACTGTACTCGAGTACTGCATATTTATAATTCTATAGATGATCGATGAATATAGCAAAAGATTGCATTTTTTTTGACGAAATAAAGTAATCTGGACCAATTTAACTACATACTCTGCATTGAAATGGACAGGGAGATAGGTGAGTTGGCCCGGGTAGAGTGCGGATTTTGGGCTTGATGACTACAGCAGTGTCTAAAGGCCTGTAGCATGGCAGGCACATGGCGATCAGGCCAGACCATTACAGAAAAACTCTTTTTTCTGGACCAATTTGGTGTCGATTGGAAATAACAGCATGGGCCAGATAGAGGGTGTGGTTTTCCGAATCGTTAAGAGTTTCGGTAGCCGATGTTACCGTTAACCTTGAGTGGTTATTTTATCCACAGTTCGGCACTACTTGTGCATCTACGCGGGCCAATGACCGAGTCTTGACTTTCCATTTTCTGAACCATTGTAGAAAATTCCTATGTTGCTGCAACTGTTAAAGTTTTGTATTTTGCGTCCTCGCAGGTTTTGCAGGTCGAACGGGCCAAAAATCCGATGATTTTTTGAGTGGGATGTTCCGGTCCCGATTCGGTCTCGGTTCCTGTATGGATCCAAAGTGCAAGGAATTAAAGAATAAATGAAATAGGGATGATTACGTGGGGCCGATGAGCGGAACTCGGGAGAAGAACAAAATTATCGGGCCAATAGCCTGGAAGGCTCGGAGAGACAGGTGACTGTTATTTCAACTTACCGACAGTCGGATTGGGTAAAGGAATTGGAGGAAATGCTCACCTCAGGAAATTTAAAAAACACTCAAGGGAGGACCTGAAAGTCATTGTTTCTTTTGCGTTTGTGTGACCGACAGTACAGTACAGTATTCTTTCCATTAAACAATCGGTAAGTAGCCTTTGCCTCGCATGAAGAGCGACAGTAAAACACAATTTGTATTTTCCGTTAATATTTTGAAAGAGATAAACGGAGGTGCAATTAGATTTAGAGTATCATAGGTTGTACTCTTTTTGAACAGGAAATGTATTCAAGTTTTGTTTGGGGACTATCACGCTGTCATACTGATACTGTGTTATGGTATCGTGGTATCAAAGGTAGCGAGATATGGTACAGTTAGGAAGGCATTAGTTTTATATAGAGCAAAGGATTTGCAAGGATGTTGTTGTATGTAGTTATGGCCATTTGTTTTATTTGGCATAAAATTAATATGTTTTTTGATTTTTTTCAAAATAAAAATTGGACATTCCTCGCCATGTGCAAAATTTTTGGGCCAGGTGTTGGCCCGATTCGAATACAATTAAAACAAAGATAAGTGCAGTAAATGAAAGCATGAAGGGTATTTGAGCGATTTGTTCGCCAATGTTGCCCGAAAAACACCAGTATTAGTCAACTATTACTTTTCTTCCAGCTCAAATTGATGAAAAAACTCGCTTGTAATCTACAAAAACTTCCGCCAACATTTGATAGATGACCAGTGTCACAGAATCAACTCACATCGACTCAATTTTTTGATCACCACTGGCTAGACAGTAAGAATGCCCCAACGTGAAAACCGGCGCACTACTAGATCTACTCCAATTCGACCAATCCGCCGTCGAGTCCTTCCGCTGCACTCATCATTCTCTTTCCCCGTCTCAAAGCCCTACACACATTCCTCTATCATCCCTCACAACACCCCTAAACCTCTCTCTCCATCCCATTTCCATCCTGCCGACCGTGCTTCAAGCCCGGCTTGCACCAATCTCCTCCAAACTCTTTCTTACCCCGAGTCTTCCTTCCGCTTGGCCGTGTCATCATCAACACCCCCCTCAACCGATCATCTACTAGATCATCCGTCGAATTCCCCCACTACCTCTTCTACTACTTACCTTCGCCGAAATCCGTCCATAATGTCAGCCTCAAGCCCGAGATGCGTTCAGCATCCCTCATTCCATCCCGCCGACACCGCCGCCCACCTTGTCCGAGTCATGCCCGTCCCCATCCAATCGCAATGGCGCTCTCAAGAAACTTCGCAGCATTTCCTTGTCTCTCAATTCCACGCCTAGTCCGCCTCCTGCTGGTAGCCCCACCTCTCCTGTTTCTATCGCTGCTACTAACATTGATCAAGAACCGCTGCCGAAGCCGTGGCTCAGTACTTTACTGTCCACCAAGTTTTATGGACCGTGCCCCCATCATCCGTCGCTTCGCAAGAACGATCTCAATTTGTTTTGTACGACACATGCTCGCAAGATCTGTCAATATTGTCACCAGTCGTCGCATTCGGCCCCCAATTGTACTATTCTGCATGTGTCTAGGTACATGTATCACGATGTGCTGCTTGCCAAGGAGGCGGGAATGTTTCTGGATATCTCGGATGTGCAGTCTATTTGAACAATGGGAATCGTGTGGTGTATATTGACAGACGTGCGCAAGCGAAATCGAAATTGGCACCGCATGCAAAGGCATGTGTTGTTTGCAGCAGGACATTGCAGGAACCTTATCGATTCTGTTCTGTGTTTTGTCGACTGGCGTTTGCAAAGGATCCGGCGGCGGCGGAGAGTGTGCCGGTGCCGGAGGCGACCCCATTGGCGAATCAGATTGCGGGGAGGAAAGGGAAGAATGCGAAGGTGGGGCAACTGACAAGGGAGAGGGGAAGGGTAAGAAAGAGCTGGAGTGTGTGGGTAAGGTGTTGTCGGGTGGGGTGAGGAAGATGAAGAGGAGGAAGAGGAAGGGGGTGCCGGTGAGGAGCATGGGAGAACAGGAGGATAGGTTGGTGCTGTATTATGATATGGCATGTTTATGTGAATGCATTCGGTGATTGGCATTGAGATGGTTGGGAAGAGGAGAATTGGTTCGATAGCGATGGTGGGGGATGAGGAAAGAAGAGTGTTGTAGAATGTGAATTGGTTGTACTGGTACGGCAGAAGTGAAAAGAATAGAAGGCGGTGTATATGTTTGTGGCTTGCTACTTGACGGAATTGAGTGAGTGGCGGTAGAGAAAGATGGTAATGCGCACAATGGAGAAGGGGATAGGAGATACGAAATTGTGTACAACAGATGGGAGGAGATTGTTAACTCTGTTTCCTTTTGGAATTGTTTGACTGTAGACATGGACACTGATGTGGGGTATGGAAGTAATGAACAAAGTGTGTTGTTGTAATGGATGCATGTTGATGAAGGGTTGAGATTTTTGTTTGAATACCCATGCACTCATTGGGCAATAAAGCTCTGTTCCAATACCAGGACGAGTAGAATGAAATTTCATACAATCTCATCGTAATACTTTGGCAGTGTATTGGTTGAAATAGAATCGTATCGTTTGTGGATGTTGAGTGCTGAAATCAATTAATCCTTTTCAGCATTGAAGCATCCCAAAGCGATGATCTTGTTTCATCATAAAGTCGTTTTCCTATTCCGCAAGGCATGCAAAGTGAATGCGAAAAGCTTAATTCGCCGCCAGTTTCCTCTGTTCTTTCGACTTGGTTTTCCTGTTGCAAAAGCCATTTTGCTCACGGAATCATTCCATACAGTACAGTACAGTACAGTACAGTACAGTACAGTACAGTACAGCACGGCAGTTACTGTACTATTCTGTACTGTACACCATTCGTACATACAAGGGACGAGGCTGGAAACAAACAAGTGGGACGTGTCCTACGTAAATTTACTCTCGTGTCTGCAAAGGGTGCTAGAGAAACAGTATTCAAGCACTACTGAAGAGATACATCGTTCAGGGGACAATGCTTGCAGAAGATTTCTCTACGCCTACAATCAAAGGCCCTCGGCTCTACAGCATGTCTCCGGAGAATCCTATCTGTACAGATGGGAAGCTGTCGCGAGCGCTGTAGTAGTTGTAATGCTAAGGAACTTCACGGTGTCATCGACAGCACTCAAAAAAACATGCAACCATACTTGATTTACATGCAGTGCAGTGCAGTACAGTACTGTACAGTGTACTAAAGAAAAGACGTGTCCCTTGACTAGCTCGAGTGTCCCATGACCTGCAGCACAAGGGCTTTTCTCAAGCCGATCTAGAGCATGTTAACTTGTCCAGAAATGCTTTGTTGAGAATGTTGCAACGAGCAAAGTTGTTAGCCTGACACAAGCAGTGCCGAGCTGATAATTTTGGTAATTCCAATCGAGTGAACATTTTTGTGATGTATCACATGACAGGGCATTTGGTGTACTGTACTGTACTGTACTCCAATTTGGTTTCATCCAGTAAAGCGCAGTACAGTACTGCACTGTAAAGTACAGTAAAAGGCATACGGTAGCGCAAAGCCCTAATCAATTTAAATGCCCTAAAAATAAAGAATGAATACCTAGAAAATATGGAAAAAGTAGCTTTGACATTTGCGAGATTCATCTGCTGAGTCCTACTTTGCGCCATTACCGAGTCAAGCAAGTACAGACGGCACCCGTTTTGCAGAAACCACGTTGCGCCCAACCTTGACGGCTGGCTGCATATTCCGAAACATATCGCCCGCTGTCTCACATCCAGTCACCGCCTCTCCCAATCAACCCTACACAAACCACATGAAATTCTTCACAGCCTGCAAATCGCGCCCCAACCATACCCGGCACAACCCTCCCCTCATTCAATGCAACGACCTCAAAATCCAACAAAAAGCCACTCTCAATTCCATAAACCATCCGTGAATCCTTAGAGCTCTATCCCCGACCCAAACGCCCAACCCAGGTTGTAGTCTCCTCGAGTCGCGACACCCCCAAAAAGAGCCACCAAAGCCGCGTCGCATTCTCAACCACTACATCACGCTCCTCTACTTGTCGTTACGCCCACTACCCACACATGCTCACCGAACCCCACCACCTCCCATCACCATCTCCTTGACCCTCCACCAACTACCATCCTCCAAACCATCACAAACGCACCCCAATTACACATCCCTCCCCACCGAACCACCTTGCGAAATCAACCAACCCCAAATCAGCCACACCTTTACAACCCCAGTCCACCCCCGTAGCACCCTACATCACTACCGCCCTCCCTCAACATACACAACTCCCAACACCCTACATATCAACCCTTTACAACTCTCCATTCCATATGCAACACGCCTTACGCGCTATGAATAACAAAACGGAAGCATCATGCCGCGCCTAGCATCGAGACCATCCGAATGTACACGACACTTGATTGTTGTCGCTCAACCGGACGCGCGTGAGAAAGTGGCAGAGCGGTGAGCGCGGGGGTGTGTGGCACAATGGCCATGAGCGGTACTATTTCCCGGCCTGGAATTTTTTTTGGAGTTATCGTTGGGGTGTGGCGCAGCGTGTGCGACGGGGATTTGAGGTGTGGCTTTTGGGAGTAGGATGGGGGGGGTTGTGATGGTTATTTGTATTTGGGATTTGGTCTTGTCTCGTGTTTGGTGCAATTTCCGATCTCGTGTGACATGATCATACTGCGCGTATCGGAGTGACTGGGGAATGGTTGATTTGGTGGGCTTTTTCTTTTGTTGCGGTGGGGTTGCGCTGGATGGTTGTTTTGTTGATATTTTTTTTTTTTTTGAAATGCAGATGGTGTTGACACCAGTACAGTATGTGGTGTTGTATTTTTTTTTGTAATGCTGGCAAACGGGAGATGGATGTCAATAGTGTACTACTGTACTGTACTGTACTGTACTGTACTGTACGGAACCATATGCCGTTTGCTTGCGCCACGGCTACTAAAGAAGGTTGGGGGTCGTACAATCGTTTGGGATTTTTTGTTTGGAATTATGGATTGGCATCACTAGGAGCGGCAGGGTGTCTCCGACAAATTATTCGATTGTGATACAGTACTGTACTACATGTACTGTACAGTAGATGTCTTGAGGGTGGCCTTTGCAAAAGTAACCCGGCCAATTGGTGCATTTAGGCGGATATTATTCGGTGTGAAGGGTGAGAAAAAAGGTGAGGGGTTCAACAGCGAAATTTCAAGGGTGTGTTTTCGGTGACGCTCTAGCTAGTTGTCAAGCAAGCGGTCCTGGCAGGCCTTGCATGTCTCCTGAGGTTATGATTAGCTCTGTTTTATGCGTTGCCCTCATAAGTTATGATTGTCAGATTACGAGAGCCTCTGGACTAACTGACCTTCCGCTTGAGCGATCGCAAACGAAAGGCCTTTTGTATTTTCTTGGCGCAATGTGTCTCTTAGGACGCTTTCAATTGATTATGAAGGGGAGGGCAATAAAATGATGCAAATTCGTTGAGAGGGCATCTCATTTAAAATACTCTCCAATTGAGTTTACTCACGCCACGATTTCGCACTAGGCGCCCAACTTGCCGAGTTGACCGCGTAAGAGGCCAAGGTACACAGAGCATCATTTCACTTTCTAAAGGCCTTCTTTTTTTTGGCTTTCACCGCTTTTTTTAGAATATTGCAGGTCATGTACCAACTGTTTGGACTTGAGAATACTCAAAAAAATTTCCACAAACTGCGGTTGCCGGTGGATTACAGGCGCGGAAGTAAACTCTCCCCAACATGCTTAGAGCAACCAATCCAACCTGCTGCTGTGCATTCACCATCCACAGGCAATTACAACTCGACTCACAAACGGGATGTTGATGTCAACAACCTCATCGCAGCAGCACCACTGATACAGACATTGCGACCGTTGGCTTCAAAGTGCAATGCACTGCATTTTCACATGCAAACTTGCATCTCCATCGTTGGTCCGTTGGGTCCACTTGTGACCATTTGTTCACTGTATTAACAAGGAATGACGATAGAATGTTCCTCAGGCACTGAACCACCATCAATTGCCACACGGAACAGTGTCTCTGGCAGTCATGCCGTCAACAACGTCTTGTTACGTGTCTGTGGACAGTGAGATTCAGTAGGACGAGCGAGGGTTTGAATGTGCAAACGTTACATTAGTTGTTCTACAATTTTGTAAATGGCCTTGTCTGGCATTTCCAGATCTGTTTCACTCGTAGCATCGCCTAGTGACGACAGGTTACTCGGGCGCGCAAAAGACAGGGAAGACATGTTAAAAACCGTGGCAATGGGAATCAGTCCCTAGTGCACGAGTCGCCAATGCTGCTACGTAAAAGCGTTGCTCGGGGGGACAGGACCAATTGCGTCAGATATGGAAGCTACGGTGAAATGCTGTGGACCTCTCCGCTGTAGAAGAAGAGGCGACGAAGGAACCCAAGAGACGACCGGTTGAGGAGCGGTACCTGAGTTGTGACGAATGGCAGAAACGTTGAAGGCGTTTGTGGATGTCATTGAAAGTCGAGCAAAGATGCAACTGCAGGCGAGGGTGACACCAATTCGCAGTCACTCGCGAAGCAAATGAGTACCAAGAATAGAACAATTCTCGGTTGAACGCCCTTGCAGCAAATGTCACAAGGGAATTGATGTGCGCGATACGCGTCACGTCGAAAGAGTGAGTACACTAGTTATATTTTGCCGTAAGGTGCTGGAAAGGTATGTTATAAGTACACCATGATGTTGTCGCAAGTTGCAAGTGCATTTTAGCGCGTTAAGCAGGAAGTCTACAAAGATGTCGCCAATATCATTTCTTTCTTTGGAAGGCAGCTATTGTAATGCGGCCTTCACAGAACACCTCGTCGTACATGAAACGGTTTCCTTTTGGATTCCGGAGGATGCGCACAGTGCGCTCATTGACATCTATTATCCAGTACTCTGGAATACCGTTGATGGCGTACATAGTCTTTTGGTAGTGCTGTCGTATTCTAGTGAGGGGTTGGACACCTCCATCACCGCGAAGATGTCTCTTGGTTCAGGATGGTCATAACCGTCTTTCTAAGAAAGAGTTATATCTGCCCCGATTCCGATTTACCGTCCATTACAGAAATAGGACCAGCTGGACCAATATCAGCCACGTCGAAAAAGTTAATTACCAGTAGACGATTGAGGTTCTTTACGACTTTGTAGTGAAGGGGCGATTGAGGAAGCATCGGAATGAAACGCCGTCAATCAGCTCGCCTTGAGCATGGTCCAAATATCCAGTCTCAATCAACTTGTGGTATTCCTCAACCGTCAAGCCCCTAGGATTATGGCTCGCAGCAGCATAATGCAAACACATCATTCGGGGTGTGATCCTGAATCGTCAAGTTGGATGGTTCGAAACTAACACCGACGTTCCGCCACGAGATATACGAGAGGGCCACCGCAGTTGTCCCGAGATGAAGCAGGCACTTGATGATGTCATTAGCTGATCCAATGCAAGAGAAAGGACTTGGCACCGAGCAAAACACGATGCAGCCCGGAACTGGTGTACTGAAGAAAAGTGCGCAAAACAATTGTTGTCTCGTAGACAACGCGTCTACCTTTTGCGAAAAAGAGAATCGTGGTATTGGGATGTCGGGTGGACAGCCAGCACCAACAAATCGGTAACCCTCGACGTTGAGGAAAATTTCATGCGAGAGTACTTTGTTATTTTTTGTTTGTAGTTGAACAAAGTTCACCTATACACGTGGCAGGTCCACCTGTGGCAGGAGACGATCGGAACGTTTGGGAGTTTGGAGAGCTTTGTATGACCACATGATTTGGTGCAATGGATTAAAACTACACGAAACAGCACTAAGGGTTCTTCCAAGAGGAGCTCCTGCGCAGACATCTGCCGAGGAAATCGTCGTGACGCTGCAGGGGCTGTTTATGCGCATCAGGGATTCTGTTAATTTTGCGAAACATGTATGTTTCGGCCTAGTGAGAAGGCAGGTGATTTGCCGCCGAAGGCGCAGAGATGCTGCGCAGACTTGTTTACGCCCTTTGAGGGTGTTTAGATTCATCGTCATCAGGGCACGTGACGAATTGCGATGAAATGATTGCAACTGAGGCTCCGAGAGGAGCTCTGTTTTTTTTCCGAGGAAGGCGTTGCTGGGCTAAAGGGTGTGTCAATATGAACTAGGGCCCTGTGATGACCTGCGGAGACAATTGTCAGCCCTGCGAGGAGGTTTGTGTTGAAGTGTGACTAAATGCGCAGAGGCGCGGCGAAGACTAGAGGTGTGTAGTGGTGCTTTGCGGGCGGCATGGATTCGGAGTGGGATGGGGGGATGCGGGGGGGATTTTTCTCGACTACTGCATACGGCTTCCTGGCAAAAATTACACGGCATCATCATGCCGAGTACAGTATTTGAGAAGTCAAAAGCAAATTACAGAATTACAAGAATATAAATTTAGTATTCATTTTTGAAATTTAATTTCAAAGCCCGAAGTAAACGTACAGTGCTGTACAGTTACTGGCTTTCGTCCCACGCGCCATTGCAGAGCTTTAACAGGCAATATACTGTACCGTACCGTACAGTCTAAACACGAAAACTAAAAAAAAAGAAAAAGTACAGTTCTCAGCGCAGCCAATCCACAAGGTACTCAGCGATTGTTTCCATCCAGCAACGGTCGGGCGCGTCTCTTTCCGCGCAGCGCAAACGCTCCATGCGTTTACCAATTTTTTCTCCTTCTTCCTCGTTCCAACGCGCCAACGCGGAAGAATATCCTGCACCCGCCCTTGCTGCACAACTTGGTATAAAAATGCCACCAAACCTTCCATCGCTTCCCTTCTCCCCCCTTCCCCTTGCCCCACTTACGTACCCTAACCAACCAACAACCCACCTCCTTCCAACCATGTCCCCCACTCTCCCCACACTCTCGCTGGCCCAGCTTGAGTCTCAGGATCCCAACATCTCCCCACTCATCTTTCAGCAATATCCGACGCCTTTGGTCCCAACGGCCCAGGAATCCTTCTCATCAACTCGCTTTCCCCGAATTCACCTCATACCGCGCCACTCTTCTCTCCTCCGCTCGCACCCTTGCCAACTTGCCACCTCAACAACTCGCTCAACTGCAGTCCGACTCTGAGAATTTCAATGGCTGGAGCCGTGCACGCGAAAGTTTCAAGGAAAGGTAGACACCTGTAAGGGCAGCTTCTACGCAAACCCAATCTATGACAATCCGGCGGGTCCATCACCCGACCTCGTCCAAAAATATCCGTACGTACCCTCCACATCTTGTCCAACCTCCTGACCAAAGCCTGTAATCCCTCCATTCTCGCACCGCACCTCTAACATTTTCTTAAACTTTATTCCATGCCCTATCACCAGATCCTACCTGAGCTCCAACATTTGGCCCAAAGACCCATGCTGCAGCCAATTAGAGCCCTCATTCAAGTTTATCGGCCGCTACATCAACCAAATCGCCTTACGGCTCGCCGCCACTGCGACGTCTACGTAGCCAAAACCCTAGGCCCCAACGCCACATTCACTTCGCTCCACGCTTCCTCTCCGAATCCAAGGCCGCCAAGGGTCGCCTCCTCAACTACTACCCGCCCGCCACCACCTCAACATCCTCCACGTCGGTTGACTCCCTCTGGTGCGGCTACCATAACGACCACGGCACCCTCACCGGCCTTTTGTCGGGCCAATTTTACACCACCACGGACATGACGTCCTCCCCAATCCCCAGATCAGCCTCAGGCTTGTACGTCTCCCGTGACAATCACCCCCGGAACAAGTCACCATCCCCTCAGACTGCATCGCATTTCAACTGGGCGAATCCGCGCAGATTGCAACCGGTGGCATTCTCCGCGCTACTCCGCATGCAGTTGTCATGCCCGCGGACATGATAATCTCGCACGCGTCACCTTGGCTTTGTTCTTGCAGCCTAATCCCTGGAGGTACTTGAAATGCCCACCGGTATGACACCCGATGATGCAAGGGCTGCCATCCGTACCAACGATAAGGTGCCCCCGTTGGGTGACAGGTACCATCAAGGTGACACCTTTGGGCAGTTTGCAGAACGTACCGGCAAGGCATACGCCGCGTATACCTAGCCCACACTACATCCAATCGCTAACACAGCTGACACATAAACTGTAACAACCCCACGACACACTCGCATTCACCCCCCACCCCCACCCCGCATAACAATCGCGCGTCATCCAACGCGATGAACAGCTGCCCATTCCACACACCGCCACATACCAGCCCTCATGCACCTGTCGAAAGCTGGTCTCACTCCACTCCATCCCCATCTCCAAATCCGCGACATCCCCTTCCAATCTCGCCCAAACGCGCGCCGAACCGTTGCAACGCAGCGTGCATCGTGATTCATGACATCAACGTGAGCCTCGCGCGTCATAACGCGGGTCCTCAAAGTGGTCAGTAGTGCAGCTCGGAGTTGTGAGGTCGGTGAGTAACATGCCGTGGACTTGTGTGGGGGCTTGGTGGTGGGGGATTTGAGAACTGCGGGGTAGCATTTGTTGCGAATGGGATGTCTTGTGTAGCCGGGGAGGATGGCGGGTGGCGGTGGGGATTCGTCCGAGGATGGCGTGGAGTACAGGCTCGGAGAGAAGTGTGCCGTAGGTGAAGACGGGGTTGGGGGTGGGGATGTTGAGGGGTTGGGGTGGGGTGGGGGGATGGGGGGAGGTGGATGGGGCATTGGGGTTTGGTTGAGTGGGGTTGGGGCGGGATATTTGTGCAGGGTGTGGGCGGTGGAGGTGTTATTTGTAGAATGGATTTTGTATGCAGGTTTGTTTTCTGTTGTTGTGGGGTATTTTGTGCTGGCGGTCCAACGTTGCGTGAAAAAGTAAGTTGCGGTGCGGCTTGCGATGAATACGTTGCGTTGCGAGTGAACGCGGTGACGCGAGTATCGTTCGTAGTTTTGTTGGCTATATCAAGTCGTGCGGGCTTGATGTTGTAGGATTATAGCGTGCAGTGCAAAGGATGCGAGATAAAGGTGTGCTCGTGCTCGGCAAGTGGTTGAGAGTTGTACTGTCAATTGGAAAAGGCGTTCATGAGGCAGACATCGCGATTGATAGGGCAGGATTAGCGTCGACTGCTTTTCAGTTATTACAGTACTGTACAGCAGGATCAGGTTAACCTTGTCCCTGAGTACAAGACGCTCTGTCCCAAAGGGAAACAGTTATTCCAGTACCACAGTACAGTACAGTACAGTACAGTACGGTACCATGAATAAAAAATGTACAGTATCAATACTGTACAATACATAAAATGCCGCCCTAAAATGCAAAATTTCCCTTTTAAAATCCCACGCCGCCGATTTAATCTACCGGCCGTCAAGCACGACCAATCTCCCAAACACCAGTGTGGCTCGCCCAGCGACCCAAGCTTCCGTCAAACCTCAACCATCCCCGCTATCCTCCTCTTATCAGCAACCGATCCATCCACCCCCCACACAAACCACCCACCTGTCCCACACCAAAACGCCATGACAACCCCGAACGGCAAACTGCTTTTCGCAAAGTCCATATCCCTCCGCCAATTCTACAAGTATCTCTCCCGTTACATCCGACAAGGTCCAATCTCCCGCCGTGTCATACCGCCCGCCAATTCAGTCCTCGCCCCTACAGACCCTGGCGTCGGCATTTTCTTTTACCCTGCGGATAGCTGGACCAAAACAAAGGCGCTTGCAACCGGTCCTTTGGGCGAGACCTCCGACACCATACACCCTTCCAAATTCCAGATTTCACGTCCTTTAGTAACTAAGGATGCAAAGCTATCCCCGGAATTGCAGTATTGGGGTGTTGGTGGCGCCGTTCAGGTCACCAAGAATCTGCTCAGTGGTGTGTCAGAGGGCTTTGCTGTCACTCTGGAAATCAATGGTGTCGGATATCGCGCAGAGGCTGATGAGGATAGGAATCGCTTGGTACTGCGTCTGGGCTTTTCCCATACCATTGAATTGCCGCTTGTCGATGGCGATGTGTTTTTCAAGGTAATCAACCCGCAGTTGATTCAGGTCGCAGGTATCAATCGTGCACAAGTCCATCAAATGGCTGCCAAGGTCCGATCATTCCGCCCGCCGGAGCCTTACAAGGGCAAGGGCGTGCGATACAAAAATGAGCCTGTAAGGAGAAAGGAGGCAAAGAAAGATTAGCTCACAAGAGCCTACTCCCCAACACGCCCTCCCAGGCTCTGTTTTTTCATTTTACAACGTTAACTTGTTACAATCCCATCCACTCTTATTAGATCCCCTTGATCAATCGAACGATGCCGCCATCCTTATCAATAACAATAAACACAACCACCACAGCATCCAAAGCTGTCAAGCATATCACAGCCTGATTCGAATCCTTTCCACTGGCGACTCAATCCCGTCAGTGATTCCACACTCCACTTGAAAATGTTCCACATACTGTCGCTTAAGAGCGCTGTCAAGAATCCTCTCGTGCACCCCGGCTTCATGCGCCCCCTCTTGAATGCATTATACACATTCCTGGATTCCCCCGAGTTGCTCCGCAGATGTTTCGCCTTGCGGGCTGCGTAAAATATTCGGAGGGCCATATCTGGCCTAGCTCCTCTTCCACAAACCCTCATCAACGCGTCGTAAACTTGACGCTCCTTTAGGACATCCCGCGATGCCTCATCCGGACATCCTCGCAACCTTTGCCACAGTTGTACTGCTTTGGATACATCACTGCCATATGTACTGATTGCCGCATTAATCATTGGTGCCGTCCATGTCATTCCTCTTTCTAATGCTTGCGTCAAAAGAAGATCCGCGGTTTCAGGATCTTGAGGCGAGGACCGGGCGCAACTCGCTATCGCCGTCGTGTACAAAACTTGATTCGGTCGCATCCCACATGAGTACATCATGTCTAGGATCCTAGTCGCCAGCGCCACATCACCGCAACAGTTAGCAGCGACAAGAATTGCATGAATAGTGTGCTTGTCCGGTAGAATACCCGCCGCAAGCATTTTGGAAAATGCAAACTCAACGCCATTCATATCCTTTGCATAACCAAACGCGGTGAGCACTGCATCAAAATACTATACGCAACGACGCCAGAGAAACATGAAAAAGGTCAGAACACCACCATAGCGCTGTGGCGAAAACTCTCCAATATTTCAATTTGTTAGCACTGCTTACCTTCTTATCAGGTCTTTTCCCCTTCGCCCAGTCCTCTTCCAAAACTTTTCGCCCGTCCCAAATCCATATCGCCCTCGGCTTCTCCGCATGGTTCTTAGTTAAGACCCTCAGCATGACGGTCTCTGTTGTAATGTTCGGCACAACCCCCTTCTTTCCATGCTCCCCAATACTGCATTCACAAATATCTCCATAGGAGTACGATACTTGCGTCCCCCCCAGCAACTCGGTAATTTGTCGGTCCAAACTGCCGTCTCCAACAACACATTGTACGTAACAACATCTGGTTTAACCTCACTCCTTAGCAACCTGCCAAACAAGTCAGCTGCTCAATGAATCGCCCTTGCTTTCCCAGGGCAGTATACAAGTGTTGAAAGAGCACGGATTGGGGCGAGGGACACCTCTCCCTGGCGGGACCCCTGCAATCATCCAATCCAAACCCGCAACGCCTGCAAGATGCCTCCTTTCCGAATCAAAGTTCTCAACGCAATATTCCAAGTTTTGGTCTCGGAACCGACACCATCCTCTGCCATCCATTCCAACATTGTCATTACGCCTCCTGACTCGAATGTGGCACGGCCCATGCATCACAAGCTTTCAATGCGACGGACAGACTTGCATTGTTGGGCGGGATATTAGCACGCATACGAGTCAAGACATTAAAAACACGGGAGGGGTCGCCGTGAGTTGCATGTGCATTGGCTATGGTGGTGTAATTGATGACGTTGAGAGTAAAGCCTTGTGAGACAGCATAACGGACGGCATTGTTCATGGCAGGAAGGTCGCCAGATTGAGCATGACGAAGAATGAGATTGGAAAAGTAGGAGGGCCGATTGCGGTGATTGGGAGTATTACGCAAGGGGGTTAGAGCGGGAGGGAGTTGATGGAAGTGTTTGTTGCGGCTGGTGTTTGACGGCGGCATGCGATGGTGGGCAGGATAAGTGGGGTTCGCAGTGCAGCGAGGAGTGGACTGTAGACGGCGTTGGCGGCGAGATTGGGAGCCGGAAGGAAGGCGTTTGGAAAGGGCATGGCGGTACAGATGGCACGTGTGAGGGAGATGATTGTGGAAGATATGAGCGTGGTCAGACTGGGTTACAGGGTGATTGAGGGTGGCGCTGAGTGCTGGTTGAAGTCGTGGAGTTGATTGAGAAGAGGGAATGACAGCTGGAGTGGAGTGGGATGGGGACAGGAAGGAGAAATGGACGAGCTGCAGTCTTTTAAACTGGTTAATGGTTGGATTTGTTCTACCGCCATCTCGGACCATAATCTCTCCTCGAATGGCATCTTGAACATCATCCATACCACGATATTATCATAACTGCGCTGGTGATCCTTGTTCTCACATGAGAACATTCAAAGATGGTACGATACAGTACACACTTTCCTGTACTAAACGTATAGTACGGTACAGTACTGAAACCGCTGTCATTAAAGTGCTCGAGTGCTTTAGAAATCGTAATATCACTGTATCGCGATAATTTCTAGAGAGTAGTTTAGCAAACGCAGATTTTCAATTAAATTATGGAGATTTCACGGTTTGGGGGTATCAGCCTTTACTCTCGCGCATTTACAATAGGTGGGTTTACTTGAATCTTCCGACTTTCCAGCGTTGGAATTTTCTTGGAGCGACGCAGGATTTGTTAATTGGTAGTACCAATTGCTGACATTGCCAATAAAAAGTTGACATATGGCATCGAGTATTGTTGAACCCAACTCAGCTTAGGCAGGGACAAAGGCAGGCCTGTCAAGGCGTAGTGATAATATGTCAATATGAGACACGTGTCACCGCGCGATGGCACCGACGTTAAGCACTGTCAACACCCTCGGTGAAAACCGCAGCTTGCCATGACATGTTTTAAAAGCTGACCTGAGCTCGTTGGGGGTTTTGGAGACACAGGTAAAGTGTGGCAGTAAGCTTGACGGTAGTCAACGACTGCACACCGCAAGGTCGTCGCCCTGGGGCTTTTCCGGCACTACACCCTCCTTTATTAGTAAACTTTATTGAGTCTACAACTGCAACACTTACGGTATTCAGGCCGCGATTGTACGCTGCCTCGTAAGTGACGGTGACTTGCGAGGTTCCCATGACACGTAGTGGCGACAGAGAATAAAACTCAGCCCTTCAGGGCGACATTTACTGTACGTATTGTACAATAGAATACTGTAAATCATTGTAGCAGAGGCTATAAAATTAAAAAACTCCTACTGTACAGTAGTGTCTGTCAGTGCTACTGTCCTCGCATTGTATTGTACAGTTGGGAGCACAAGCATCTGAATATGGAGATCCTGATGGGCGCTGGACAAGGATGGTCAAAGCTGAGCTGGGAACTATCAAAAGGGCAACACCAAAAGTGGCACCTGTTAGCAGCGTAACTTCTACGCTTGCATTGCTGGCGTCCGATGGGTCTCCCTGATTTGGAGGGCTGGGATTTATTCGTTAGTGCATTCACTTCCCAAAGGACGTGGGCGACCACTGAAAAGCCAGCAGTCGTCCATCTGTGGCTGAGGCTTGTCCTTCGACATGGGTGTGGTTGAGGCTTTCGCATTGACATGCGCCGTTCGATATGATCTGGTGTATGGCGGAGAGTCTCCGAGACCTCTGCGCACACGAAGTAGAACGGCCAGCTAGACCTTTACAGTAGTCTATATAAGCCCGCCTATCGGCGGTGAAAGTAAAGTGAGCACACCAGCTCTCCCGTATCTCTCATCCATTCGGCCTGATCGGGCTCAACCTCCGTCAGTTTATAGGCCCAGGGCATTCGCTGCTCTGATAACCGCACTCCTCCGTTCTTTCCTTCCCGTCGTCCGCCGTCGTCCTTTGCGGTCTTTCTCCCTCGTCGCCCGTCAAGGACAACTCGGACAAGCCGGGCATCCGTGCTCTCGACGAAAAGAGTGGCAATCACCTCTGGCGTACTAGCGTCCTAGCGCGCATTTGCGCCAAGGTACTGCACTCTATAGTCAGAACCTCTTCCGTGGGGGCTGGTACAGACGTCCCTCTGCCGCGACAAGTGAAATGACCTCTGAGATCGCTGCCGCATCTCCTCAGGACGCGCCCTCTACAGACCATAAAGACAAAGCGGAACAAGTAAGCAACATACTCTTATCCGCTCTCAGTGATCATGCTCCCCGTGTGGTCCGTTCGGTTTTTGGGAAACTGGACCTTATTGGCCAAGTTGTACGCGCGAAAAGATTCCAAGTCGAACGCCATGAAGATTGCCAAGATGGGCGAGCTCGTTTCTCTGAGGTACACGTCTATTCGGGACGACATGTCCAAACATGCGGACCTCCTGGCAGGTCTAGTTGAACAACTGGCCAACATGGGTGCCTCTCTAGAAATAAGTTAGCCGTCAGAATCTTTGTGGCCTACGTGCTCGTCGACACATTGATGCCGTTCAATGCGTCTGTTAAGACACTGGACAAGGAACTCAACTAGGAAGACGTTAGCGCCGCCTCCTCAATGAAGTCTTTAAGGTCGTGGAATGACTTATCTGGACGCGCCGCACCTGCGAAGTCTGCGTGCAGGATCTGCGACAGGACCACTCACCCGACGGAACGTTGCTTTCTCAACCCGCTGAACCCCAAAAACCAGCTAAACCTGCGGGAGAAGACCGTGTCAGACATACTGGGACCTCTACATAGAGACAGGGTGCAGCCCAGGTCCGACGGCAAGGGGCCCAAGGGGAAGAGGAGAGGCCAGACTGAACGCTCCGCCATGGCCAAGATTCACAGTAGTGGCCAGTCTCGTCGTGGTCCGGACCACATGATGCTAGACAGTGGGACCACTTCAGACATGACCGCGAGGGCCGATCGGATTCACGGACAGTCTTCTTGTGACGTCAAGATCCAGTTGGCCGACGACTCGGCGGTGAAGGCCTCTTCCACAGGTAGGTACGCATTCTGTAAAGTGGGCGACAATTGAAGGGAAGCAGAAGGGAATCCTTTCAGACACTTTGATTGTTCCCCATCTAGCCCCCAGTTTGTAGTCCGTACCGGCCCCCGTGAACAAGAACATCGCCGTGGCCTTCATGCCCAGCCAGGCCGTACTCACAGATCTTGGGCGATTGCGCAGTTCTGCAATATGTCAAGAGTGACCAGTTGGACTGCGATTCATGCACCAAGGGGATGTACAAGAATCGCTTCTCGGGCTCACTCATCAAGTCCAAAATGTCTATCGCCTCCACGTGGACACGAAGGGGAAAATTGAAAACCCGTCCATAGATGGCCACAACTTCTTCTTAAACATTGTGGACGACTTCGTGCAGCTGATGAAGAGCAAAGAAGAGGCCTCAGACATACTGCCTCGCTTCGTCAGGCGCTTCGAGAAGCAGTCTGGCCACTACGTCCGAGTTGTGCATACGGACGGTGGGTACGAATTCAAGCGTGCACTGGCCTATCTGGACGTCCAAGGGGTTGACGTACCCGTTACGGCTCCGTACCGTCTGCGGTCAAATGGGTTGTCTGAACATACGCACAATATGATCCTCTCGGCCGCCCGGAGCTGCCTATAAGAGGCCAAGCTACCATTTCGTACTGGCACTACGCTGCACGCCACGTGACAGACGCGCGCAACGCTGTTCTCCACCGTAAGACGTGCGCCACCCGATGTAGATCGTCTACGTTCCTTTGGTTGTCAGTGCTGTACCGCTCTCGGTCAAGAAGCTGCCACGTTCAGACTCCGCTTGCGCCGCGGTGTCTGCTTACTTAATGAGTGTGGCGGACTGTATCGCGTGCTGAAATCCGATGATCGTGCGGACCAGACAAGTCCGCTTCAGTAAGTCTGTGTTCCCCGCCCTGGATGGCTTGCAAGGCGCCCCAATTAGACCGATACGGATGGTGACAGCAATTTGTCGCTATCAGCATCGTCGATTCCGCCACGGACGGCCCCGATCCTATGGAGGACGCTAATGCGACGTTGGACTCGGACAAATCGCCTCCGAGGCAGTGGCGATGCTGTTGACGACGCGCTGTCCAATGTGATCAACCAAGATGCCCGCACCTACGTCCTTGAGTGGCCAAGATCGCTCGGAAAAGAATCCTCCGACGGCGACCAAGAGGACTCAGAAGACCAAATGGATCGCGATTTGCAAGACGAAGAGGACGATGGGCAAGCTAGACCAAGTGGACGGTACTTGATGCGACCACAGAGACGCGTACACTACTCAAAGATGGCCCTGCCGGACGCAATCTCCACTGAAGACAAACCAAAGATGACCACCACGCTGCGCAGTCCCGAATGGCTCTGGATGCACTCTGTCGACGAGGAGTTCTGCAACCTGTCGCCAACAAGACGTGGACTTACTGCAAGCCAACCCCCGATTGTGCGCCGCTGCCCTTTGGGGTCATCCTTCGGCTTAAGAGAGACTCATCGGGACGGCCTGTACTTTTCAAGGCCCGGCTCGTCGCCCGCCGCAACTTCCAAACGGGTTTCGACAACTACCCCAGCTGTACGCCCCGCTGGCGTGCATCGAGATCATGCGTGCGCTCATGTCCATTGCGGTCGCCAAAGATTGGGTGATGCGCCAGGAGGACGTCAAAGGTGCGTTCTTACACGCGACGTTGCCCAGTAAGCACCGAGTTTGGAAACGGCTCCCGGAGATCGCTTAGGTCAAGTAGGCTGATGGTCGAGTAGTCCGGTTGGAAAATTCTCTTTATGGCCTGCGTCAAGCGCCCACACTGTGGTATGACCACCTCGCTACACAGGCTGACCATGTGGGCTTCGCGTGCTCCGAGACTACCGACTTTCTGTTCCTATCGCGCGGGTCCGCTCCGGTCTAAATCGTCATCTACGTGGACGATTTTCTGCTTTTCGGCTCTTCACTGCTGTTTTGAAGGCCAAGGAAACCCTCGACAAAATCTTCGCTTTGACCGACTTGGGGTGCTGCTCGCTGTTCCTCGGAGTCAAGGTGGAGTATTGTCCTAATGGTCTGTTCTTGTCGCAGAAGTCCTAAGAGAGAAGGTGCTTCTGTCAGAATGCATAGTTGGCTATAAGTCCGTCAGGTCGCCGCTCCCACTCGCGCATCCGCTGTATGAGAAGAAAAAGCCACTTAGCAAGCAGCAGATCGTGGAGGTGCAGAAGATTCACTACCGGCCCATCTTGGGTTCCCTGCTGTACTTCTCCACTTGGACTTGTCCTGACATCGCCATTGCTGTGTCCATGCTGACCAAGTCCCAGACCGACCCTGCCCTGGCTTACTGGAAAGCGATGAAGCATCTGCTCCGCTACCTGGCCTGCACGACCCATTATGGATTCTGGCTACCGTCTACACATGGTACAGTCGATGTCCAAGCATGGTCCGATGCGGACTGGGCACCAGATCATACGCAGCGTCGCTTGCGCTCCGGGCTACTGGTCCGTATCAAAGGAGATCCAATCATCTGTTCCTCCGAGCTCCAGGCAGCCACCGCTGAGTCGACTACAGAAGCTAAGTTCTCTGCTCTGGCGGTCTGTTTCCGTGAGGTCAAGTGGTTGAGGTCGGTTTTGGAGGAGCTCAGGGTGCGCAACAACACCCTTTCTGTTGTCCATCGGGACAACCGCGGTATGATTGCGTGGACCACTGAGGTCAAGGGTCTGCGCCACGTGAAGCACGTGGGAATTAAGTGCCACTTTGTCCGCGAGATGGTCGAGGAAAAGTCCGTCATGGTGCCTCATAGAGCGACCAGCGACAACAAAGCCAGTGCGCTCACAAAGCGGTGAAAACGCAGCCAAGCAGACACTGGAAACACATACTCACAGATGAGCGAGCAATAAAAATACAACTAGAAAGCTGCACATAATGTTAGAAACAAAAGCAAAGGGCTCTAGGAACGAAAAGCGGCAAGGTACACAGTTCCAGCGGCAAAGGCGACGAGCAACAACAGCACGAGCAGAAAAAACATAGCGTAACATCATATAAAAGATAGCGTAATGGTCTGACCTGGAGGAAAAAGAGCAGTAACGGAAATCTGATGCGGAATCACATCGCCTAAGTCCCTAATGCAACCCGGCTCCTACACTGCAGTACATTAATGGTTATAGGTACAGAGGGGTGGAGCTCCTTGAAAAAATTTAAAATAAGGCCTCTGGGCGATTCCATCAAAGCCTCAACGTGAAATCTAGAGTTCAATATGAATTTGGACCCCCTTTTTAAGGCATTACCAACATCACCGACAGCAATGGAAAATAGCTGAAAGAAATTTGGATAAGCATGCGGAAAAGTATAAAGTACAACACTTTTTTGATTTGACGTTGGCGCGAAAAAAGTACAAAAAACGAAACTTATGCAGTTATACCGTGTTATGGACAATTTGGAACGCTGAGGGCACTTGAGCGAAGTATTTTACTCGCCTAGTAAGAACAAGGAAGTCTCAAGGGTAACGAGAGGATAATAGCAGCACGGGAATTAGTCGGAGGATTGGAGGGGTCGAAGGTACGAGATTAGACATATCTGTGGCACATAGGTACTGTGTCGTACCTCGCCCGCACTGTATGCCACCCGATATTCTCCAGTAGCACACGTGTCTGCTTCTAGAAACTTTACTGGTACTGTACTGTGGCTCGTTTATTTTGATAGTGTACACTGCGTATATAATACCCCCGCGAGGGGGAGAGTAGGGAGCGAAAATGACACAACAACCTCAACAATTTTCCAAAACCAGCATCGCCAACCTCCTTTCTCCGATTCCCAAAATACCTTCCTTTGCGTCACTCTCCCTTCTCGCAACTCGTGAGCGACCATACAATCGCACCCTCAACATTGTACTTCTGTCTAGGGGAGGTGACGCTCCACAGCTGCACTGATTCACATATTTCGTGGGTACGCCAACATGAAAAGGTTCTCTTCTTCGTTGAGAGCGTCATAATGCGCGAAAAGAGTGAAATAGGTAAGTCGTTCGAGCTTCCGTTCAACCTAGATGGCGAAGGGTTCGACTTTTTCTTCCAGACGTTTACGAACGAGATTGGGGATACTTTGTCAAAAAAAAGAGACTATGAGGTTGTCAAGACGGCGATGCTGGAAAGGTTCGGAGAAAAATGTCAGTCGTATGAAGTTATTTTGCGCGCTGTGGATGCAAGACTCGATGCGGTCCGCTTACTGAGTCGACAAGCAAAATGGAATTGCTCTTCGCGAAAGCGAATTTAAATGAAGAAGCCAAGTTCTTCCTTCTATGTAAAGCAGATGTGGAACATTCGGACCTAATCCCGTATATCACCTACCGCAGTCCGAGGGACTATAAGTCCATAAAGTCTATTATAGCCAGTCATGATGAAGGATAAAAGGCGTTTGAGTCGTCGCAAAAGTTCTCCAACTCTTCGCCGATTCAGAAGATGTCTTGATGTAGCGTTTTCAGAACGGGGGCATTCGTGATCTAGGTAGGAGTTCATTCATTCAACTTTCCTAATCTTCTCTAACCGCGGGCAAGCGGGGCACATTTATGTTCTGGAGAGTAGATTCATGGTCATTGCTAGCTTGTCCAACATCTTTCGCCTGCATGGGCTTAGCGCACAAGTCTACAGTGGCATTTGTGATTCGATTTCGGCGTGGTCGGCGTCAAAAGGATCCGAAATGTACTCTAGACAGTTAAGCTTCCTGTATAAAGGATGCATGAAACCTTTCATTTCAACATCATCGACCGATCTGTTCCATTGTAGCCTTCAAAAACCGCTTTTGCATCGTTTTTGAGAATTTTGCGAGTATATGTGGTCATTTTGCAGAGTTCTGAAACATTTCTTGTAGGAAAGGTGTGTTCACGAGAGTTGTAATGATCTGACGAGTGAACGTAGATTTTTAGAGTCCGTCACAGTCAAAAAAACTGCTTGTAAAGACGATAGGAGCTAAATAAGCATCTATACTGGAGGGGAACGTTGTAAACTGCGCCTGTCGCATAATCTCACTTACCGGTAACATAGTCAAGAAGAGCTCAATCAGAATTTCTATATCTTGAGTGAGGGGAAAGGTTTTCACCCATTTCTTTTGTAGTGAACAACCAGTGAGTCCCAGAGTTTCAGAACCCTTTCCAAGAGCCGGAATGTAGAAAGCCACCTATACGAAGCATCCGAAAGTATTTTTAGGTTTCCACCCCTTCGCTTTTCTTGTAGCTCCATGAAATTCTGTTTCATAATTGAGCTTTTGTTCAGGTTCTTCATTTATTTTCCTTACATCCTTAAGTAAACCTCTTGAACCGGTGCTTCGAACGTTCTTTTCGTTGAGGGCGGTGCCAAAAGTCTCGACCAGAACACAGTTCAAGAGATGAGGAAGACACTAATTTCAACATCCAGGTAGCAAGACAGAACACAATTTCTTGACATTTGATCCACTATCAGATGAGAAAAACAGATTTTGTCATACTCGACGTTAAACTACATTAAAATTTTGTTTGTCCATTAATGGATTACATCAGAGAATCTATTACACGTAGAAAGTCCGTAGATGGGCGAAAATGGCGAACGAGAGTATAATTAATTTCAGTTCCCATCGGGTGTTAACATAGAATGAGAGAATTCCAAAAAACTTATCCCATGAGAGCTTAGAGTCACACAGATCAACATCGATATATAAAAAAGGAATTTTTTGCTACATACTCTTTCGATAGATCTTTTATGAATGTAGTAGACGTTGCATTGTTCATCTCGAAAATCCTTTTTTTTGACAGATCTAGGAATCTACATGGACATTAATTCTGAACGTTGATCTAGAAAACCGACAAATGTTCTGAACTCAGTAGATGTTACCAAAGAGAAAGGTAAGAAGTTCCGAATCAATAACTGCACTAAATTCGAAGCATGAAAGCGAGTGGGGTTAGTACGAATAAAAACTTGATGTTCTCTAGCTACTTTACTTGCCAGAACATGTTTTACTTCTTGTAACTTCTTGCTTTTTTTGAGATATTTTAATGTTGAACGTTTAGATTATCTGCAATGTTGGAGTATAATGTTTTCAACTGAATGAGAGCCCTCTAGTGTGCGGTGTCAGACGGTACCACATTTTTCGTTTTGTCGAATTATGTTCGACTATTACACCGGTGCCAAATATTATGGATCTTGGTCAGTGTTCACTTAGAAATGGAAGTAATGAGTGAGAATCAGCTGGTACAAAAATGAAAAAGGCGATATGGATAAAAAAGCGTTGTTGTGTTAGGAAACATCTTTGAGGGTTTATTGATATGTTTGTAGGATGCGATTGTGCTGGGTTGTTGGGAAGAAGTCACAGCGAACTGCACTTGTTTTGCTGCTAAGTTCAAAGAGGTACCGCCTTGTAACGGCGGTATAGGCATCATGTAACATTTTACTGTCGCTATAAGTGATCTAGGAAAACGTTAATGAACTTTTGCTTTAATGTTTTCGGAAGTTGAATGATGTTTGACTGGATACTCAATATCTGACGTTTGCAGTCAAAGTTTGACTGGCTTAGTTCGACGACATTTGACTACATTCAATGTTCCGAATAGCGTCAGTACAAAAGGTGTTGCATGCAGTCATTGAAGTGAATGGGGTAAGCGTATAAATTTTGAATGCAGTCAATAGTACTGTAATGGTTGCATTGACTGCACCGAAAGTGAGAACAGTCAAAAATGAGAAGCAGATATTCTTTCGTAGCATTCTTTGAATCCCAAATGAGAAAGTATGATCTGGGATCAAACAAATGAGGCCAAAATGCCACAGGGGTAATTAATCTCCGAATTTGAAAAAGTACAGATATAAGCTCTGCATTACGAGTGTTGGCATCAGGAAGGCTGCCCGCCGGCTTAGAGGGTCCCTGGGAGCGATACAAGAGCTTCTATAGCCCTCAGAAATGTTTGATGCTCGAATTACGTTGCGAAAATGTGACAAAGGTAAGCAAACTCGCTGGCTTTGAGGGAGTGTAAGTGAAAGAACTCGGCCTCAGAGCTGAAAACTACTTTAGGTTTACCCATGGGAGTCCGTCCCTTGCAGCAGTTGTTACAATCTGTTACGCCCCCTCAATTACAAGAAGATGCTGCATAGTCTTTTTATGCTCCAATGGCATACAAATATTCGGTTGGATTGGGCGAAGAAACTTGTTGCAAGGGGAAATAAATATGGCGGATAGTGGTATTTTCTTATAAAATCCTCCACGTACCCCCGCATTCATACCGATCACGAAGGAAGAATGGTTCCAGCTGGTCGTTCTTTCAATTTGGTTTCAGCCCCTGGTGATAGGGCCTTCGCCTCTGTCACGGTGAAGAGCTATTCAGGACCCTACATATTACTATCCAAGGGGCGAATCTTGGATTCCCTCACAGAACTCGTGAAATTACTGGCCCTCGGATAGATCCCGTAACAGTCGCGCCCTGGGTTGCTGGCCCCCCATTTACGCCACTCACGAAAAAGGACATGAAACCTTGCCCCATTTCGGCGGGGGAAATTTTAAGAAGACTGGTGAGCAGATGCCTCGTAATTCGTCGAGTCAATGAAAAAGCAGCAGGCTACTTTCAGCCCTTGCAGATTGGTATTGCCACAAAATCAGGAACTGACACTGTTTTTAACGGAGTTTAGGACATTATCCACAAATTCGGCAATGGTTTTGACTACGCTCTTCTGTAGGTGGACCTAAGTATCGCCTTCAACTCCTGACGTCGCGCGGCCTTATTCAAGGCCGTCAAGAATCTTTTTTCCCAGTTTCTACCCTGGGTGTTGTTCTGCTGCAACAACGACCCAGCGTTCCTATACAATGGATTCGAGAAGATACAGGGTGTCGTGAAAACTCAGCAAGGAGACCCGCTTAGCAGCCTCCTTTTCGCTCTGGTCCATCCTCCAGCTATAAAAATTCGAGAATTGTTACTTTTATTCTCCGAAAAGGACACAGAGTTGGAAAGCTATTGGAACTTTGGTACCATGATGATGGTCATATTATAGCCAAAAACACCGCATTACTCAAGGCCATCGACGTTTTGTCCTCTCTAGAAGCCAAACGTCTTGGGCTTCATCTATCCATCCCAAATGCAAGATTTGATGGCCATTAGCCCCATTTGCCTCAGTTCAAGCTGGTTATCCTTCTGACATGTTAAAGGAATCCTGCGAAAAGGCTGTCATCTTAAACGACCCAGAAAGCTCTAAGGCGTTCATGGAAAACCATATACTGTACCACGCCCACAAACTCTAACCTTTCGTCAATGCCATCATGGAGCTAGAAGACTCGCAATTTTAGTTCCAATAACTTCGAAACTGTTTCGAGGCCTGCAAGTTGGGGTATGTGGGGTACCTTCTGCGAGTCATTCCGCCTTTCTGCACAAGGAAAAGAGCCGAGTATTTTGAAAGTCTACTCGAGAATTGTGTCCGAAAGTTGGCAGGTGGATTTTGCTTGACAGTATCGTGTTCAAAGAATTACAACTGCCCATCAAGACGATTGAGGACAAAAATACGACTGTGGGAATTGACCTGACATCCGCGAACGACTTTGGTGCTGCTTCATTCCTTGCGTCCATTGCCGCCTCCAACAAATTGTGCGCCACATTCTTGCTGGCTTCCACCAAAGACTTGACCCAGTACGATGAAGCCCTTCAGGCTTTTACATGCGAAGTGCCTCTTGTCCATCTTTAGACAGACTTCCGTTTAGCAACTTCTGCTCAAACAAACCACCCCCAGAGAAGAAGCTTATAGAAACAGTCCATGAGGCTGTGCAAGAAGAGTTACCGCCTGGCAGTTCCCGTACCCGTGCTTTCCATTGCGCGCCTTGTGCGGGTTGACGACACTCATCTGGAGCATGGATTTCTCGGCGCGGCAGCAGTACTTCTGCCAAACTCAGTTTTTTCGCCCCTGACACTCCTTGTCCTAAGCTTGGGTGCTCTGAGACCTAAAAATTCATGGGTACCATTTGCAGCACTTTCGATATGGATTACAGCACAGAAATCGCCACAACAAACAAGTTGCTTTGCTAGGCAATGAGCTTGGACGGGCAGCTCGACGCCATGTTATCAAACCGCGTGTGCTTCATGAGCACTGGAAAAGACCGGAAATCAGAGCCATAGGTGCCGCAGGTTGAACTAACAATGTCGACATAATATTCGTCAATCCACTCGGTCCCTCCCATATTAGAGTCCCCACTTTCAACCGATAACCAGTCTCAATGTAGCAAGATCGGACAAACGGTAGAAGTGCCAAAGCTTTCCTGCGGAATTACCGGAAAGAAGCAGGCTAACACCCGTACCCATCTCTAAGCTTGGCAGATGACATCCGGAGGCGTTCTCAATGCTTACGGAGCTTGCAAGAACAGTCGCCAACCGCGCAGTGGAACGGGTTTCGAATGTTCGAGGCATTATTATACAGCGATAATCGGCGTTGGCAGTAACATCTAACGCTGCTTGTCCGCTGGTTGGTCTCCTATCAACTTTCTGGTAGAATTTTGCTGGTGTTTGCATTCGACAGCAATGGTTCGCACATTGCTCAGACCATCGCCATATGTATTTAGTTCGACATGCAGATTTGGTACTTTAATTGGAAAATTATGGGTGAATATGAAAAGGGGGTTGAACGTGGCTTTGATCTGCCACTCCAAACAAGTCACGTGGTCACGGTTGCATCAATTGACTGTAAGCACCTTTTATGATGGCCAAGTAGACAGCTTACCGTTGTACACCCTACACTCGCTGCCACAGCCGCATATGCTTACGAATTTCTACGTAGCAGCCGTACCGCTTGCGCAAGGGGACTTAGATCACGATCAAGACCGGTTCAACAGGGCTATATAATCGCCAACTTGGAAACCTCTAGCGCAACTCTTGGTCCCTCCAGTGGTCGCTTGTTCTCATCCCTCGAACCAGCTCCGGACGAATCTGTCTAGGTCGACTATCATACTTGCACATCAACCATGTCCCATGCAACCTCTTCTGAATCCTCGCAGTCCGACGCTTCTCGCCTTCATACCCTCGAGAACAAGGACACCGGCATCGAAACCCAGCTCTCGCGGATCGTCAACTTGCTCCTAGCTTCCGCTGGACCGTCGAACACTCCTGCGGCAGAGCCTGCCGCCACCGCCGCTTCAGATCCACCTGCATCTGATCCCACTGCTAAGCCCTAATCCGCCGTAGAGGCTTACAAAACGGGCGTTTTCCAGTTCACACTGCCCACGCCTTCTGCAACCGCAGTTGCCGACACACTCGCTACCCGCTAAGAATACGCTGAGGTCGGCAAGCTCAACAAGTATCAGCGTCCCAGCTCCGTCGCTCCATTTCGCGCCAAGAGGTTCATTCCGGAACCAGAAGGGCTCTTCGGTCGCATCAAGGCCGCCGACGTTCGTGATGGGTGGAAGCCGAAGTACTCTGGAACGTTGGGCCAACTGTGAGACCGCCATCGCTTGCGCTCACCGGGTCACCGAGGCCCTCCAGAATAAGGACATATCGGCCGCTATCGAGTTCTTCTCTGTTCTACACCACTACTTGGAGGCCACTTACAGTCGCGTTCTGGATCGAACCGACTTCTTTACTGACTCTGTCGAGTCCGGGAAATCCGAGGCTATCCTGCTCCAGTGCTACCTTCGTGAAGACGACTACTCGTATTCGTCTGAGCTCTATCGCTCAAATTAGGCCAAGTTCGCTGAATTGCGCTCCCAGGCATACGCGAAGGAGATAAACAAACAGGTGCTCAAGGTTCTCGACCTCGGAAGAATCAGTCGGGAAAAGTCCCAAGGACTCTAAGTCCAACTAAAGCCGTCGCCTCCGCGACTCTTCGTTTCTGTCCCTATGTCCCACGTCCTCTGGCGCAATACACAGTGCGCCGCTCCCTTCTGGGCCGAAACCCTCGGCGCCTCAAAATTCCTCGTCCGCGCTCTTCGGTTTGGGGTCTACGAAAAACCCATCACAACCTCCCCTTCACGCACAAAATTCCAACTTCCTCAAATTCCCATCGATCCCAAGACCGGGAATTCTTCAACTCAGCCATATCGGAAGCGCTCCACCCACGCAGTTACGAAGAAATTTCCGAGTCAACCGCTCTTTCCTTACACCAAGATGGCTTCCCTATCCGAACGCTTTTGTGGCAACCTCAGCAGAAAAGAAGCGGCTCGTGGTCAATCTTTCTCGACAATCTACCCTATTTGGGATATCTCGGTTCGCATGGAAACATTGGAATGGTTCGCTCTAGACCTTCAAGAATCCGACATGATGTTTTCTTTCGATATCGCTAAGGTTACCACCATTTTCGTCTACACCCCCATATTCGGAATTGGTTCGTCTTCAAAGTAGACCATCGTTATTTTTGCTGCGTTGCCCTCTCTTTCGGCTGGAAACTCTCTCCGGCCTACTTCATCAAGTTCATACGACCTTTCGTTCAATATGTTCGGGAAACCCTACGTCTTCGAATCCATCCCTACATGAACGACTTCTTGGTGGCTCTAAACAGTCCTTCGCGCCTCAAAAGGCCCGCCGACAGATCGATTCTCTGCTCTCTCGTGTGGAATTCAGAGAAAGGAGGACAAAGGTCACTGGGAAGGGACGAGGCAGATCGAGCATTTGGAATTTCTATCGATACAGACCGTCTAGTCTTTGGGATTACGGCTCGAAGGATGGAAAAGTTGCGAGGTACTGCCCGGCAACTATTACACCAAGCACGCCGCAATCGCCGACTAGTCGACGTATCACTGCTACGCCACTTCGCAGGCGTCGCTATTCATGCTCGCTCGCTATGCCCTCGCCCGGTTCTACACCGGTCAATTTACGAATCCCTCAAGATGAATCTGAGCAAGACAGGGAAAGCGTGAGGCTTCTTCACGCCGCTCTTCGGGACCTGCGCTTCTGGAGGGACCTCACTACCAACCTACAGAAGGCTATCGCTACTCCACAGCCAACATTGGCTCTTCACTCAGACGCGTCGACGGTCGGTCAGGGAGGGACATTGGGATCGGATCTGAGGCCAGGGATACAGGTTGTTGGGAGGCTCGCGGACTCTGGGACCCCATACTTCGAGTCAAGCCAATAACTTTCTTGGAACTGCGGGCCGTCACGGACAATATTCGCGCCTTCGCGTCGTTGCTCAAGAACGGGACTCATCTCAAGATTTAGGAAGACAATCAAGCCAAGGTATCGATAGAAGAGCGAGATAGCGGGGGCGAGCTGTTCGAACGGCGAAAGTTCAGCTACTTTACTCGTAGACTGAAACCTAAAACCTCTGTGTATGCGAGAGGGAGGGTGGCGTGGAAACCCGGGAACGGAGCCGCCACAACCGCGGCGACGGTTTCCTGTAATGAATACTGTAAGGCACTGTAACGACACTCCTCCCTTTCCTTGAAACTTGTTGCCCGGCAAACTTCGGTTCGCCGGGTAAAGGTTCACTTTGCCACACAAAAATGGGGGAAAATGAGCCGAGAAGTGTGATGATCGGTCCAAAAAAAAAATTTTTCAACAAACGTTCATCATGCTGTCTCCAAAAAATATTCTGGTCTTGTGAAATAGGTCGGGAATGCGTATACCAGGAACTAAGGCGTATGGTGCGGCTGATGCAAAGTTATAAATACCGGCTGTGCCGGACAGTTTGTGAGCAGTCTCAAAGTGGTCAACGCGAACATCGGTGTACAAGCCTGGTCTTCCGTCCAATCCTTCGTCTGCGGCCCACGGCTATATCTAATATAGGTTATGCGCAGTGCTCTACGGCGGTATACATTGAAGAAGACTATAAACGTGACAAGGCTTCAATATGGGGTACCGAAGGATAACTTCGGCGGGCAATCAAGACCAGTGCGATGAACATCGGCAATTGGAAAGAAAGTGCCGCGATACATGCGGACCATAAATGGTCAAAGAGGTTGGGTTGAGGAGTGGGAGGAAATGGGGTGTTAGAAGTTACTGAATTATCCGTATTGATGCGTTCATGGTCGTATTTATGTGCGGGCGGGTAAAAAGTACTTTGAATACGGGAGAACTTCGAAACAAAATCGTCGGTTGGAGACTCATTCTCATATTTTGAGATTGATGTCGGATACTTGTCTGCGCCCAGTTGGAACTGCAGAAGGGTGCATTATCCAAAAAAAAAATTTCGCCACGAAGGGCCTGAGCATTTTGTCCCTCAACAAGCAAAGGAGGGTGAGAACGATGGCGTGATTGAGAGGAGGGTTCTTCGGGGATGTTGGAATTCCATGAGAGCCATCCGGGGCTTGCAGTTGTTACAGGAGGGCCCGAGGCCAGAGATGCGGACCATCCAAACACTAAAACCGAAGAAACGAGGCCCTCCGGGCCTAGGATATCATTCATTGTCTTTACAGAACATCCCAGAGCCAAATGATTGTCACTCTTCGGATGTTCGGCAATTAAGTTCCGAAACGTACAGTATTTCGGAGTGGAGCATGGTAAAGTTCAAAAATGCCTAGACTGCTTTGAGCTTTGATACCAGTCTTTGACACTTGAACGTCTGAGGCGGCGGCGATGCGGATAAACTGTTCACCAAACTGGGTGCCTTGGTCAGTAAGTTTGCGGTTGGGGAGAAATGTGTAAATAAGGCTCCAGAACTCAGTAGTGGTCTTCCAAATTTTCTTTAGTCGAGACATCGGGATAAATTGGGCAGCACTAAAGTGTGTACATTCATCGAAAATATGTTGCACGGGATCAGGGCCAATGTACATGGTGTCAGGAGTATGCGCTCATTGAAGTGATAATTCTCAGCAGCGATGGTGACATGGAAGCGCATGTGTGCATTCTGAGTCCTTTGGCAAGGACCACATCTCTTGCATATATCCTGAAGTGTTCGGAGCGTGTCCGGAGTTACATCATCAGGGTAGACCGCTTGAAAAGATCGAAGAGCTTTCTTGCAGAAGGTTGGAAAAAAGCTTATGTTATCGGAGGGGCTGCTGGCGGAGAAGTGGGTTTGGATACGTTTTTCCTTGATCGAACATCAAGATTGGTTACTTCGTGACTAGATATGGGTATGTGCCCTCTTCGACATATAATCCAGTTTGAGCATCTCGACGGTAATTAAGCTTCACGAGCTTGTTGGAAATGGGGCATGGTTTCAACGATTTACGATACATAGTATCCAATCATAGGAGCGCAGGAATATTGGCAAAGACAATGTCAAGGACGACCATGAATTCTTTTGTTCCAGGTGGGGTATCAAGAGTAAGGTTTGATGGCCGAGGGACAGGTATGCTGCGTCTGTAAAACAGGAAGCGATGGTGTACAAGGGCGTCAGGCGGTATGGTATAGGAGGTATAGCATATACATTATAGCTCTTTCTTTCCAACTACTGAATTCGGGCCCTCCGTATCACAAAGGAGGCTAAGGTCTCTGTCCTTATAGTGGCGAACACTTGCGATGGAAACGTCGGTCATATTTATTGCAAAGACATTCCGTAGCACTCAGATTGGCGGCAATGGGGAAAGATCGCGGCGCAAACGGTGAACAATTCACATTACGTCGCCGGACTGAAAATTCGTGACGTCAGTATCCAAGGGGACTTCCAAAGCGGCAGAGAGGCTTTGTGTATAAATCACTGTTTCCGCACGATCTGAGCCAGCAGAAAGATAGCTATGGCCTGTGAAATCGGTTTCAGAGTCCGTCTGATGACCTTGTTCTTTTGCGTATTTCTCTGTAGAGAAATGGTAATCGAACATCTCGAAGGGTGGAAGCTTAAGCATCATGAGAACCTGGACGTTCTTCTAAAGATGGAGGGAAATCTATTCACAATCGATAAAGTCAGTGAGGATGTAAATGGGCATTTTTTCTGGCTGAATCCGTGTGCGAACGGTATCGATGACGTTTTTGGCGAGCGCAACGATGATTAGGGTGCCGAGGGTTTTTGAATTTGACGCAAATACCGGCATTGAGAGCCTTCTTAAAATCTTAATAGCTGTGTGGCGATACGGTTCTCGACGATGAAGGGTGGGTAGAAGTTTGACGGGGATGGGAGCGTCGGTTATCACTCCGAAAGTGTCGAATGGTACGGGCGTACTGCATATGAGCAGTGTGAGTCGGGTTAGTGCTGGCGAAAGGAGTGACTAGATCCAAACTCCTCCCTGTCATAATTTGTGGCTCATTCAAGTTCTGGATCGACTCATGAAGGGACGTACAAAAAGGTTGAACGTGTAATGGTGGGTAGTTATGCTTTGAATAGGAATGCGTGACCATTAATTGAACTCTGCAACAGCCCTGCGGAGGTAATCGATCTTGTTGTCATCGGATCGGGGCGAGTGCATTAATATGGTCCACCAGTTGTGAGAACAACAGAGACGGCGGATATATTGTGCTCGACCATGAAAGATCGTAGTCGGACTACTTCCAATTTCCTCTTGACTTGCATGCTACTGGCATCACCGCTGTACTATTTGCATATGACATCTACTATTTCTGGGTAAGACATATCGCCGCGGTTGAGGCAGTTGTCCCGGAAAACCTCGTAAGGAGACAACGAACGCATGAACGAGAAATTCGGCTTGCTAGTGCAGATAGCTTGTATTGGCGTGAATAGATGCTATACATCCGCATTGTTTCGTCAATACCCTGAGAATTGTCACCGGAAAAGGGGAGGTCCTTGAAAATCTGAAGAACGTAATTTGCCTTGCGCGAGTCTTCCTCTCTGGCACTTCCACGCCGATCACTAGCGTGAGCAGTGTTTTAAGTGGGCGGGTTGTTTATCTCATGACGTCCAGTGGTAGTGGGACCCGGATTCATTCATTACTGCTGCCGGATAATCAGTGGCCGATAAAACTGGGCCACTGGGGTCATTGTCGGCGAAATTACCCAGGAGCAGCATCAACCAGTGTTTGGTTTAAATCGACAGGTGCAACAAAGGTCCTTGTACAAATTGGTCAACGTTACCATTTCTGCTTCCATTTTCCACTTGAAGCGATGGTTGGCGACTGGAGGGCACAACGAGGTGATCCGTGTCAATCTGGACCATTTTTTCGTAAGCAAACGACAATTTGCTGATTTAAACGTCAATCTCCGACAAAGAAAGTAATTTTCAGCGATCATTTGCGTTGTTCTTCGTCACCAGAGTAGCATATCCACATGTGAGAACGAGACGCTTGTCGCGATGTCGGCAGAGAGAGGCCAGCAGCTGAGGTGTAGTCAGTGGGAATGGATGAAAAAGAAAATATCTCTCAATGCTTGTACAAGGCGTTGATCGGGAACGTCTGCATCCTGAAATACTCCGCGGCGAATAAGTAGCTGATCGGTGGCATCAACTGTTCCAAGAATTCAGAAACAGTTTCCAGATCTGTAGCTTCGAACGATTCTTCTGGCGCTAGATCGGCAGGTGCGAACATGTCAAGCGTGGAAGAAGCAGCATCGAATAAAATGAGCGGTAGACAATGACCAGTTCTTAAGCATCTTGCGAAGCTTGTCGACATTCGACTTGAACTGAGCGCGAGTTATCGTCGGAATCTTTCGCTCCATGAGTTTCCAGCTACTTTCAAAGATTTGAAGATCGTGCGAAAGAGGTTTTTGAAGGCTAGGAAGCGGCTTTCGTTTGTTTTGTACTTTATGTGCAACTCGAATCCGGATTTTCATGAATTACACAACAACCTACACACTCAAAGCCCGTGTTGTACAACCAGGACGTAGTTCGGACTCGTTTAGAGCGGGTTGAAAGCGATAGTAGCGTAGGTTAGGCCGAAAGGAAGAGCGAGATAGCAGAGGCCGAGCTAAACGAACGGGCGTAGTGACAGAGGTGCCGAGCTGTTCGAACGGTGGAAGTTCCAGCTACTTTACTCGTAGAATAAAAACTAAAATCTCTGTGTTTGCGAGGAAGGGCGGCGCGGAAACTCGGGGACGCAGTATTTATCCACGCTAACGGACCGGAGCCGCCACAACGGCGCCGACGTTTCCTATAATGAATATTGTAAGGTACTGTAACAACAATTTAAGCATCCGCCTGAAGCCCAGAAAGGATATAGAAAAGGCAAATTACCACGATAATAGGAGGTGTTTGGGTAGGTAAATTGGTCGAACAGTAACCAGTTTTAAAATTACCGGGAATTTTTTTTGTCCAGACTTCACTAAATTCGAAAGTATACTGCATGTTGGCACAAAAATAATAAAAACTATCTCTTAGGTTTTACAAAAGTAGCCCTATACTTTGTCCCCATTGGGGACAATTCACCTGAAGACAATAGCGGATGACCGAAAACCTTGATTCTATTTTGCTGATGTTGGCCGATCAAACTAAAACCTTTTTGACCCAGATTCTATCTCCCACAGATAAGGGCGTAATGTTGTCGGTATAATACAAAACTGCGTCACAGGTCAGATTTTCTCTATCGAGATTAAGCTTACGCCTCCATCACACGCCCTATCTCTGCAACCCGCACCGCTCAGGTGAAGTATATTTGGTAATATGTTGCAGTATTCACAGAGATGCTCGCATCCGCCTAAGGTGGAGGTAGAACTGTACGCTAGCGTCCCATCTGCAGTCAATCAACGACCTAGCTGTAAGGTCAGTTTAGTTTTCATATCTGGCTCACAAATGATCAACAATTGATACAAGAGAAAATAAATGACAAGCTATTAAAACACATTCCCATTTATAGAAAACTTTCAACAATATATTCCTTGCCTAACAAGATCCGTACCATTGATTTCTGGATGGCTATATCTCCGCTTGCAACCAGAGGAGGAAACATTATACCTCTGTAAATATGAAACTATCTGCCATCGCAGAGTTAACGGCTTCCTAGGCTTGGGTCACGACCTGGAAGAATGTGGACGGGGGATGGGCTGGGGTAGAGGGCTGGGGATTGGATGTCGGGCTGGGTGCTTCAAAAGTTGAAAGTTCGCTTTAATATATTGGGTAAATAATGTTATGATACAGCTTTGAATGTTATTCGATGCGTAATAAACTTGATTTTTTTCAGTTTCCCAATAAGCTGCTGTTTACTGATACAAAATGTTCCCATCTGTAGTAGAGAAATTTTTGTAAACACTTGATATGGTATTTTGTTTTATTTTTCAGCATATTATTGCTTACAAAAAGCCAGAAAGACATTCAGAAAAGAATTTACGGTTGAAAAATGGCAATTTGAGGAGTTCAATATCTTTCGAGTTATGCATGTAAGATACAAAAGTCATTCTAATTCCCATTCTATCTCTGCTTCGATTAAATTTCGCTAAGGTTGCAGTTCTGGTGGTAACAGTAGATGCAAATATCATAATCATTACATCACGACATCCCTCAGGGAACAGCTGACCATATTTTTCATGCATTAAAAACACCCCAAATTTCCCCCGATATCATTTTTTTATAGTAAAAAAACCTTGTATGGAAACGCTTGTGATAGGATTCCATTCAAACACTTATTTAACGGTCTCTCAGATGTACAGAATGATATAGAACGAATATTTTAGACAATGCGGGTCGGGTTAGTACTCTTCGCCTCTTAAAGCTCCAACCAAGGAAATGGCGCTGAGAGAGCTAGAATGAACGTCTAGGATTGAGATTTTCTACGGGCAAAATCGTTAATTCAGAATATTACATCGATTTTCGTCTTTTTTCAATAATTTTCCCTCCTTTTACAGGATTCAATCAATGAAAAAATTAAACATATTTAAGCCATTATAACCTGAAACTGTGTTCTACAAAATTCAATTCCCTTCGTTTTTTTGTTCCACATGATTTAAATGGCTTATGAGCTGATCGCAATGATTTAATATCAATGATTTCGTTCATTTTTTCCTTTTTCTATCGGAGATTTCAATAGGTGATCCAATTACATGCCGAATTTCTTCGTTTCTGTAAGCTACATTTTTCGAAAGCCATACTTTTATCGAATAATGAAATTTTTTCTAGAAACAAAATTTATACATTAGACCCACTTTTTTTATTATAAAGTAGGTAAAACAGTCTACGAAGGACACAAAGCTTGTCTTGATTTAAAGAAAGTGTAATATATAAAAGTATATTCCATTGAAATCTCTGACTATCCGTAAGAGCTCATTTTCAACTCAATTCAAAAGTTATTAGTATTTTAGATCCGCTAAAAGTAATTCTAGTTCTCCTTAGATACCATATAATTGGCAAAATTTTGATCCTAATAGTAGCTTATCCCCCTTTTGATCTCCTTCCATGTGCGTTGAAGTATAATACTAATTATTGAAATAAATCTTCTCTAAATAACTGAAACACGAAAAGCCGTCCCAGCATGCAGTAATGAGCTCTCTCACTCTTCCAAAGTTATTTATATATTCTGGAGAGTGCGTGAACTTTTCAATTTTACTGCGAATAGTCCATGACATTACGAAACTAAAAGCTTATATCATTCTTTTCTGTCATTCAAGGGACCATTGGGTAGATGATAGCTTCCAGCTCAAATAATAGAACCAGTTTATAACCATGGAACTAATTATGATTTTTTCTTTAAGATAATTCTTTCTGAAAAATAGCAGAGTTATTGATACATGTTGAAATGTTTATATAGAAACGCTGTAGATGCTTTTTCAGAAAAGATTGCTAATTTGGTAGCGCTTTTCGTATGATTTTTCAGTTCACTGTACTACGGTTATGAAAATTGAATCTGTATCCTACAGTCTTCAATGGTATATTATATAATTTAGAAATCCGGGCTCGCAGTACAAAGAGGGTATAAGAATCATGGAGATTAAATTTTGATGGCTCAAAATCCATTCCTTTGCATAAAGATATACTTTTAAGAGTATAATTACCCATGAGAAAGATAAATTATCAGAAGAGACGATTCTCGCTGATCAGAGCTAGTCAGAAAATAGCTGCTCTCGTAAACGGCTGATCAACCTGCGTAAAGAGTTCATTTTTATCATTCTTGCTCCCAAAGCAAAGAATAAGAGTATTACGGCAATTAAGATTCTGGACAATCAAACTCGCAAGAAGCTCCATATTAATTCATGCTTCTTTTTTGCAGTGCTGAGTCCTTTCCAAGTGCCCATTGAGCAGGGACGGGAGGGTACACAAATTTTTCGATGAGAGGGCTGATTAACACACTACCCACCACTCGCGTGGGGCAAATTTTTGGGCACTTCAAAAAGCTTTAGATCTTTTATTGAATGTTACCAACATAAAAAAGTGTCATCCTAAAGCTCTGGTTTAGAGTTGTCAGTTGAATCAGAATTCACGAGAAATTAATGGAAGATTGAAGTACAACAGTTCCAACAGTACGATTGTCCAAAATATTTCGGGCAACCCCCAAATACTGGACTTTTTGGGCTTTATTGAGGATCTCGATGGACTAGTACAACTTTGAGGCCCTCCAACCACAATTAAAACATTCAAAGGCAAAATAAAGAAAACAATCTGATTGAAACAGTCCTCATCCATAACGACCTCATCTTCCACAATGGCCTAATGCATGCGCAAAGTTGGCGCTTGCAGGACATATTCAAACCACCGCAGTAGCTACCGTTCCTCATGTGACGTCCTCGTAGCAAGCGTCGCAGTGAATAGAATAAGAGGCCATCCTTGAAGCTTCAACAAAGCGGGTAGTGTTTATAGTCCATGGGCCAAAAAGGGAACGAGCGTCTACCCAAGAGGGTACCCGAAATCCAAGTCTTGAAGATGGTTATATTCCTCGCAATACATCTCACCCAATGGTCTTGCAAACAGTACAGGGTGTTTGGAATTCATTTGGTCTGGATAAGTGCAGTCGCAAAAGTATGCCTATCGAGGAGAAAACCGAACATAGGGTTCAAATCTCCAGCAAAACAGTGGTTCTGCCTGGATTATCATGGCGCAATCTGTGGTTACTGCAGCCTTTTGCGTTTACAAGATATTTTTCCCCGCTTCAAGAAGCTTTACTATGCATTATACCGCCTTACAACTGTTACACTTATCGACTACTGAAATCGAAGAGAGGTAAAGGCTGGTTGGGTATATCATCAATTTCTAAACATGCACCAAGAGAGGTTCTTCAAGGTAGGGTAGCTCGTGTTGTTACTTTAAAGTTCCTATTGAGAGATTATGTTGCGTATCTGAAGAAAGAAACTGCGTTTACATTGGATAGCAAGTGTACTGATTGGTAATACGAAGACTACAGGTCCCATGATATCTGTAGAGTAACTGACCAAAATCGAAAGGGTGGTTTGCCGTTGCCGTTTCAACTATGGCACTTTCGTAAATGCTCTGAAATTTATCCTAGACGCAGTTAAAGCAGGCATTTTGTTTTGAGTCTTGAAGAGAATAAGGCTTTCCAAACATGAACTGGTGACTCTTCCAGCATTGAGAAGATGGAAGGTTAAAAAGGAAATAAAGCACATTACGGAAGTCATTGATGGGGAAAAAATACCCTAAATTTCCAAGGGATTGTTCTCTAAGGTCACATTGTTGGTAACAGCAGGAGAGGAGAAAGTTCTGACAGCAGGAGAATATGTACAGTGTTCTGGTGAATGATGAAGTTGCGCGACTTAAAATGGCTATTGACGGGGGCTCAGTTTTTTAAAAGGAGAAATAGAGACACAGACTTTCGTTATATCGCACGAACTTTGTAAACATCAGTACGATGAGCACGTTTACAATAACGATGACAAGATACAGACGCAAGATACTCGCTTTGTTTTGGATAAGCCAGTAGAAGCTGACATTCGAAGTACAACCTGCAGTGCAAGCAAGTTTCTTCTATTTTATTGCTGTGAGCTCCGATCTAGCGTGGAAAATTCATCTCATAAAAGCTCAGAGGCTGTACAAGATGTCTAATGGTTATCAATGATATCGAAAAAAACTTGAGCTCTGCAATGCATTTCCCGTGAGGGTGGCTGAACCGCGTAGATGTATTGAGGGGCTGCAAGATGGCATGAAGCAACACGATAGGGACGGGAAACGGGAGGAACAAAAGAAGCACTGGTTTCCACAGACTGGAAAATGAAAGATGAATCGACGTCTTCTAACTAGAAAACTTAAAAACAATTTGCGAAGCGCGGTATGTGATAGCATAGATTTCTAGTGATATAGTAAAATATTCGGCGATGTACCTGTCCGCTCCATACTGTATTTTCATCAAATTCTATATGGTTCAAAAAATCGAGTTGGCTGGCAGTCTTTTCAATGCTCGAAGTGTTCTTGAGACAACTAAGCCAATTCAAGCTGTCCGAAAGAGATGCAAACAGAACTGGAGCGGAAGCATGCTTCTCTTTCATCTGCCATGCAAACGGATGAGGCAACCAGGTCGAAATGAGTAGTCTAAAAGCTTTTCATAAAAGATGAGTAAAAGTTGACTTGATGTAACGATCCCCAGTAATGCAAAAAGGTGATTTAGAGTAAGAGACGCCTTCATAGTAAATTACAGGCTAAATTTGATTACTTTTACTAGGGATTGGGGGGTATCTGACAGCTTCTTCCCAGCGCACTGCTGGCATATGTCGGAAGCTCGATCCGTCAAACCGAATACAACACGTGAAAATTGAAAACATTTCATAAGTTCTACACGTGAAGCAGTTTCTATGCATGCCAATAGTTTTTTGGAATCTACCGTTAAAAGTACTGGAATTGTATTGACAGAAAATTAATATTTGGATTAGTGCTCACCTGGAGAGTCATTCTATCATTATTACTCAGCATGAATTTGGTCTACAAAAATTATTATACTGCATTGCTGGAATCATTTTTGTAGATTTTCTACTCTGATCTACAGTATAGGTAGCCTTAGTTTACTAGAAAAGTAATAATCCTCTGGCCATAGAGCTTTCCCCGTCGATCAGGTATGAATAAATATTGTTTTTCTTTTCATTTGTATTCTCAGTTCTGTTCAGGTGATTTTATTTTTCATTTATTTTCAACTATCAATTTTAGATCTACGCATTCCACTTTATTTTAACATCCAATCGCTTCCTTCCATTAAGAGTTTCCAGGGATGAACATTCAGTAAAGGAAACGCCTTAGCGTATTTGAAGTTCCTCGGGATGTCTCAAAATGCTGCCCGTTTTGATCCACTGGACGGGACTGGTACGCTCAGTCGCTAGTAATGCCAAGAACCAGTTCCCCAAGGTCAGGGACACACTCCTACAGCGGCATTCTGCGTTAGTGGTTGCTTTGAACGCAACACGTCTGCTCCCATGGCTCGCAGCCACTTTTTAGTCGCCGTTCCATAGCACTCCAATTTTCACCGTAGTAATTTCTCCACCGTCGCCACACTGCCAGGCTTATGGTAATTTCACCCTATATCCACTCGCAGTAAATTAACCCACGTTATGATGTAAATTAGGCCACCTCATTTAACCCACTTGTGTGGTGGATCGGGTCTCATTATTTCAATTTCAAAGTAGTTTGTAAATTTCCCGCATCTCCATCAGCAGGTCATAGAGCTGTCGTGGGTAGTCCATTTTCTGGCGTGCATTCGCCGATTATGGAATTTGCCCGTAATGGGGGACAATTCTGCTATATTTTCAGAAATTAGTACTCAACGAAGTAGGCAACTGGTACAGTTCATACGCTGCCGAATGTATGCAGATATGGAGTGCTGTACGTGTCATTCGTAATTCCATCCGACCCATACAGTACAGTAGTAACATGTAAATAGAACTGTTTTCTCCCATACCAATCACTGAGGAACAACCCAGGTTGGTGTGACCATCTGGTCAGGTGGGGATGGGAGCTCTAGCCGGGGGCGGGTGTGCCCGCCCTTTTTGGGGTTCATGACCCGTTTTTACCCCACAAACTTTCTATCTGGTTCAAACAAAGCACAGAAATGTGTACAATTGTATGTTGTGAAATGTATTACTCTGAGGAGTGATGAAATACGGATCTGGATAGTTATGTAAGTAAAGAATAACTATTTTATATAGTTTAGGCTAACCATGGAAAGCATTACTAAAGAAAGGGAATAATGCAAATGCCAATGATTTATTGATATGCTATAAAAGATTGGCTATAGTATTTAACGTTTGCAAGTCTTTTCCAGATTTCTTTTGCTCTAACCGGTTGAAATTAATCAATTTCGTTATTTTAGAGTTCTAGTTAGGACAAATTGCTACCCGTAGCGTTCGATGCGGTCTGGATCCTTCCACATAGCAATCGCATCCATCCAGGCCCTTCTTTGAGCTTGTTGCGCACCTTATTGTGCTCTTTTTAACTACCATTCAGCTCCTTCTCTGTTTATTCTTCATGCTTCTTTGCTTCCAGGATTTCAGCAGTGCAATGAAATCCAAACGTGATACCTAAATACGCATTGCAGTGTCAACAAATCTAGCCTTTACTTTAAGATCAGGAGGGCCTTTCGGAATCATTCGAACAGTATTCATCCTTTTCGTTTGAAAAACTTCGCTGACAAGTATCATTTCCTGACAGCAAGTTGACTTTCGAGCACGTAATCTTGCAACATAATTCAAGTCGAGAGGCCAAAGTCCAGCCTTTTAAACCCGCTTATAATATTTTCTTGCGTAGTAGCCTTCTTAAATCCTACTTCAATTGAATCCCAAACATGTCTTCCATGCAGTTTTGCCAACTTTGTGGACAACTGACATCCATCTGTTAACGAAAATTTCATGACGGCTTCAATCGCATAATACTTGAAAGGCCCAAAAATTGATATATCCAAATGTTGAAGTGGTCGCTTGTATGTGCTGGCAACGCAATTGTCGCAATTTGCGCCCTTCACATCTTCTCAATGGCACTTTTCAGCAAATGGGAGCGGCATGCGTCAAAAAATAAAACAATCCATTCTACAACCGGATATTAAGCCCAAACGGATACAATGAAGCGCGAAACCTATTTACGGAACACATATCCATCGAAACTGCGAACATCACTTCTCCAAAATGCAACCTAGCCTTCGTGCATCAAATTAGACACTCTCTAAGTAAATATAACATCACTTAGTCTTGGTTCTTGAATACCCTTGAAGACTGCCACAGTAGTCTCGCACTCGCTAGTACCACTCACGCAGAACAGAACAGGTATGCGGTTCTCTTACTGAAAAATAACTCTGGGCCAAGTCGCTTTAACTACAAAAGGTGTGACTACACGCTTTCCCTTCTTTCCAAATAAGTCCCGCCCAGAAGAAAAACCTTTTTATCCAGATTGTAGATATGACCAGGTGCCTTGTTATTGTAAGTCTTGTAAACTAACTCAAATTGCGCAAAAAAGTTACTTAATGTTTCAGCATTAAACATTGAATACGGAGCTGATCCACAGGACGAGCGTCATAGGAGCTAAGCTCGTCAGAATTGCGCTTCAGAAAGCTACGAAGCCATAAAACAGAGAATTTAATCTGGCATAGGCGTGCAGATGCTTTCCCATTCATTGCTAAATCATTACGGTACTGACATGCAATATTACACAAGTCTCCATTTGTCAAGAAGGGCTTTTTTGACAGTCTAAGCGAAACTCGACTAACAATTTCTTTCTCTTGTTCCAACGAGAAAAATGTGGCACGGTTCGGCCTTAAGGAGGTGAAAAAGAAGAACCATTCTTGTTTTGCCTTATCTGTGGTTCTGGCCGTTTGTTACAGCGCTGCAAACTTGATTTGGAAATCTTGAACAGTTCGTTGTCTGTAGTGACACAGACGCTCTGACAAGACTCACCCGCTCTGATTCTTTGCAGTGCTTCGAACACGGCACTTTGGGCGTTCGTTGCCATCTATTCCGTAGCAAAAAGTTAATGTGTCATTGCTGTGTTCATACGTGTATCTGAATTTGAAGGTGAAGGGATCAAAGAAGAAGCGACCAATAGATGATTTTGTGTCTATTAAGGATCAAAGATGATTTTTACCAATGGATGCAGTTGGATAACTGCTTCATGTCTGTGATTAATATTCATGCATTGCAAAATTTTTATAGGGCTACTTTTTATCACCAGTTTCCCGGGGAATTGTTCGAAAGCGCAAATTGGGCCGTTTGGGTCCTATTTCTCCGATTGGAACCCTTGTTCTTCCAATTGTCATGATAATGACTCCATTGTAAATATTTTCGTCAGGTTTGGTGTTTTATGCATGATTTGTTCCAGAACTACACGCTTCCAAAGATAGGTCACTTGCAAGGAGAGAACAATTTCTGCGAAATTGGTCGAAATTTGTTTTTTAATTTCAGGTATTTTTACCAGGGTTTTTTTTACTGTTCCCTAAAGAGCTCCCGTACTGTATCTCCCCGCTACTGAAAACTGGAACGCTATCACAGATCCCAATTAAATCCCTCTCGAGATTGAAGTCTTCTCAAATGCAAGACTTCACCAGAAACATTTCCAACCGGTATTTTGCAAAGCTAAATGGGAAGCAAAATGGTTTTTTGCTTTCGTAAAACTAAACAAGCTCCACAGCTATCTCAACACAAAACTTCCATTGAGCTTCCTTACGAAAATTACTTGCGTTGCACAGACCAACACGTATGAAATATCTGAATTCTTCAGGGCCTTCCAAATTGGTTTCAAAATGTGGTTGCTCGTTTGCTCAGTACTCAAGACCGCCTTCGCTCAGCCTAGGGTTTGTTTTACGGGTATAGCCCCACTCCCACGAACGAGCCTTCTACACAGGCTCTTGATTAAATGCGAGGGGTTTAATGGGTATTAAATGAGGTTTACTTGAATGAGTTAGTATTACGTGCGGTTTAATGGGGGGAAATGTGGGGTGATTTAATATTCGAAAAATATAGTCGATTGCGGCCCGGTTTAATAAGGTGGTTTATTTGAGTTTCCGAATAAATAAATTTTCATTAAATTCTATTAAATACGGGTTCTAAAATTAATTAATTAAATGCGGTTCATTTACTGCGAGTGGTGCGAAGATTGGGACTACTGTGAGCTTGCGTTCAACCCATGATTCATGGTTATATGGCGAAATTGAACAGATGAAGTAACATCACGGGACAAGAGCACCAGCTGATAATTCGAATGTCGAAGAAGCGTAACTTTCCTGGATATGAAAATTGTGAAAATTGTGAAAAACAGATGGCGAGTCCTCACTGGACACTGCGTAATTTCCTAACTTCCACTTTAATTAATTCCTAAAGATATTGTTAGAAAGTTCAATAGTTCAGAATAAGATTTCAACAGGTCGAAAGAGTATTCAGTTTTACACGTTTCGAAATGGAGAGTTACAAAAAATTGTTGGCACCAGCCAAATTTCTGACTTCTGCTGTCGTGTTATACAGAAAGGGTGTGCGAAAGTGTCAGGACAGCAAGCAAACGTTTTGCTGTACCAGCGCAGCACCTGTGACAGCTCAGCAGGAATGCTTAGATATTTTATGATATTAATCTAGTACCAAATGCTACTGTAGCCATTAGATTTAATTTTTATGGTGGACTAGTTCTACACTGTACTACTATACTTCCAAATACAGTGCAGACGGGCTACAAAAAAGTCTATATAAGGGCTTGCGTACCGAGTAGCGGAGCAAGTCCAAGACAAGAATCATCAGCCATCAGACAGAAGTAAACACTTGTTCTTGCCGCAATAAGGGGAAGCCAACCGTCGAGCACAACGGTCAGTAGTTGTGTCAGACTTTGTAAGCTCGCTTGTAGGCTTACAGTAGACTTCACCAGCAACCTTGCTGCGTGCTACACGTGTCATACCTTTTGGGCTGTGATACTACATTCGCGAATTATCCTCACAGTGTCCTCAGTTTTATTCCACACTTTTTCTTACAACTGCATACTACTCCACTGAAAAAAAGCCTGAATCCTTCGTCAACCGTGAACCAGAGTATTATTGCTCACACACTAAATTTCTGTTGGAAAAAGTCAGAACATCCTAATTTCTAGGTCAGTGATCAACATGGATCAAGGAAGCACTGCCGATATATCGGACTTGTTTCTGTCTGAGATAGCACTGGAAAATGTCTCTCAAGAGGTTTTAGGATTCATCAACTCAATTCGAATACTCGAGAATCGTGTCTCCGCTCGGTCTATGACTGGACCTCAAGTAGTCGATGAGGTTGCCGAACTTTTTCCACCTGCTGTATTGTTCTCTCCTGCTATACAAGCTCTGCCTATTGCTTATAAAGCACTTCGTGACTGGTTGAATGACCGTGGAGCAAATATGCCGCCGCATAGTTCCCGTCGTGTTATCCGCCAGCTAGCCGCTAATCTATACCGAAGACGAAGACAAGTTAGCTGCAGAAGAAATAACAAAGGACATAATGAAATCAGGTCGTCGTACAACCCGAAGAGGCCAGGAGCAATCAGCCACCGAAGATGACAATCTCTTGCTACATCCGTCCCTACGCATCAGGACAAATTGGCGTACTACATCGGCTCTAGATTCCGTGACAAGGACCAAAAGTTCTCGGGAGACCTTGGTGAGTCATGGATGGAATATGTTGCCGAGTACCAACAAGTCGCTCGTGACTATGGTCTCAGCGCTGCGCAGAAGAAGCAATACCTTCATAACCTTCTACGTGGTGATGCTAAGAGATTTTACCTGGATCGAATTGATAACGAAGTTAATTCGTTTACTGAGGCCATAAACCTCATTGGTAATGAATACAACTCCGTGGTTCGTCAAAATCGAGTGAAGAACTATCTCGGTGGACTTAGGTTATCTAAGTATACTTCTGAAGGCCTTGATGAGCTTGCAGCACTTGAAAAACTGTACAAGCTGATAACAAAGCTTTCACCGCAAGTGCCTGTTTCGCACAGGAGTGAGGCACACAAGATTGAATTTCTTCGTAATGCTACCGTCGGTTATGCATGGGCGACGGAGCCGTTAAGTCGCGTCGCTACCCATGGACTCTCATTTCAGCAACTCTATGGAGAACTTGAAGCAGCCTTGCATCTCTAGGGAAGCCAAATTGGCAAACATGAGAGATAAAGTTGCAATTAGGTCACGTACTACTTCAGATGAGGACGAAAAGGTCCCTGGGATACTCTATCAAGGACCTGGTCGCTACGCAAACCGACATCGTGGTGTCGGTGATACACGTAGTTACGGCCAGGAAGGATCCATCTGGACCACTTTCGGTCATGGGATGCTTCAATTGTGATTCCCCTGATCATATGCTAAGTTCATGTCCGCATAAGATTGACCTTGCTAAAGCCGCTCGTCGAAAAATGGAGTACATGTCGAAGAGAAATGGAAACACCCGAAATGCTCAGGTTGTATTGTTTGAATTATGTCAACAGCTCGACTCTGTAAATGAAGCAAAAGAGGAAATGAGTCAAGAAGTACCAGATGAAACAGATGTATGTTAACGATGAAGTTGAAGAAGAAAAAACAGACTTTGATCTCTTCGATGCACTTGTTAATTATGTCGGAGACACAATGATGAAAAATCTGTAGCTGACGCTACAATCAACCTTACTTCTCCTTCGGCCCAAAAGGCATTGAAAGGTTCAATGGAGCCTGTTTGGATACTGGAGCTCAGAGATCCGTAGTAGGGAAGAGTCAAGCTGAGGCATACTACCGCCTATGGGAATCCCTCTAGCTCTCATTCCTCAGCAGCAAAGGTCTACAAATTTGGAGCAAACAGGAAGGAAAGCATCGGAAAAGCAAAGTTTCGAATCCCATATGGCGACAACCGTCACATGAAGATCGTTCTGGATGTTGTAGATATTGAATACCGCTTCTTTTAGGACTCGACGTACTTGATAAGTACAAGCTTCTAGTAGACACCGTGGACAATCGTATCAGATGCAAAGATCCTGTCTGGAGCGCACCTCTCAGTCGAAAGCTGGGCCATGCCTACTATGAATGGAACTACGAAGTTATGTATACAGAGCCCGAATTGAAAAGGATCACCGACACTTTTATCACCCGCATCCGCTGAGAATATACAAAATGATGAAGCAGGCCAAGGATCCTCAAGCGACACCAGAGACACTTAAGGCACTCGAAAAAGTTACTGAATCTTGTGATGTTTGTCAAAGGATTTCGAAACAACCTGGTCGTTTCCGCGTCGCACTGCCAAGCGAAGACGTAGTCTTTAACCGAACTGTGCTTATGGATCTTATGTACTTGGAAAGCATGCCCGTACTACACATGGTTTGCAAGGATACGTTGTTCAGTGCTGCAGTATTCCTCGATGGAGAGTCGGCAAACAACGTATGGACAGCTTACGTCCGTCAATGGGTTACAAAGTACGTCGGTTACTCGAAAGAAATTCACACTGATCGTGGACCGCAATTCGATAGTGACCGGTGGCGTCACTTGCTGCAAGCGAGTGGGATAAACGCTTGGACTCAGGTATCGAAAGCCATAATGCTATTGGCGTCGGTGAAAAGTACCATGACTTCCTCCGACGAATTTATCGTAAGGTACGAATGGAGCACCCAAAGATTTCGAAAGATGACTGTCTTTCTCTTTCTGTTCATGCCATGAACAACACTGCCGGGCCAGATGGATTGTCTCCCACTCTTCTCGTGTTTGGAATCGTTCCACAATTTCCGCTAGGATTCTCAGATCTTCCCGAGCAGCGTGAGCGAATGAAAGCATTACAAAATGCTCGCTCTGAAATGTCTAAGGCTGTTGCTTCTGCCCGCATCCGCACTGCTCTTAATCGTAACGTCCCTTGCATCAGACCGCGAGATTAAAATTGGATCTCAAGTACTATTCTATCGCGAAAAGTTGAAAGCATGGGAAGGCCCATACAAGGTTGTTGCAGGAGATGAAAAAATCTTTGGATCAGTATCAATAACGAACTTAAAAGGGTTTCGATTGACAGAGTCCGTGAGTATATAACGGATCCGGATCACCAGAAAGGACAGGAAAAATTGTCTGATAATGAGCGTGACGAAATAGATAGTCTTTGACCGAGTATTCTCGGGCGAAACATTTCTTGCAACCGTTCAAGAAAGAATGGCTGAAGTTCGGGTCAAAACAGAGGGAAAACTGATGTCTTCGAGACTCCAAGCCTAACGTATATCATGGAGAAAATTCCTACTGCTGACAAAAGATCTAACTCCGCAGCATTTGAAATAGCCAAACGCAACGAGATTCAGGGTCTTTCTGATCGCAAAGTCTGGGAAGTCGTCAATATTTCGTCTCTTCCCCCGAAGGCAAACATTATCGGTGGAAGATTTGAACTTACGCTAAAGAATCCAGGTACCGACCGTCAGAAGGCCAAAGCACGTTTCGTTGGACAAGGCTACAAAGATGACATGAAAGAGTTTATAGTGCATAGCTGCCCAACGCTACGCCAAAGCTCACCAAAATAATCCTTTCAGTATCTGCCTTAATTACCGCCTCGCAATGATTGATTTCGTTCAAGCTTACCTCCAAGCGAAAGAAAAGCTAAGTCGTGATATATATCTTAAGATCCGTGAGGCAGATCGAAAGTTTTTCAACATCCGGGGAGATCAAGTACTGAAGCTGAAAAAGCCTCTTTATGGTATATGTGATTCTGGCGACTACTGGGGCGCTACTCTCGAATTTTTCATCAAGAACGAACTAGGAATGCTACCACTCGACGGAGATCCATCCCTTTACATGAAAAAGGTACAGGGTACCGATGGACTTCTTGGAGCCTATGTCGATGATAATTTGTTTGCTGGAAATGAAAATTTTGATAAGCTCATTGAACTCACAGCTCGTTCGTTTGAGTCAAAACCGGTCGAGTATGACAATCTTGAGTTCGTCGGCATCCATATTGAAACTGAAAATCGATTGATGGTCAGCGAACTTTCTACGCCCATCAACCAGACTATCTTGCCAAGCTCAGAACAATACCAAAGGATTCTACCTTTGAACTCTTTCGTCCGTCCGAGCCGCATTCAGTTGGCTATCGCACACTCGTCCAGACATATGCTGTGCAGTCAATCGCGCAGCAAAGTAACCGTTGAAAGTTTCGGAAAGAAGGCCATAGACGAGCTTAATACTTCCATAAGCTATGTGAAAGATACCAAAGACATCCGTCTCAAATATCCCTCAATTTCAACACTCTGCATATTCGTGCTTACGCAGATGCATCGTTTGCGACAAACACAGATCTCACTTCGCAGTTAGGATTCATTATTTTGCTTTGTGATGACGCAGACCGCTGCCATGTTTTGAACTATAGCAGCCGCAAGTCTCGACGCGTCGTACGGTCTATCATGGCTGGAGAAGTGTACGCATTCTCCGCCGCATTTGATGTCGCTTACATATTGAAACACGATTTGGAACGCATCTTACGCCGTAAGATACCTCTGAAAATGTTCACAGACTCGAAGCAAATTTTCGATGTCATTACCCGCGCTTCGCATACAACTGAGAAACGTTTAATGATAGACATCGCTGCTGCTCGCGAAGCCTACAACAAGTTCGAAATATCAAATGTTGGACTTATCGCTGGTGTTGCAAATCCTGCTGATGGTCTAACCAAGCCGAATGTTTGCAAGCCTCTGCTAATATTCTACGGACTGGAGTTGACAAAACCTTCATCGAGCAATGGATTATCCGTAAGAAGTAAGGACACCTGCCTCGCTTTTTGAAAGGGGGGAATGTTATACAGAAAGGGTGTGCGAAAGTGCCAGCGCAGCACTGTGACAGCTCAGCAGGAATGCTTAGATATTTTATGATATTAATCTAGTACCAAATGCTACTGTAGCCATTAGATTTAATTTTTATGGTGGACTAGTTCTACACTGTACTGTACTGTACTTCCAAATACAGTGCAGACGGGCTACAAAAAAGTCTATATAAGGGCTTGCGTACCGAGTAGCGAGCAAGTCCAAGACAAGAATCATCAGCCATCAGACAGAAGAAGTAAACACTTGTTCTTGCCGCAATAAGGGGAAGCCAACCGTCGAGCACAACGGTCAGTAGTTGTGTCAGACTTTGTAAGCTCGGCTTGTAGGGCTTACAGTAGACTTCCACCAGCAACCTTGCTGCTGCTACACGTGTCATACCTTTTGGGCTGTAATACTACAGTCTCGACGGTAGGGATCATTCTAGCGACAACCTGCATGCTGTACTTCGGCATGAATTTTTTTAGTTACAAATAACATCGGGGTAAATTGGGTTGGTTTACAGTATTGCGAATTGCACAGTACAGTATACAGTGCGAAGGCTGGTTGTCAACTTGTATTCAAACCTTCAAACCATCTTGAACATTGCTGTATCTGCAGGCACTGCTGGATTCCATTCTATTTGCAAATTTAACGACTAAAATTGTACTGTCCCTTAGTGAATTTGTATTTGGTATTTGGTCCAGAACAATGACTGCGATTGCCATTTACGGTACCGTGTACTGAGCCATCTCTAGCCTATCGCAAACTTCGCGTAGTAAAAGGGCAACGGTACCTATACCACACTACGGTATTTCTCCAGTACAGTACAGTATAGTTTTGACAATATTTAATGCTCGATAATTCCACAATTACCAAGTGCAAACCTTCCAGTCGCACCACACAGCCCCTCGTACAGCCTCCTCCAATTCCCCGGAGGACATACCTCACCATCCACCCCAGACCCCCCACCACATCTCAACCCTTGCTAATTTTTCGCCATATTCTAGCACAATGGCCTTCGAACTGACCCTCCTCCTCGAAACAGGAGCGACCACTTTACTCCAAGTCTCTCCTACAACCCCGATATCTACCTCTCACTACTCATACACTCCGAAACTTCCATCCCTCCAACCAACAAGATCTCCGTCACAATGGCAGTCCTCTCCCCACTTCCGCCACCGTCTCATCTGCCGGTCTGTCCAACGGCGATCTAATTACCGTTTCCCGTAAGACATCTGCGTCTTCTGCCACCGGTTCATCGCAGTCTACTTCGCAAGCTAATGCCGCAATGAACGCCTTACTGTCCGACCACAATCTTCTCAATCGAATTCGCGAAATCAATCCAGCCTTGCATCGTCGTATTCTGCAAGGTGATTCCGATGCCATAGGCCAATTGGCTAATCTTTCAGTAGTATGGGCGGACCTGGGCTGGTGCAGTGGAATGCCTAGTGGAATGCATGCGGGCGCCTTTGCGGATCCCATGTCAGCAGATTCACAGCGTGCAATTGAGGAGCGTATTCGTCAACAGAATGTCATGGAGAACATGGAGACTGCGATGGAGATTAATCCAGAGTCGTTCGGGAGTGTCGTCATGCTGTTTGTTGATTGCAAGGTGAATTCCGTTGATGGCGTCAAAGCCTTTGTTGATAGGTATGTCTTTGGCTGCTGACTTTCCCCACCCGTGCTGTGCCTGCGTCTCTTTTCTCGTATAGCTTTTTCTTTGCGTCTCACTTAATGTCGGCAATCTACAGTTGTTGCTGACCCCTGTATACTTGTGACATTTGTTCCAATTTGGGTGTTTTGTTTGCAACGGCAGTGGTGCGCAAGCGACGATTATATCAAAGGAATGTGCGGAACGATGCAACATTTTGCGTCTGCTGGACTCGCGATTTGCAGGCATGGCACACGGAGTGGGTACTGCCAAGATTCACGGTCGGATTCATTTTGCATTGCTAACATTAGGTTCGGAGGTATTCGAAGTGTCATTCACGGTGATGGATGCAGTAGGAGGGGAATACGATATGTTACTAGGATTGGACATGTTGCGAAAACATCGAGCATCGATTGACTTAGCGAAAGATTGCTTGCGCATTGGACGACGGAGGTTCCGTTTTTGGCGGAGAAGGACATTCCGAAGAGGATGTTGTCTGGGACGAGGGAAAGAATGGAACAACAGTCGAAACGACAGGCGTCGTCGGCATCGGCAGCATCTGGGCCAAGTGGGCAGAGTTCAGCTGACGGGGTAGGACGACAAGGCAGGGCGCCGGAAGTGGGGTTGATACGACTGCAGTGTCGAGATTAGTGGATTTAGGTTTTGGGAGGGCAGAGGCGGAAGAGGCGCTCAGGGCATGTAACGGAAATGCGGATCAGGCAGCGGCCTTGCTGTCAGCAAGAAAGTACGGTTTTTGATGAATCAAACGGGAAGATTGGAATTTGCCGCGGTTGTCCAGTTGGAACGTAAAGTGAATGGATGAGGGGTTAAAAGCAAAGGATGATGTCAATAGAGGGCTTTGTAAAGATGATTGGGAGGGAGAGATGGTTCAGCTTTGAATGACTTGCACGTTGAAAGAACACTTGTATGCAGTAGGGAGCGGTATCAATTCAGCTGTAACCCTGCATTTAACGCCAAGGCGTGTGAGTGCGCCGCAAATTAACCCACAAGGAAACACAACATGATCCTCAGGGCAGCCAGGGTGGTCGCCATTGCGGCTTACTGTGCGCAGCCATCGGAAATTATTATCAGTCAGCACATACAAGCCACGATGGTTGGTGCGCAAGACATCAATCTGCTTCTTGAAGGTGTGCTCCCAGAAATCCTTGCAGATGAATTTGACCATATCGAGATCGTGGTCTAGTCGGTCGCGATCAAAAGCGTAGCGTTCGACAAGACGGGCGCCGACGTCATGGCCTAAAGCCTCTATGCGGTGGCGTTTGGATGACAGAAGGTGCAGGGAGGTGGGATCGGAGTCTGGAGGAGAGAGCGGTTGATCCTTGTGGGGCTCGGCAGGTGTGAAGGCTCGGGAACCGTGGCCGTGTAGAAAGTAGGTGACGATTTCGGAGAGGAGTAGCTGGAGACCAGATTCAGCGGCCTCGCGACGAATTGGGGGTCCGTCATCCGGAATGGGAATGGTGTTGGTAGCTGGACTTGAACGGGTTCACAAGAAACGAAAGTCCGTAAAACATACGGGCGTTGGGAGAACAAGAGCAGTCTACCGCTCAGTATTGGGTAATCCAGCTCAGAGACTGTAAGCTACTAAAGTCAAGATTGAACAGTACTGTACTGCAGTACAGCGGCACTGCCGAAGGAATACTGTAAGCGGTTCGCAAATGTCCGTGTTTCTCATATTTTAGCCGAAGAAATTTGGGGAAATCGCTGGTTGCGGGACATTACAACAAGTATAGTACACTACTGTACTGTACTGTACCGTAGCATCACTCTGCACACGGTAGACCACTCAAAATTTAGGCTGATTCGGGAAGAGTCGATAGATTACTGGAAACTGTATGAATACGGAAGCCTTAGAGCGTCTCCACTCGTTCGGTCAATTTGTACGTTGAAAGAGACAAACTACGGCCATTCATTGGTCGACTAAAATTCAATCAGTAGTTGAAAGAGCAGCATTCAGGGGGGTCTTTTAATGTATTTAAAAACCTGAATTACACAGGTGTAAATGGGGGGTTAATTTACTGTGGTGGATATGTGGGTTGGTATCCAGTAAATTTGTACCAAAGCGTAGATATCGTATCATTGACACAGGTAGTGGGTTACACTAGAGAGACCATTCAGGAGAAAAGCTCGTAATACTGTAGGTCTTCACAACGCTGACAAAATTCATTGGCAACCAGAGCAGAAGCGTCATTGGCTGCGCTGCCCGGCTCGCGAAAAATCTGGCTAAAATGTGGCGAAAAACACATTGCTGGAATATTCAAAATTTTAAATGTTTGGCAACTTGGATTCACAACTCATGTCTCTCGATAATCGCAATCACCAGCCACATTGCTGGAACGTCGAAACTGCTCTGGTAAACTGATAATCCATACATCTCATGTACATACGGCCATACTAGGCCATGTCACGCTAAATGGTAAAATATGAGCCGGAGGCGAGCAAGCTCATACTAAGCCTCCGGTTTGTACTTTAAACATGAGCCGGGGGTGAGCAAGCTCATATTAAGCCTCCGGCTTGTACTTTACCATCTAGCGTGACATGGCCTAGTATGGCCGTATGTACATTCGTCATTACTTTTTATGGGTGGCGCGAAGTTGGCCAGGCGTCGCCGAAATCATCACGCTTGCAAGCCATTTTTTTGAGAATTGTATTTTTACACGGTCGTACCATGTCACCTTTCAAGTCGTATAGAGGGCCCGAATGTAGAAGCGGCATTTTCGCTCCTAGGGATACATTCGAAAAATATTCGAAATCGAATGCGATCTAGTTATTGATACTCATACAGTTGCGAAAGCCCTGAAAACATATTGTTTAAACATAAGATTAAATCGTGCTGAATGCACTGACTTAGGCATCGTAATCGATGCATAAAGATGCTTTCAAGTGCTTAAAGCTGCTTAGTTCTATGACTTTTTTTACCAATGCTATCCAGAATAAAACCATAAATATTGTTCTTTTTATGTGAAAGCTTTACGGTGAGACTTGCTTGAGACAGGATCGAATCATAGTGAAAATGAGCTTAATTCACAATACGATGTAGTAAATCCCCTTCTTTTTTCACGATTCATAGCATTAGTGCCTAGGAATTACATTTGGAATTGATACGAGTATTAAAATGGAGGTTCTGGGAGCATAATAGGATAATTCAAACAGTGAAGATGAAATTGTGATTCACTTCAACCAAATGTGTAACCTTGTATTCTGAGATAAAGTACTTCATACATTACCGTAGAGAAGATATAATAAGGTTGGGTGACTGAATAACAATGTTTTAGAACATGAAAGACGCCCGGAAGGGGAAGAAGAACGGGTATGTAAACATGCGGCGAGAAATGTTTAGTTTCTTCTCATATCATCACCATGGTGTTTTTATGTGAACACAAACTCATAAATGAACTGCAATGAACAAGAAAAGGTGATGGAAATAACTGTTACTGTTTCGATATAAAGCGGCACTATTCATTGCTTTCATCATTCTTCACCATAAATAGCAAAGTCGCAATCAGCAAAAGTCGGTTGACGATGGAAATAATGTGAAAGGGCTACGGCTGGAATCCGGGCATCGGAAAAAAAATGTTGTTAATGTATTAACTTGTCATGATAGATCACATCTGTGAGTGTTGTTTTTGAACTTGTGTAACTATTTCAAGCCGAGGAAGGAGAAATATGTATTGTATAGTTTAGATGAACATTCCCTTACCTCATATGACGGATGGACAAGTACAGGTGGCTTTGTGAGTGTATATGTTTAAAATGGAAAATGAAAAGCATTTACCTAGTTTTGGTGACAAGCTTGATGGTGTATTCGGTTTTCCGTGGGTTTGAAAAAATTAGAGCCGCTAAAAGGTTAGCATTTAGCAGAATATTAAGAGTTATGATATGCTTTAAGGTTCATACTTGTATCACCTAACTCTATCACATTTTGGCATCAACATCACTCTCATGTTCATGTTCACATGAATAAACCAGATAATTTTGTTCTTAATAGCGATAAAACCAAATGAATTTCATTGTTACATTTCAAAGATGTTCAAGAACTGTTTAGGATGTAAAAAAAGAATAAGAAGTAAAGACACCCAGGAATAGTGATGTACTGTACCAAAACTCTCGGGTGCACGCTGTTCTGATACTCACTACAACTCATGGCATTGTAATGATAAATGGACGGTGATAAGTATGCGTGATCGCAGAGGGTCGCAAAATTTTTTGAACTGTGTCGGGGTCAACAGAAATCTTCAATTGTGTCGATAAGGCGACACAAATTATAACGGTGTCCTGGGGTACGAGTTCTATGATTGCAGAAAAGAGGTTAACAGAGCACAATTGAATTTGTACACTTGTGTCGTTATAGCGACACAAAAGGCGGGTGTTTTCTTTTTTAATCGGAAAGCGTGGACATCCTCATCAGACTGAACCTCAACCCGATTGCCTACATCACTTTTCCTCCCGTTATCCTCACCTATCACCGACATCATTACAACCTCCACCCCTCCTCCATTTAACATCCAAGAACCACCAACATTCATCATCGTCTTTTCGTAGTTACATTTATATAAACGCTAAGAGCTACTTTACATAAACTCGCATGCCATCAACAGACTGGTTTCAGTCCCACTTCCGCTCTTGTTCTCACATTGAGTCTCGCTCTGGATCCCACCTGTCCTCCATCTAGTCATCCACCTGACTTTCACCCAGATTCTACCTCGTTCCTGCTCTCAGTCGCAATCTCGGTCTCGCTGACAAAAACCCAATATTATTTCCGCTTCCATTCTGTTATTTAATCAATACCCTGCATTATCATAGTATCATATTCTTTGCTGTTTTCATTCCCTTGCCTCTCCAATCATCGCGGCTAAGATCTTTCACTGCTTCAATCACATAGGCCGACATATTTCGTCACCGAAATCGTTCTTTCACCACTCTCCCTTTTAATCTAGAGCGTACTGTCAGGAAGAGTTGTTTTCCACGCCAATGAACCATCCACTTGCCAATTTAATATCTTGGCCAACCTCCTCTTTATATTTTTGAAAAAAAGCCTTTTACCAGGTTTCCATGCCTTTATCTCCAATCCAGAACTGCATTACTTCCAGTTGATCCCTTCCGGAACTTTCATAACTGCTTCAGTGCGCTAAACATACGATACAGCCTATTGTCCTCCACCAATATTCTCACTCAATCAGAAGTCATACAATATAATAAGCCTCAAAACTAACGTTTGTTAACTTTCTATGCAAAAAGGTCAGTGAAGTGAGTATTTGTTGTGATTAGTATCGCTGAATGGGAAATGATTCCATCTAAGAAGCGATTACGAGTGATGACAGCAGATGATCGTCGATTTGAAGCCTAAATCACAACAAAGGCGTTCGTACGAGATTCTAGTCAGTCTTTTTATGATCGAAAACGGAAGAAGTTTCGACCTTTTTGTTTGAATGAAAGTATAAAGGGTGAAACAAGTCATGTAGTTGATCCTCCTTGTCCAGGGGTACCCAGCGAAGCGATAGTGCGGGAAATAGCTGAGTTTCCTCATTACGAAGCAGATGAGCTAGGTTGCGATCCAGGCGAGGTAGTTAACATTCGATCTGCATTATCAAGCGTTCACAAGCGCCATTTTGGAAGGGAGGGAATCTGGAAGACTTTTTTGAGGGGGGAAAGAGGGGTGTGCTGTGGACGCGTTTGAAATAGAAGGATGTATGAAATATTACAAGCGCGGAAAAAAGATGTCGGTGAAAAGAGAGCACTGCCGTTCTGGTACAAATAAATGGACAATATGATGAAGTATGCAGGGAGAATTGGATCTGAATCGCTAGAAGCGACATATTTCATGACTGCCGCAGCTTTATGTTTCACACTATGATTGCGAATAGACGAGCTCGTATCACTTAGATGGGGCGATGTGAAATTAGACGCTATGAATGATCAAAGGGTGCCCCATATTGAATTAATGCTGAGGAATCGCAAGTTCGAGCTACCAGGCGAGGGACAGTTGCGCGGGCTATATGAAATGCAGGATGAGCCCTTCACATGTTCATTCACACATTTGCACCGTTAGATTAGAACTTATCGAAGAGTTTTGAACAGAAATTTCTCAGAAGACGACCCACTGTTTCCCCACGAAGACGATCTGGTTTAAGAGCTGGCTGTGGGGGAGAAAATGAAAACACAAATTTCATGAAGACGATAAACATGTATTTTGACAAGTGCAGCATAATCTCGTAGTGTTACGGGGGAGGAACTTGGAAAGCTCACTTTGCATTGTTTCCGTAGGGGAGGAGCCCAGCAGAGGTTTCTAACTGGTCGTAATCGGTGGCCGTTACATGTCGTGGAGTGGTGGGGTGGATTCGGTTCGGGAGGTGATGTTAACACTATCATGAGGTATTTTCTTGAGAAGATTTGGAAATAAGAAGAGAGTAACCGCCAATATTTGTTCAAGAGAGTTAATGATTTGGATTTCAGAGCACCTATGCAAACGAATTAGGAGCTAGGAAAGGACAAATCAGGGTTAAGGGATGAGGTTGGGAAGTTGTTTAATGATCTAGAACAGCGGATCAGGTTGTACATTTCCGTCCAGCCTACCAAGGTCACAAAAGCAGTGAAAGAAATTGAGTCACTTAATCTGCCTAGATTTACACCCAGTCAAAGCAATAAATTGGAAAGAGCAAATGCAGGAGGGTGAGAATGAGATTAGAAATGGCGCTACAGAAGAACTGGCGCTTACCTACATTGTCCGCGAATGCACATCAATACCAAGAATGCAAACCTCGAGGGAGTTAATTGTCCATTGGGAGTCGGGAAACCAGCAAAAGAATATCGTCGTCGCTCTTAGGGACTGGACTGATAGAGCACGTTCATCCGCATTCAAATTTAAATATCACGATGGGAAGTTAATAGCATAGGAATATATTAAACTGGGACAGAATGTTTTTATTAAGATGTATGATCCAGGTAACGTGAAAATTTTTGAAGTTAAGAGCCTTATAAGGGCAGGTAGGAGACATCGGAGTGAGGAACTGCACGGTGAAGAAGCTATGTAGTTGTGCGAATGAATCAGTTTTCTTCCGAATAAACAGCGCAGTTGAAGCACACAACATTTATGACATTTCAAATGTCATCGTATTAGCATTTAGTTGCATCGATGTATTTGTTAACACATGTGGCTTGCAATGGGCGTGAGAAGAATGAGCACCTCAAAGAACATAAACCTGCAAGGTCGGTACATAACAGACCGAAATTACCGTACATAATGTCACCGAAGTCATCCCGAGGAGCGGTTACAAATCCTGGGCGCCTTTAGGCAGTAATCCTTCCGATAAAGGGTGGTTCTCCAGTTCGCCTTTCCAAATCCTTCACTGCCATATCTGAGTCATGAACCGCCCTCATACGATCCTGTCTTATAATGAACCCCTTTGCGAGCCTTTTCCAGTCCCGGTTGTGTTCACGTTCGGCTCATTATCGCTCCTCAATATGATACGTTACTTTACATATATTAGGAACATTTTTGCTGTTTAGAGCCTCGGAGGAAGTTATGTTCAGTCGGGCAGCTAGTTGGGTGTGAAAGAAGTCTTCGAAGGCCTGATCGAATCTCTCTCATAATCGTTAGAGGGCATTGTTCCTGTAGGCGCAACAGAAACAGTATACAAGACCAGTTGGACGACAGGCGAAGCAAGATCAAACAGCTGAGATTGTTGGATGCGAAGAAAGCCTGATTACGATAGGGAATGGTGTGGGTTATCGTGTACAGAAATCAGGTTAGGCCAATGAATACAGTTGCGGACTTGTATGCTCGAGAGGTTGCGTATGTTTTGCGATTATGAGCTGATGAAGAGAACCAAATATAACGTATGGACTGCATGGAGTACCGCGCGATTGATGAAAAGTACCATAAATATGCTGATACGGTAACACATATATATGTCGAGGGTGGTAAGAGTAAGGCTGGCCAATCTGGTACCTTAAACAGAAGAAATTCATTGCTACTACAAGATCATGTACCGGTTCCACAACATTGATCTCAAATATAGCGATTGAATTGGTCAACTAAATGTCCGTGATTGTCAAGGGCAGCAGTGGCCCACTATTATACAGCCCCACAGCCCCCACAGTTCAGACATGTACATGAAGATCTCTTTGGATGGTGGTGTTATGCAGTGAAGTTGTTGGAGGCTTATGAAGAAGGAGTATTGCGGAGTGTATGTGGACATGGGGAAGTATGGAAAAAGATCGTTGAGGTACGTGGTGTTGTGCCAGGATGTTTCTTGGATGCATATACTAGGGTGTTGTTTGTAAGGAGGGTGGTTGCAGGAAAAGAGGGTGAGGAAGATCTGGACTCAGTAAAGAGGGAAGTGAAATACTTTAATAATCACTCTCAGAGTTGGAGTGAGACTGGTAGTTTATGTGGGTTTGGATGTTTTTGGGAGGGAGTTGATGGAGGATGGTGAGTAGTGGGGAGTGTATATCACGAGGAGCAATCAAAACGTTTACCCTATCTGAATGGTCGAGTCGGCGGCCCGCCGACGTGGGAATGGAAGGGAGGTGAGATAGAGTACTGCCAGCACTCAACTGCAGTGACTGCATATGCATTGGAGGTCCGCCATAACTAAAACTTCTTCCCATGTAGATATGCGGAAGGTGTAATTGACTGAGGCAATTATGCTGCCGTTGGGTTACCCCATAAAGGACACAGGATGCACTCCTATAAAAGAGCGCTGTTTGGAACGCTGAATTCGTAAGAATCGCAACGTTACATATTTGTTACGTTTTGTGGGGAGAGTATCGCAATCAATGTTCAAGGTCTATAAAAGTGGCCAGGCACATGCAGGTCAACTTGATGTCTTGGAATTGACACAACAACCTACCACAACATAATTAACTATTCCTTTACTTGGAGACTGTCCAATATTCAACCAGTATCACGACTCACTAAGTGTCCAAAATTGAACACGAACTACTTATCTCTTTGTCATCCTACTCATCAGGAAGGGGGCTTCCCCCTCGTTGACCTTCTCTTTCTGCTTCTGCGTCTCCCTTTCGTTGTCCTCCTGTCCCTACTTCTGCGCATTTGAGAACCTAACCACCTCAGGAGGCTACTGCAAGTCAACAATCAGGCAATTATTCCCAATATAGTCGACAGCGTGACCCCAAACTAAACCTACTAAGCTGGCACCAAATTTTCTTTCTCAGAACTTGTGCCAGAACCGCCTGTCTCGTCTGAAGCACTCTTTCCGGCCCCGTCTTTGCTGTTGCACCCTGCCCTTCGGACTCTACCCATTTAACTTCATCTTTTTGTATGTTTGTTTCTGTTTGAGTAGTAACTGCATTACTTGTGTTGATCCGTCGACGGTAAAATGGCAATACAAGCAATGAAGTTCAATATAGATACTGATCCAAAGGTTTTTTTCATCTTCTGCAACAAAATTGTATGGGCCTTCCTATGCCATGCTTTCAAATTTTCGCGATAAAAGAGGACTGGATATCCAATCCTTATTTCGCGGTCTGATGCAACAGGGTGGTTATGATTGAGATCAGTGCGAATGTAAACAGACGTAATGAGCTTAGACATCTCAAAGCGAGCATTTTGTAGTGCTTTCATTCGCTCATGCGGCTCTGGAAGATCTGAGAACCATAGCGAGAGTTTTGGAACGACTCTAAACACGACAAGAGTGGGTGGAAACCCATCTGGTCTAGTATTGTTGTTCATGGCATTAACAGAAAGAGAAATACAGTCATATTTCGAAATATTTTTGTGTTTTAATTGTACCTTACAAAATATTCTTCAGAGAAATTCGTGGTACTTTTCGCTGACGCCAATATCATTTTGGCTTTGAATATCTGAGTTTAAGCGTTACATCCCAATTGCTTGGAGCAATTGACTCCACCTGTCTCTATCTAATTGAGTTTTACGATCAGTGTGAATTTCTTTCGAGTAACCGACGTACTTTGTAACCCATTGACGGGCGTAAGCTGTCCATACGTTTTTTGCTGACTCTCCATAGAGTGATACTGCAGCACTAAACCGCGTAACTCTACAAGCCATGTGTACTACAGGCATCCTTTCCAAGTACATAAGATCCATAAGCACCGTTCTGTTGAAGGCTACATCTTCGCTTGGCAATACAACGCGGAAACAACCAGGTTGGTTCGAAATCCTTTGGGAAACATCGCAAGACCCAGTAACTTTCTCGAGTGCCTTAAGCCTCTATGATGTTGCTTGAGGATCTTTAGCCCGCTTCATCATTTTGTATATTCTCAACGGAGGCGGGTGATAAAAGTGTCGATAAATCCTTTCTAATTCCTACTCTGTGTACATAACTTCGTAGTTACTTTCATAGTAGGCTCGGCAGAGCTTTTGAGTGAGAGGTGCGCTCCAGACAGTATCTTTGCATCGGATACGAGTTTTCACGGAGATTTTACACGGTTTGTACTAGAAGCATGTATTTATCAAGTACATCGAGTACTAGAAAAGAGGTATTTAAATATTTAAAACATACAGAAAGATCTTCATGTGACGGTTGTAGTCGTATGGGATCCGAAACTTTGCTTTTCCAATGATTTTCTTCCTATTTGCTCAAATTTTGTAGACTTTATCTGTTGGCGGAATAGTAGGTACAGGGTGTCCCATGAAGCTGTAACAATACTCAGCTTGACTCTTCCCTACTACAGATATCTGAGCTCCAGTATCCAAACATGCTCCCTTGAACTTTCCAATGCCCTTTGGGTCCGAAGGAGAATTGAGGTTGATTGTAGCTTAAGCTACAGATTTTTATCATTCGTGTCCCCGACATAATTAACAACTGCTTCGAAGAGATCAAAGTCTGTTTTTCCTGGTCAACTTCTTTTTAAACATGTAAATCTATTTTATCTTGTACTTCTTGACTCATCTCCTCTTTTGCTTCATTTGCGGAGTCGAGTTGTTGACATAATTCAAATAATACAGCTGCTGATTTCGATTGTTTCCTGTTTTTCTTCGACATATAACCCATTTTTCGACGAACATATTTAGCTAGGTCAATCCGTTGCGAACATTACCTTATCGTATGGTCAAGATAATCACAATTGAAACATCCCATGACAGAAAGCGGTCCAGATGGATCCTTTCTTTGGCCACAACTATTTCTATCACTAAAAACACTATGTATGTTTGCGTAAAGATCAGATCCTTGGTAGAATATCGCAGGCACCTTTTCAGTCTCATCTGAAGTAGTACGCGACGTAATTGCAACTTTATCTCTCATGTTTGACAATTTGGCTTCCCTAAAGAGATTCAAGGCTGCTTCAAGTTCTCCAAAAAGTTGCTGAAATGAGAGACTACGAGTAGCGACTCGACTTAACGGCTTTGTTCGCCTATGTGTAACCGACGGTAGCATTGCAAAGAAGTCCCATCTTTTGTGCCACCCTCCTGTACAAAGTAGGAACTTGCGGTGCGGTGTGGTATTTGCGGTGCTTTGTTATCAGCTTTCACAGTTTTTCAAGTATTGCAAGCTCATCAAGACCTTCAGGAGAATACTTAGATAACCTAAGTCTACCTAGATAGTTCTTCACTCGGTTTTGACGAACTAAGGAGTTTTGTTCATTCCCAATAGGTTTTATCGCCTCTTTATACTGATTAATCTCGTTTTCTATCCAATTCAGGTAACATATATTAGCACTAGCACGTAAAATGCTAAATTTATTGCTTATTCTGTGTAGTGGTGAGAACATCCTCATGAGAAACATGTTGGTACTCTGCAAAATATTCCATCCGTGACTCACCAAGGATTTGGAGAACTTTTGGTCATTGCCCCGGAATCTATAGTCGATACAGTAGACCAATTTGTCCTGTTGCACAGGAACAGGTGTACCACAGGATTCGTCGTCTTCCGGGGCTGCTTTTTCCTGACCTCTTCGGTTTTTGCGACGACCTGACTTTAGTGTATTCTTTTTATTTATTCTGCAGCTAACTTGTCTTCGTCTTCGGTACAAAGATTCGCGGCTAGCTGTTCTGTAACACGACCGTAGCTATGCCGCAGCATATTTGCTCCACGGTCATTAAACCAGTCATGAAGTGTTTTATAAGCAATAGGCAAGGACAGAACAATACAGCCGGCGGAAAAAGTTCAGCAACTTCCTCTAATACATTTGAGATACAGTCATAGACTGAGCAGAGACAAGATTCCCAGATATTCGAATTGAGTTGTTGAATCCTTAATCCTCTTGAGAAACATTTTTCTGTGCTATTTCAGACAAAAACAGGTCCGATGCATTTGCAGTGCTTTTTGGATCCACGTTGATCACTTACCTGGAAATTCAGATTGGTAGAAACTTGTATTCAACAGAAAGTGGGTATGAAAGTCACAATGCTCTAGTCCACCATTGGCGGAAATATATTTAGGTTTTGTTCAGTGGAATATTAGTACTTATATGAGAAGTAAAGAGTGGAATGAAAAAACTGAGGACACTGTGAGGATAATTTGCGAATGCTGTATCACAGATCAAAAGGTATGAAACGTGTAGCACGCAGCAAGGTTGCTGGTGAAAGTCTACTGTAAACCCTACAAGCCGAGCTTGCAATGCCTGACATAACTACTGACCGTTGTGCTCGACGACTTGGCTTCCCCTTATTGCCGTAAGAACAAGTTTTTACTTCTTCTGTCTGATAGTTGATGATTCTTGTCTTGGACTTGCTCCGCTATTCGGTACGAAAGCACTTGAATAGAATTTTAATAACCCATCTGCACTGAGTGTAAAATTACAGTGCATTGTGTTGAGGGCGCGAGTGTAGGGTCGCGCACGAGTTGCGAGGAGGGATAGTGACGCGGAGGAAGGGGTGATATGTGATCGGAGAAAGGATATGGGGGGTTCCAGGGTTTGGAAAAGTGTTGATGTTGTTGTACCTTCCTTTCTCTCTACTGTCTCCCTCGCTAGGGTGTTATATACTGCACTATATCAAATAAACGAGATACAGTGAAGTACCAGCGAAATTTCTACAAGTAGACAGATGTCCTATGTGAGGGTGTTGGGTAGCATAAAGTGCAGGTGAGGTGCGACACAGTACTTATGTGCCACGGATATCTCGACCCCTGCACCTCCGACCCTTCCAACCCTCCCACTAATTCCCTTACCGATATTCTTCTCTGGTTACCCTTGCGCTTCCCCCGTTCTCACCAGGCAAGTACAGTACTTCGCCCAAGTGTCCCGGCATTCCAAATCGTCCATAAAATCACCTCCTCCCACGGCACAACACGGGGTGCCTTTTCCTTGCCTTGTCATCTTTCCGCCATCGTGTGTGCCTTTCCCCTCTCGGCATATCGTGCGTCTGCTTTGCCCAGGTTATCGTCGTGAGCCTCCCGTAGTGTCGATTTGGTCTCGGCCGGTGGGTGAATCGTGCATGGCGCGGACAAAGCAAACCGCTAAAAAGTCGACGTAGGGTAGAGCACCGCGGCATCAGTTGTTAGTCCTCGCCTTGCGCATGTATGTGGGGTCATCCAGGGTGATAATGCGGTGTGGAGGAGTACTGACTTCTTTCGAGTCCACCGATGAACAGCTACTTGAAGTCTGGGAGATCGATCTTCGTCTCTCTAGCAACCGTCCCTTGGCCAACCGACTCTGGCCCCTTTGTGGTCATACTAACCTCAAAAGTTCAAGACTTCCCAAGGCTGTGGTATCGTGGTGTCCTCCTTGAATGGAACTGCTTATGTGAGATCGATGAGTGAAGTTTCAAGGGTTTTTGGAAAGCACATTGCGGAGTTCGCGACAGCGCCGAAGAGAACCTTTGATAAGAGCACGGTGGCACGCATCGGGTTAACAGAGTCCGTCAACTATGTCCATGATTACGGACCGCTGGACTCGGACCCCGACTTGGTTATCTATCATGTATGGCTGTCACTTGGAGAAGGTTCCGAGGTGGCTGAAGCATATTATGTCCGCTCCGAGAAGGATGAGACGCCCTATTCAATCCTCCTCTACACGATAGAGTGGCGTCCCCTTGTACCCTCCGAAGACGTACAACCGGATGTCTGAGAAGCTATGAACGATTTCTCAAAGCTCGTTGCATCGTAGATAATGATATCTAGTGTAGAAAACACTCTGGAGAGAAGAAAGAGGTCAACGTAGCAATGGCCCGAACAACATCCATCTACGCCATGCATTACTTCCTTCGGTATCTTCCCGTAACCGTCAACGATAGGACAGACAGTTGCATGCTCGTCGCGGTGGGGAATGAACTCGCCTTTTCTCTTGTATATTAAGTAGGCCGTACCTTCGGGGAAGGAGCCGCGAAGGTCCTTCGAGAGTATTGATAATTCAGGGGGCATCCCGTTTAATCAGGTGGTTTCGGGATCTCAGGAAGCTGATCTGCTCCATTCCATCGGCGCCGGTATCTTTGGACCGGCCGCAGAGGTTGGAAGAAACTAAGTTCACCAATAAGAAGGTGAAAGGTTTCCATTTATGGTGGTTGTCCAGGCTCCACCTTCGTCCCGAGACTGCCGGAGTTTATGGACTACGTATTAATTCCGTCATGGACTCAAGCACGCTGTTCGCGCGGACCTCCGGCACTTCGAACCCGTCCCTGGTCGATTGTGCGGAACGGTCGCAAGTGCGGCTCTGCCTGTGATCCCTACGAGTCTGCGCTTGCGGAGGTACCCCTAGAGATTATGACCGTATCGAAGACGTCCGAAAGATAACCTTGACGGCTAAGGACGAAGGTGCGACGGCGGCGCACAAGTATATAAAAGGGAGCATTGAAGACAGATCTGGGCTTCGATGCGGCGTGCTCGGAGCGACTCGGGACCTTCCGGGGCAGCGCAAGACAACCCAAAAGCCATGCAGTTTAGGAATTTCATCACCTGTCGTTCCATCGACTTCCCTAATCTCTTCCCTTACGGTAGGGGGTAGATATGAGTAAAGAATACAGAATAATTGCGTAAGAAGGTTGATACTCAATTCTGGGTATACTTAATGTGGTCCTGCTGCAGTCTGTACCTACTCAGAGAATGTCTAGCAGCAATGGCTTGGCGCGAGAATCTCCCATGGCGGGAGCGCAGGACATAGCGAGGGTGGTAAACTCGCACCAAATCGCATTAACCAAAATATTTCTTCTGCAAGGCCGGCCACTTAGCCCTTTGGAAGGCCTTGCCATGAGCAACCAGGACCTAGTCCCCCACGACGAAATGTTGCACATGAGGATCACCCTTATTGGCCTTTTCTGAATCCAGGGCTCGTTCCGCGCGAAGAACCGCGAGGGCCTGAGTCTCGGTAGACCTGTCTTCAGCATGCTGCGCCTGCGGCGAACTGATGTACACGTCCGCTTGAAGACGGCGTCTAGCTCAGTAGCTCAAACGGGGCAACCTCCCTCGGTCCTGGGCGCCGATGATATCCGAAAACGCACTTACAGAGGGCTTCCGCCCAATCCGGGACATGACGGATAACTTTTCCTATCCCGGACTTAAGCGCACGAGCCATCCTCTTCGCACCCCCGTTGGACATAGATTCGTATGCCATGACTGTACGCCACTTGATCCCATTCTTTGTCATATAATTTACGACCGCAGCGGCCTTGAAGCAACTTCCGTTGTCGCTAACGGTCTCCCGGGGTGGACCAAAAGGGCGAATTAATTCCTATTCAATAAATTTTATGACGGTGGGCTCTGTAACGTCCCTAGTGGGAATAGCGATCGGCCACCTGGTGAAGTGTTCGGCACAAATCATTATAAATTGATGATCGTCCTTGGAACGCTGCAAAAGACCCGTGTAATCAGTAAAGCAGGTTGAAAAAAATCCATGTGGAGGCGTCCCTATTATCTGTGTGCACGTCGACAGTCCGCGCATCCTTTGGCAAAGTTCGTTCGAACTTACGTACCCATGTGTATCTGATATCATCCTAGGCCACTGGAAACTGTCTTGTATGAACCTGAGGGTAGTCCGAGTGTCCCAATGTCCCAAATTTTCGTGGAGGAAACGCAAGATGCCTGCACGCTTTGATATATTGGTGATGATCCTCGGGCCACTCTTCATACGGCGGAACAGGTGCCCATCCCAGATTAAGAAATTCTTGGCTGCCCTCCTAGCCTTCACCTGCTCTTTCGTTGTGGCATAAGAAATATGACTCACAGACAGGTACTTCTGAGCCAGTGTGAGGTGTAATTCTAGATCGACACCTCCAATTTCCTCAGAGGGGACCTTCAATGATATTAAGAGGTCTCCTTCATCTTACTGAGTGCCGAATTCGACTTCTATTGCCAGTTTAGAGAACCCATCCGCAACACTACTCATCTTCCCCTGCCGATAGCGAATGACCTATTCGTATTCCGCTAGGAAGTCGAGCCAACAAGCTAGCCTTCCGTGTATTTTTTTGTGTACAAAGGCGTCTTTTAGCGACTGATAGTCGGTAATAAGCCCGAAAGAGTGACCTGATAAAAGGTAAACTCCAAACTTCAGTAGTCCGAAAACGACTGCAAATGCTTCCCTCTCGCAGGCTGAATAACGCTTTTTCGCCGGATTCATCGTCCTGCTGGTGTACTGGACCAGGTGGATTTTTACGTCCAACTGCTTCTGCGACAAAACAGCGCCTACAACCGTGAAAGAAGCATCAGTCTCGACAATGAACGATCTTTCAAAGTCAGCAAATGCTAGAAAAGGTGGGGAGTTCAAAGCCTCCTTTAGCGCGCGAAACACCTCTTCTTTAATGGCGCCCCATGCGAACTTCTTTTTTGTCGGGGTCATGGCGTGTAAAACAGCCGCATTTCACGCGAGATACTAAATGAATCTCCTATATTATCCTGCAAACCCGAGGAAACTGCGTACTTGCGTGATATTCTTCAGACTTAGTATGGCTTGAATCGCCTCTACTTTTCCCGGAAACACACAAACCCCCGCTCGTCAACTAGGTGACGCAATAGACCCATCCTCTTTTGCGCAAGGTGGCATTCGGCCACCTTAAGCTTTAAACCGTACTTGGCAATGGCGCGTGACCACCGAAAGTTGCTCCAAATTTTCCCCCAAATTTCTTGAAAAGGCTACGATATTGTCCAAATAAACGCGAGCAAAGTCCATATCTGCTAACACGTGGTCCTTCATCCATTGGAAAGTCGATGGCGCGGTCAAGAGCCCAAACGGCATGAAGTTGAACCGATAAATGCCGAAGAGGCACACGATTGTTGCAGGAATCTGTTACACAGACCTACCAGTATCCACTAAACAGGTGTAAGGATTTGAATATCGTCGCCCCGCAAAGGGTGTCGAACATTACATCTATCTTAGGGACGGGCCGACGGTCGCCCTTCATCTCCCGATTATGCGTCCGGTAATGGACAATGAAGCGGAATTTTCCGTCCTATTTAGTCGCTATGATCACCGGAAAGAGCGAAGCAGGCGATGCGGACGTAATTATATCGGCTTCAAGCATCTCATCCAATTCCTATCTTACCAGTTGGTTTCCTTCGGAGATAGGCAGCGCCCCTATGATAGATGGGTTTGGCTTCCGTAAGCTCGAAACAATGTTCTATCGGGACGCTCGAAGGTCGAAGATCGAACAGGGACTCAGCGATGACATCACCTTCGGAGAGGACCTTCTTAATCTGTCACCTACTGGTAATGGGTAAGTGTCCCAGCTTCCTGCCGAGCGCCTCAGAAGTTATGAGGGGTTCGGCCTTATCCAATGGCTCATTTATATTCCCTTGAATCGTCGATACGAGTCTTACGTGCTTGTTTTCCTCTTCTTCCGCTCCATCGGAGTCTCCTTCCTCAGAAGGTGCTGCTGAAGACGATGAGGAAAAATCCTCGCTGTCCGTCTCCTCACCTTCTTTCACGAGGTCCTCTGCTGTTAAGGGGGCGAACTCGGGAAGTAAGTCGAGCACAGAAACCTTGGAGTCGTACTTCAGCGTCACGGTGCTTTTTCCATAGTCTAGAGTGGCCATTAAAGCCTCCATGGTCGGGTCGCTGATGAGGACGCAAAAGAGAGATCCTTCAACGACGATGAAATCCAAACATACGACGAGCACTCCGAAGTAGATAAGGGCGTTTCTCATGACTACATTGGCTTGAACTATACCCCCGTAGCGAAGGTGCTCGAACGGTTGACGACTTCCGGTTCGACCCAAAATTTTGCTGCAAACTCTGCGGAAATAATATCCTTTGTTGCTGCGGTATCGCATAGTGCATGCGCCTTAATACCAGAAATACTTAATTCCACCACTTTTAGGCAGCGTTTCCTGCTCTGTGCCTTACGGTTGACTCTGCTAACAACTACGCCACTGAAAAGTTCCTTAAGAACCGCTTGCCTCTGTATAGCGTCACCACGTAGGACCTGACCAAATGAAAGACTGGAGGTGGCATTTACCAACGCATTGAGGACGTCGTACTTTGGGACAAACTCAGAGATTTCTCGTTCTTCCACCTCTTTGTGGTCCTTCTTTTTGGCTCCTTTGGCCTTTTTTTCCAGTCGCCTTCTTGCCCCGCCTAGGGGTATTCTTTTTCCGACTGACTACTGCATGGCGAGGCTCAATCAAACCCAAGGGACTAAATGCCCCGGCCGAACGAGACTTAACTATCGCCTCAATCGGAGCATTCTTCTCTCCACGAGCTAGCTTTTGAAGGGGTTCTCCGTCCAAATTACGTTTGACAGCGAGAACGTACTCATTATACGAACCAATAACAACAGAAACGGTCTCCCTTTCGCCTTCTCCCGAGCTCTCATCACTAGATCCTTCTATCTCCACTTAAATATTCCCTGTGGCGGGCTCTTTCCTCCAGCGACTCCAGCAAGTGGCTTCTGAGTGTCCATTATTACCATACTTGAAACATCTAGTATCACTATAGAGGTTATTAGGACAAAAAATCTCATTATGACCCTGCTTGTAACAAAAAAGAACAGACTAGATCACGATCAGCCTGAGCGGTTTTCCCAACTACAGGCCGGGCTCCTTTCATCGATTCAAGCTACCTTTGCTGTTCCTTAATCATTGAGGAGAGGTCTTGGAAAGCTGTAACCAATCTATCCACTTTCTGTTGTACTTCTGGTACCCGGGAGCTAGTACGAAACAAAAACAGAAGTGCTTTTTCTCAATGGTAATGGCCGGATTTGACGGTCCAGCTTTTCCCTCGTCTGGGACTAAACTTGCGCCGGCTCTTATTATGGTTTCGGCTATCGATTAAGAGTTGGCGAACCTTTTGCGACGACTCAAAAGCCTATTTCCCTTCATCATAATCGGCTATAATGAACGTCATTGACTGGTAGTCCCACGGACTGCGGTAAATGATACACGGGACTAGGTCCGAGTGTTCCATAGCTGCTTTACGCAGAAGGCCGAACTTGGCTTCTTCATTGAAATTCGCTTTCGCGAAGAGCGAGTCCATTTTCCCTGTCGACTCAGTAAGGCCGGGCGGATCTAGTCTTGCATCCATGGCTCGCTGAATAACTTCATGGGGCTGACACTTTTGTTCAAACTTCTCTAACATCGCCGCCTTGATAACCTCATCTTCTTTCCTTGTGGAAAAATATCTCCATTCTCGTTCGTAAACGTCTCGAAGAGAAAGTCAAAAGCTTCACTACCTAGGTGGGACAGAAGCTCGAACGACTTACTTTCCTCACTCTTATCGCGCATCACAACGTTCTCAAGGAAGAAAAAGAACCTTTTTACGTCGGAGTCCCCACGAAATATGTGAGTCGATGCAGCTGCGGGAGCGTCGCCTCTCCTCAACAGAAGCACCATGTTGAAGGGGCGAGTATATGGTCGCGCGCGAGTTGCAGGGAGGGAGAGTGATGCGGAGGAAGGGGTGGTCTGTGATCGGAGGAAGGTTGTGGGGGGTTCAAGAGTTTGGAAAAGTGTTGATGTTGTTGTACCTTCTTCTCTCTCAACTGTCTCCCCCACTAGAGGTTTTTTATACCGCACTGTACAGTATCAAATAAACGAGCTACAGTAAAGTACCAGCGAAGTTTCTAGAAGTAGACACGTGTCCTATATGAGAGTGTTGGGAGGCACGAAGTGCGTGCGAGGTGCGACACAGACTTATGTGACACACATATCTCGACCCCCACACCTGCGACCCTTCCAGCCCCCGACTAGTTCCCTTGCCGATATTCTTCTCTGGTTACCCTTGAGCTTCCCCAGTTCTCACCAGGCGGGTACAGTACTTCGCCCAAGTGTCCCCCGCATTCCCAATCGTCCACGAGACAGTGCAGTGTAGAGTTAGGCCACCCTAAAAATTAAATCTAGGGCCCACATTAGAACTTTGTACTCAGTAAATATCATAAAAATATCTGATGACTCCTCCCAAGCTGTACTAGATTCTGCACTGTCACAGTAAACCGTTTGCTTGCTGCGTTGGCACCAACAGCAGTACTTTTGCATGAAATTTTCAATGCCACCAAGGACTACATTCGGGAATATTCGTTAGTAAAGAACGACCAAGCTAATAAAAATTCTGTATTGCTAAGGCACATCCACAAATGCAACAACTAAACATAAAACATAAACTGAGGAAATCGAATACGTAAAGTATCACACAGTTAAAAACTCTAAAAATGCATCATACTGTACTGTTGCGCTAGCAGTTACGTTTTACTGTAGTATATGTATTGATCAGTCTCTAGTACCGTACTTTTACAATCTGTTAGCTGCAATGTTAAACTTGGCCATAGAATGGAGATTTATAGAGATTGAGGATTTGTAGATCTTCATTTTATACCTCCTCTGCGCCTCTGAGCGCAGTTTAATCATCTTCTAAGTATTTCCTCCCCATTGTAGATGCTATACCATCCCCAAGAATATTAGTTTACTGGATTTCAACCCATACACTAATCGCAATAAACGAACCCTTTTTTGTATGAGGTTATTACGAGCGCGGAGATGGACACTAGACATTCTCTAAGAGGACCATAATGAATTCTAGTTAGATAGTATGCCGATTATATGGATGGATTGAGACTCATCGCAGTTAATACTACTCTTTGAAGCCTTCAATAAACCCCATGATCACTGATAGGGGTAAATCGGCGGGGGAGAGATCCTCAGAACCAATTACCCTGAGAAGGAGGTGTTGCGAGCGACAAAAGTGCTGCCGTGGTATTGTTGAACGAACAAAAGGGAGTGTATATAGAAGAGAGTTGAGGAAGCTACAAGCAAGTATAAAAGGGGCAGGGTCTACCACTGACGCTCTGCGACCAGCGTAAGAAAAAGTTTTCTTGGGTCTGAAGTTGACTCTCAACTTCCTACTACTCGGGACTTGGCTTGAAGTTGTCTGCCAACTTGCTTCACCTCCACTAAAGGAAGCAGTTTACTCGGCTTATATAGACTTTTGGCTACCCCAAAAGTCTCAACAAACATACTAATAACCATAAAATGTATTCACGGTAATCGTGTGAACCAGAGAGACTATTAGAAGATATTTCCTCAAGGTAAATATCTAGGTGCCATACCCATGCCAGCCATCCATCGGCCAGGGGTGGGAATTGATGTGGCCATTATATAGACCTTTCAGAGCTACTTGTAGTATCACCCACAACCTGGAACTGTACTGACATCTACTATGACAGCGTGTCCTAAAATGAAAAAATCAGCCGACGAATTTGCCACACTCACCCAAATTAAAAATATCTTGCAAATTCAAAAACTGTAAAAATATCTTCCCAATTCCGATACTGTATACAATCATGGTCCTCATCTAGATTTTTTCGTGCGCGAATTTGCGCACATCACGCCCTCTCGCTCAAGACGAACGTCCCGACTCGTCACTGCTCTTCTTCTGCTTCCGTTAGTGTTCGCTGTCTTATTGATAAAATGTATGGTCTCTCAAACGGGTACGGATGCAACTGATTACCAATATGATGCTCTAAAAAGTAGGTTCGCATTACTGGTACCTCACTTTGTAGCATAGCCTCATATATTGGTTTGATCACATCGAGGTGGGGTTGAATACATTCTTCTTCCGTGACTCTTCCGAATCTTCCAAGAGTGAAAAAATATATGTGATATGCAAACTCTTCTGGAAGATGCCGGAGGAATGGATGTCGATAAGAAAAGAAGACGCGCATCATCAAGAACGAATCTTCGTAAGATAAGTGCGGTCCATGTAGCGCCCTAAAACATAAACAGATGCTTATCATGAAATAAGAAATGACCTGCGCATCGTTCGCATCCTCGGAGATATTGCGCAGCCAAAAAGATAATCTTCTTCTTCCGACTGTATGCTGTGCATGGTTGTGAAGAGAGCTAGAGATGAAGTTGTGGTGGACGGTCCCGATGAATGGCCGCGACCAGCTCCTGACGTACTGGGACCTGCACGAGGTCCTCTCGGGGGACGACCGGAACCTCTTCTGGGCGGGTTGTTGTCTCCTGAAGGTCCTCCTCTGGTCATCATCACTGCTTCAGGAGGATCCTCGCCGCCTCCAACGTTCCCAATTTGTGGCGGAGAAACGTAAGGTTCCCATAGAGGATACGGGACCAGCCTGTATTCCATATCCGGGGGTAAGGCGTAACCTCTCAGTCGCACGTCTTGGTTGTTCTTGAGAAATACGTAAATTGGACGGATAATATTCAGATACGTTTGCGACAAGTCTCCAGCAGCTACCATTCCATATCTTCCTATAGAGTAATGATATATTACCTCCACAAACTCTGGACCTGCTTCCGTGAACCTTCCGTTTTGGAATGAAAATAGAACTCTTATTAATAGTCGGAAATCTTCTTCAGGTAGCAATGGTCCGTTCAACGTACGAAAACATAGGCATATATTAATGTAGAAATGGATGATTACGTGGAGTTCGTAGTAGTCCCGCGTAACCGAGATGATCCATTCCCAGGCCCTTTTTCCTCCCATAGGAATCATTCTATAGTTAAAGATGAGTATGCCCCGTGGTTGCGCATAGTCCTGTGTGAGAAGGAATTCTTCAGGCCTCTGATGGTAAGGGACCAGACGACGTGCATGGATGGCCCTCCTTGATCTCTTCCCTGAGCTTGAACAGAGCTGATAGTGCGGGTGTCTTTCCTCCGTGACGATGCAAGGGTTCGAGTACTTGGTTTGGAAGGCCGGCCACTTCACAGCCTGCTGCATTGCTTTTCCATGTACTACAAGTACTTTAGAGCCAACTGAAAAGGTTCTGACTGCAGGTTCTGCATCCTTATTTCTTGTCTGTGTTAGCGCGCGGTGTGATCTCCAGCCTTCGGTGGCCAGTAGTTCAACTTCCCTACTCTCTTCATCGATAATATTTGTTTCCATGTCTCTCTGTAACATTCTAGGAGCCCTTCCGTACATTAGCTCGAATGGTGAGCGTCCATTTCTTCCTCTTCTTCGACGGTAGCCGTATAACACTTTTGGTAAGGCATCTTCCCACTGGATTTCATTCTCCAACATAGTTTTCGATATTGCTCGTTTGATGGTTCCAACCATCCTCTCCGCTTTCCCGTTGGACATAGGAGCGTATGCGAGAACGGTCTTCAGCTGAATCCCTTTCTCTTCCAAAAAACGAAGCAGTGAAGTTGCAGTAAAACAAAGGGCGTTATCCGAGATGATCCTTTTTGGAAGACCAAACGGTTCAATTATTTCTTTTTCGATGAATCTCAGTACCACCTCAGCATTTGCCTCCTCGACTGCAACTGCTATTGGCCATCCAGTAAGATGTTCCACCCCTATAAGGAGATATTTGTTTCCGGAAGAAGTTTCCTTGAACGGGCCCGCGAAGTCAATTGAGAAGGTTTCAAAGAGACCGGAAACTGGAAAACTTAGAGTTGTCTTATACTTCCGTATTGGAGTGAATTTTTGGCAGTTGTCGCAGCTTTTCACGAAGTTATAGACGTCCTTATGGATACCGGGCCACCAGAATCTCTCAGTTACGAATTTTTTGGTTGTTTCGAGATCCCAATGCCCTAGCTCATCATGGAAAGTCCTCAAGATCTTCATTCTTTCTTTCAAAGGGGCCACTAGTCGGGGACCGGCTTTAGTGTGCCGGAAGAGTTTCCCATTCCACAATGTAAAAGCCTTTTGATTCCTGCGTACCCAATTTCGGTGTTCAAGATCAACCTTTCTCATTTCTAGTCCATCGAGGAATTTGATCAGTCCGTGAATATTAGCTTCGTACTCGTTATCGTTCGGCAACTGCAACTCGGCGACTCCGACGATGTCCTCCGAAGCTTTTTCATTTGGAATCAGTGCGTCCCTCAAGCGGGATAGGTAATCGGCAGGCTGATTATTGCGTCCGGGTCTATACACAATTTCAAACCGATATTCTGCGAAAATGTCGAGCCATCGGGCCAAGCGGTGATGTACATCCTTCTTTTGGAATGCTGTTTTAAGTGCCTGGTGATCAGTTATCAAGACAAATTTCTCGAGTGATAAAAGGTATACGCGAAACTTTTTCAGCGCGAAGACGACAGCTAGCGCTTCTTTCTCGCAGACTGAGTATCTCTTTTCCGCGTCATTCAGAGTTCGGCTTGCGAATTGAACAGGGTGTAGTCTTCCGTTTTCATCTTTTTGGGACAAAACGGCACCCAAAGACCGTTCTGAGGCATCTGTCTCCACAACGAATGGTCTCTTGAAATCTGGGTACATGAGAACTGGGGGGACACATAGCTTATCTTTAAGCTCCTGAAATGCAGTTTCCATTTCCTTGTTCCAGTAAAATTTTCCGTTCTTCGTAGTGCTGGCATGTAACGGTGCTGCAGTCTTGGCGAAATCTTTGATAAATCTTCTGTAATATGAGGCCAGTCCTAAGAAGCTTCGGACCTCCGTCTTTGAAGCGGGCCTTGGTGCCAACTTTATTTTTTTCGTTTTCTCTGGATCCACTCTAATTCCCTCTTGGTCGACGATATGACCGAGTAATTGGATAGAAGTTTTCGCAAAGAAGCATTTGCTCAACTTAATTTTCAAGCTATACTCCGATATCCTCTCCACAACTGTCTTGACGTGCGAGATGTGCTGATCCAATGTTTCTGAGAATATGACGACATCATCGATATAGACTCTTGCGAATGGAAGTCCTTTCAAAACCTCGTTCATCATTCTTTGGAATGTAGCTGGTGCATTCATGAGACCAAAAGGCATCACTTCGAACCTGAACGTACCGGCTTTGCTGGTAAAGGTTGTTTTTTCCTTACATTTTTCATCCAATGGAATCTGCCAATAGCCAGTGTAAAGGTCAATTGAGGTGAAATATCTCCCGTCCTTCAGGTCCTCGAGGATCTCCTCCATGTTCGGAATCGGAAATCGATCGGGTATCATTCTCTGGTTCAGTTGTCGGTAATCGACGCAAAAACGCAGCTTTCCATCCTTCTTTGGTGCGACCACAACTGGAAACGACCATGGGGATGAAACTGGTCGAATAATATCATTTTTCAGCATACTTGTAACATTTTCTGAGATAAATTGGTCATATTTTGGCGGTTGACGTCTAGGCTTGTGGTAAATCGGTTGAGTGTCGGTAAGTTCGAACGAGTGAGTAACCGGTACACTTGCTTGTCTTAAATCTGAAACGCTCCATGCAATTACTTCGGAAGATGTTAACATGTCGGATATTTTCAGTGAGGCGGGGGCGGGAAGGTGCTGCACTTTTCCTTGGATTTCTGCCATTTGGCGCCCTTTTTCTTCTTGATCCTCAACCTCAATATTTTGAAGGACCTCTTCCGTCGTGCTCACATCTTCATATATGGAATTCGACGTATTCTTATTTTCTTTGCAAAGGTAATCTTCTTTCATGCTCCGAATTCTGTCCTTTGATTCGATATCATCGCAAAAAGAAACACATTCGGGTTTCAAACTTATCCTAGAATCCAGTCGTCATCTGTTTCAAACCCGGAATCATAATCGTCCCATGCCATGTTCATTACCCCCGAGGGTACCCTTTTCCACTTCCGAAAGTGTTAGTTGGTTCCGAATCTTCGCTGTCATAGCTAGAAGTGAAATCTTCACTGTCCGTTTCTTTTAAATCTTCAGGATGCGTGCTTTTGTCGAAATCCAGGGGCATCTTCACGGTTCTGCCGTCAATATTAACTGAAACCATTTGGTTGCCCAAGTCAATGCATGTCCTAGTCTTTCCATGTGGGCAGCCAATGATTGCATCGAAAGGGAGATCCGGCATGACAAGAAAGTCTACATCAACTTTAGAGTCCCCAAAGAACACGGAAACCTTGTCAACAGTGCCCATGCATTTTGAGACGGTTCCATCCGCTACAGTTATTTTTCGAGTCGTTGGAGTAATTTCGAGACCTAGATCTGTCACCAAAGTTTCTGAAATGAGGTTTGGAACAGCACCCGAATCGAAGAGAGCTTGGGTTTTCATACCCAATACTTTGACTGGTACCAGCTTAAGACGTCTTGGTGCTGTCGAGGCCGATTGAAGAAACAGTTTCTTACCCTTAGCGGACTTATTAGACCTGATAATTTTTTTGAGTTCTTTTCTCGCATCCTCTGCGTCGCCCCTCAAAAGTTGACCAAACGTTATCCCAGTTGGGGCCGATGCAAGCTCAGCCACCAAATTGTACCTCTTCACATACTCTAGTACGTCCTTAGAGATACTCTTAACTTTCTTACTCTTTTTCGTCTTCTTGGCCGGAGTGACTCCCACTCCTGGAACAACTTGATCAGACCTCTTGGTTCGAGGAGGTACAGGTGCTGGGATATGCTCCAGCATTCCATACTCTAGCCTAGGTTTCTTCGATAAAATGTTCCCTTCCCCATCCCTTTTTGTCACATTGACTTGACTAATCTCTTCAGCGATGGATACGTTACCGGCATCCGTCAACCTTTGATCCCTTCTATTTTGTAAGATTTTCACCTCTGGTCCTGACTCACTCCTTGCTTCCGATAAATTTGCTCTTCTGTTGTCTTTAGACCAGCAGTTACTTTCATGATGCCCATATCGACCGCACTTTGCACAACGAGTGTTTCTATGTGGATTATCAGGACACCTGTTTGCAAAGTGTCCAGGCTTGTGACAGTAAGAACAGACTTCTGCGGCCTTAGGGGCCCCAGACTGGTTCTTCTTAATGGTAAGAGTAAGGCTTTCCAACTGCGAGGTTATCATGTCAAGTCGATTATCGAATCGGGTTTCCAACCTTTCTTCCAAGTTTTTGACATCGCTCCTGACAGATTCTAATGCCGCTGCACTAGTAGCCGGCCTTTGATAATTCTTTTCAGGATGTACGATAGACATCGATGTGCGGGTTTCCCTCGGTACCTCACTCAGTGACTGAAACGTCTCCGAATTTTTGACAAATTCTACTATGGTACCCTTCAGTTCATCAAAAGTGTGAGGGCCCTTGATGAGGAGGAAATCGGAGAGCCGCTTATCCCCCATAGCCGCCTTACGCAGCATTCCGTACTTGGCTTGGGCGTTGAACCCAGCCTTTTCATAAAGATCACACAAGTACACCAATGAGCTTAACAAATCGTCGAAGTTGAGCCGGGCCTCTATGGCGGTACGAATCATCTCATCTGGTTCTACCTCCTTAGCATACTCTTTCACAAGCCACTCACATACCTCACCGAAGTTACGCCCATTCCCGTTAAGAGACCACCCGTCGATAAACTTGGACTTATATTTGTGCTTTGCGTCACCATGAAGATAGGCGAAGATACTTGCGGCCTTCTCTTCATCGCCCTTTCTCGCATCACAACGTTGACATATGTGTAAAGAAACTCCTCAACGTCTTCAGTCTTGCCCCTGTGAACGTTATACGAGCAGCGTTGAGATCCATGATTACAGAAAAGAAATCCCCCGAAGTGTTCCTTACTACTGCTCAACTCGAATACCTCGGGTGCAACCCCCTCCACAAGAGTACCAAATGATAGGGGTAAATCGGCGGGGGAGAGATCCTCAGAACCAATTACCCTGAGAAGGAGGTGTTGCGAGCGACAAAAGTGCTGCCGTGGTATTGTTGAACGAACAAAAGGGAGTGTATATAGAAGAGAGTTGAGAAGCTACAAGCAAGTATAAAAGGGGCAGGGTCTACCACGACGCTCTGCGACTAGCGTAAGAAAAAGTTTTCTTGGGTCTGAAGTTGACTCTCAACTTCCTACTACTCGGGACTTGGCTTGAAGTTGTCTGCCAACTTGCTTCACCTCCACTAAAGGAAGCAGTTTACTCGGCTTATATAGACTTTTGGCTACCCAAAAGTCTCCAACAAACATACTAATAACCATAAAATGTATTCACGGTAATCGTGTGAACCAGAGAGACTATTAGAAGATATTTCCTCAAGGTAAATATCTAGGTGCCATACCCATGCCAGCCACCCATCGGCCAGGGGTGGGAATTGATGTGGCCATTATATAGACCTTTCAGAGCTACTTGTAGTATCACCCACAACCTGGAACTGTACTGACATCTACTATGACAGCGTGTCCTAAAATGAAAAAAATCAACCGATGAATTTGCCACACTCACCCAAATTAAAAATATCTTGCAAATTCAAAAACTGTAAAAATATCTTCCCAATTCCGATACTGTATACAATCATGGTCCTCATCTAGATTTTTTTCCGTGCGCGAATTTGCGCACATCAATCACCCTCACTTTTCCGTCATCTGATGACGGAGAGCTCTTAACCTCTTCGGATTACCCCCTATCACATACATTCCCGAACGCATGTATGGGCAGGCGTCACCTGGGCGCGCGGGTGAAGTTATTTCGAGCGCAGAGGTGGGCACCGAGCTGTCTATAACGGTGCTATTGGGAACCCCACTTATGGGTGCAGGCAAATTGGATGGATTGGTATACATTGCAGCTAGTACCACTCCTTTCAGCGTTGATTAAAAACCCCACTTTGCCCTCGGTAGTTTAGTATATAAAAAAGCCGATGCTAATCACAAATGCTGCTTATTCACCTTCACTGGCGAAGTCTAGTACTGGTAAAAGCGGATCCATTCATGCCATTACTTAAAAGTCTTTCAGTCCTAATTTGACGAAACTGAATACCCGAGTTCAACTACCTGGAACTACCGTCTGCGAATATATCCTAGACATGTCGGATAAATACAATGGAGATAAAGGTAAAACGCGTCAAGGTACATATTCCTGTGAGCTAAACATCCGCAGCTGCCCCCCAGACTGAGGAACGGTACAATATTGAGCTTTCCTCCTCCTCCCAATCCATCCCTGCCCACACCCTGACATTGCCAACGTGCTTCCCATGCCACAAGCAAAACGCTACCGCATTGCCTCCGCGCTGAGCTCTATGGTATGATGCACCGCTTACTCAGATTTATTCTCTCTGTGCGAACTACGGAGCTGCTTTTTCATGTTCTCTAACGTCTTCTTGCAGTAGGGAATCTCGTTAATTGCCAAAAAGGTAAGGGTGAACCGCGCATTCGTAGCCGTCCTGGGTTTTCTTTTTCTGTTCGGGCCCGTATCTGTGACTCCAAACGAGGCCAATGGCAACAACTGTTCGAGTCAGCAATAGATATTTATTGGCTCTTCAACCTTCTCCTCCCGCCGCCTTTCTGGCTCAATTCGTTGTTGTGGTCAACTTTCATAGAAAGATCCGTAAGGAAAGCCGCTCCAGCGTTCTGTCGCTCTGTTGCCCCCGCCTGTCCTTCCTCTGCCACCGTCACTGCTATGCAACGTTTGCACCAGCCGCGTCACCCTCTACTGCTGAACCCCGGTACCGGGCTTCAATCCCCCCCTACCATTTCACGGAGGCTGACATCCGCGTAGGTCTCCAGTCCCTTCCCTTTCACAGCGCTCCGGGCTAAGACTGCTCTCGCCCAGGGATCCTCCGCTCCCTGAAACATACCCCAACGCTGGTGAACCTTCTCATTCTGTGCTAGAAGACCTTGCCGAATCTGATAACTTTTGTGTTAACGGAAAGCTGCCTCTCTCACTTTTTCAATCTTTTACGATCGCTTCCTCTCTCGGCCTTCTCAAAGCAGGGAACACTGAACTTACTCCCAATCTTCGTCCAGTTGCCGTTGGAAGTATCCTGCGCTACATCATATGTCGCCTTTTCGTCCGCAAGGCTATACAGGACCCTAAATTTCGCCAGTACTTAGAGCCACATCAGTTCGGTGGAGCTATTTCATGTGACATTGAGGCCTTTACACACTCTGTACGAGCTTTTGTGGATGCCCATGGCTCGGAAGATCTCGTGTTATACGAGATAAGCGCGAAGAATACTTTTAATTCCATTGACCGAGTGCATTTGCTCAAGGAGATAACTAAGCATTCTCCAGGCCTCGCTCGCTTCGTCAACTATGTCTTTTTTCTGAACCACAGCCCTTGTTCGGAGATTACAGGTTACCCAGCCGCACATGGGCGCAACAAAGGAGACCCTTAGTATGATTCTCTCCTCTCTGGGCCTCCTGTATTGCTACGCAGCGGACAGGGCCGTATAAACACCTTAGCTCGAGTAATTTATAGCCAGATGAGAATCACGAGATCACATAAACACGGGACAAATGGGCAGGTAGCTGCGGAGGTAGAGACAGAGGCGTGCCAGGGTTCACCCAGACTGTATATGGATAAACAGAAAGCTATCGAGAACTGCCTCAAGCCGAATCGCTAACATGCAGGAGCTGCGGGGACCAAGTCAGGTGAACTGGGGCGACCCCGAAAATGGAGATGATTCCAAATGTCGAGGAGTCTGAGCGCAGAGCCGGTTTGATGCCTTCACTATTCAATGTAGGGGTGATAGACTATATTCAAGGTACCATACTGCAATAATAATGCATAATGGGCTCTGGTGGTGGTAAATAAAGAGGCATCTAAATATAGGCGATTCGTTGCATAATTTGGCGGGTACGAGCGCTTAAAATTTTTGTTTCTCGCTAGTCTCGAACAGCGTGTAGCGCAGGTAATTCTGGCCCTGGGGGCGCTCAATAATAAAACAAGTCCGCCACCAGGCTTATCGGAAGGGTTAATCCGGCTTCAGTTGGTCGTGTTTCCGCAGGAGCACGATAACAGGGTACTGCGCCAAGAGTGGGAAGGCAGTGACAAGGGCGGTTGGGTGGCTCACTTATTTATTCGGGAAATCCCAAGCGCGGAAGAGCTAACGTGGCTATGGTAGATTAAATAAATCGCGTGTTGTACTCTGATTTTCAGGGCTCCGTTACCGCTTAAAAAATGAGGATTTCGGTCAGTGCTGGTCGCGGTCGATCAATCCATCTTGCTAGAATCCAGCATCACTTCAGCGATAGCACTATCAGTCTCAGTTCTCTGTTCTCCTATTTGATCGCGGCTCGTTAGCAGCGTTCGCTGCTTTGTCTCTTGCGTTCCCTGTCGTTCTGCGTTCTCGCTGTTTCGTTCGTGATACCAATTTCACTAACTTCTCGATGAGCGAGCTTACTCCACAGGGTTCACCGAGTGCTCCGGCATCCTGGCCACCGCCGAGTACGGGTTCAAACGTGCCGTCTGGCAGTTCAGTTCAATCAAAAGGGACTCAGTATGGGAGCGGCGTGATTGTGACCGCTCCGAAAACTGACAGGGTATTTGATAGGGGTAAATCGGCGGGGGAAGAGATCCTCAGAACCAATTACCCTGAGAAGGAGGCGTTGCGAGCGACAAAAGTGCTGCCGTGGTATTGTTGAACGAACAAAGGGAGTGTATATAGAAGAGAGTTGAGGAAGCTACAAGCAAGTATAAAAGGGGCAGGGTCTACCACTGATGGTGTGCGACCAGCGTAGGAAAAATGTTCCCCGGGTCTGAAGTTGACTCTCAACTTCCTACTACTCGGGACTTGACTCGAAGTTGTTGTGCTTGTTGACCTTGTTGAGCGCCCGCTCGGGTATGCTGGCTCCCAAGTAGTCCTACCATTCATGCAAACAGCCCCTTATATAGAGTTTTCAACCCTCACATCTGTAGCACCTATACAGTACCTATGTGCCAAATCTGCACCGCCACAGTACAGTGCAAAGCATCCCTCTAAAAATAATTAAAAATATAATTGTAAGTACAGTGACAGCTCAGCCAGCGCAGCATGCCAACTCAGCCAGCACAGCATGCCAACTCAGCCAGCGCAGCATGCCAAGGAATATCTACAATTTTCATTATATCACGCCCCCTCGCTCAAGACGAACGTCCCGACTCGTCATCATTCTTCTTCTGTTTCTATTAATATAAGTTGCCTTATTGTTAAAACATGAGGCCTTTCAAACGAATAGGATGCAGTTGATTACGTATAAAATATTCCAAAAAGTAGGTGCGCGTTTGATAGTTCCAATCATTTTTTGGCTTTCCCGTTTGACATAAGAGCGTAGTCGAGAACTGTCTTCAGCTGAATCCCTTTCTCCTTCAAAACTCGAAGCAGTGAAGTTGCAGTAAAACAAAGGGCGTTATCCGAGATTATCCTTTTTGGAAGACCAAACGGTTCAATTATTTCTTTTTCGATGAATCTCAGGACCACTTCAGCATTGGTCTCCTCACCTGCAACTGCTATTGGCCATCCAATTAGATGTTTTTCCGCTATAAGGAGATATTTGTTTCCGGAAGATGTTTCCTTGAATGGGCCGGCAGAGTCAATTGAGAATTGTTTCAAAAGACAAGAAACTGGAAAGCTTAGAGTTGTCTTATACTTTCGTATCGGAGTGAATTTTTGACAGTTGTCGCAGCTTTTCACGAAATTATAGACGTCCTTATGGATACGGGCCACCAGAATCTCTCAGTTACGAATTTTTTGGTTGTTTCGAGATCCCAATGCCCTAGCTCATCATGGAAAGTCCTCAAGATCTTCATTCTTTCTTTCAAAGGGGCCACTAGTCGGGGACCGCTTTAGTGTGCCGGAAGAGTTTCCATTCCACAATGTAAAAGCCTTTTGATTCCTGCGTACCCAATTTCTCTGTTCAAGATCAACCTTTCTCATTTCTAGTCCATCGAGGAATTTGATCAGTCCGTGAATATTAGCTTCGTACTCGTTATCGTTCGGCAACTGCACTCGGCGACTCCGACGATGTACTCGAAGCTTTTTCATTTGGAATCAGTGCTTCCCCAAGCGGGATAGGTAATCGGCAGGCTGATTATTGCGTCCGGGTCTATACACAATTTCAAACCGATATTCTGCGAAAATGTCGAGCCATCGGCCAAGCGGTGATGTACATCCTTCTTTTGGAATGCTTTTTAAGTGCCTGGTGATCAGTTATCAAGACAAATTTCTCGAGTGATAAAAGGTATACGCGAAACTTTTTCAGCGCGAAGACGACAGCTAGCGCTTCTTTCTCGCAGACTGAGTATCTCTTTTCCGCATCATTCAGAGTTCGGCTTGCGAATTGAACAGGGTGTAGTCTTCCGTTTTCATCTTTTTGGGACAAAACGGCACCCAAAGACCGTTCTGAGGCATCTGTCTCCACAACGAATGGTCTCTTGAAATCTGGGTACATGAGAACTGGGGGGACACATAGCTTATCTTTAAGCTCCTGAAATGCAGTTTCCATTTCCTTGTTCCAGTAAAATTTTCCGTTCTTCGTAGTGCTGGCATGTAACGGTGCTGCAGTCTTGGCGAAATCTTTGATAAATCTTCTGTAATATGAGGCCAGTCCTAAGAAGCTTCGGACCTCCGTCTTTGAAGCGGGCCTTGGTGCCAACTTTATTTTTTTCGTTTTCTCTGGATCCACTCTAATTCCCTCTTGGTCGACGATATGACCGAGTAATTGGATAGAAGTTTTCGCAAAGAAGCATTTGCTCAACTTAATTTTCAAGCTATACTCCGATATCCTCTCCACAACTGTCTTGACGTGCGAGATGTGCTGATCCAATGTTTCTGAGAATATGACGACATCATCGATATAGACTCTTGCGAATGGAAGTCCTTTCAAAACCTCGTTCATCATTCTTTGGAATGTAGCTGGTGCATTCATGAGACCAAAAGGCATCACTTCGAACCTGAACGTACCGGCTTTGCTGGTAAAGGTTGTTTTTTCCTTACATTTTTCATCCAATGGAATCTGCCAATAGCCAGTGTAAAGGTCAATTGAGGTGAAATATCTCCCATCCTTCAGGTCCTCGAGGATCTCCTCCATGTTCGGAATCGGAAATCGATCGGTATCATTCTCTGGTTCAGTTGTCGGTAATCGACGCAAAAACGCAGCTTTCCATCCTTCTTTGGTGCGACCACAACTGGAAACGACCATGGGGATGAAACTGGTCGAATAATATCATTTTTCAGCATACTTGTAACATTTTCTGAGATAAATTGGTCATATTTTGGCGTTGACGTCTAGGCTTGTGGTAAATCGGTTGAGTGTCGGTAAGTTCGAACGAGTGAGTAACCGGTACACTTGCTTGTCTTAAATCTGAAACGCTCCATGCAATTACTTCGGAAGATGTTAACATGTCGGATATTTTCAGTGAGGCGGGGGCGGGAAGGTGCTGCACTTTTCCTTGGATTTCTGCCATTTGGCGCCCTTTTTCTTCTTGATCCTCAACCTCAATATTTTGAAGGACCTCTTCCGTCGTGCTCACATCTTCATATATGGAATTCGATATTCTTATTTTCTTTGCAAAGGTAATCTTCTTTCATGCTCCGAATTCTGTCCTTTGATTCGATATCATCGCAAAAAGAAACACATTCGGGTTTCAAACTTATCCTAGAATTCCAGTCGTCATCTGTTTCAAACCAGAATCATAATCGTCCCATGCCATGTTCATTACCCCCGAGGGTACCCTTTTCCACTTCCGAAAGTGTTAGTTGGTTCCGAATCTTCGCTGTCATAGCTAGAAGTGAAATCTTCACTGTCCGTTTCTTTAAATCTTCAGGATGCGTGCTTTTGTCGAAATCCAGGGGCATCTTCACGGTTCTGCCGTCAATATTAACTGAAACCATTTGGTTGCCCAAGTCAATGCATGTCCTAGTCTTTCCATGGTGGGGCAGCCAATGATTGCATCGAAAGGGAGATCCAGCATGACAAGAAAATCTACATCAACTTTAGAGTCCCCATGTCGAGACCTAGATCTGTCATCAAAGTTTCTGAAATGAGGTTTGGAACAGCACCCGAATCGAAGAGAGCTTGGGTTTTCATACCCAATACTTTGACTGGTACCAGCTTAAGACGTCTTGGTGCTGTCGAGGCCGATTGAAGAAACAGTTTCTTACCCTTAGCGGACTTATTAGACCTGATAATTTTTTGAGTTCTTTTCTCGCATCCTCTGCGTCGCCCCTCAAAAGTTGACCAAACGTTATCCCAGTTGGGGCCGATGCAAGCTCAGCCACCAAATTGTACCTCTTCACATACTCTAGTACGTCCTTAGAGATACTCTTAACTTTCTTACTCTTTTTCGTCTTCTTGGCCGGAGTGACTCCCACTCCTGGAACAACTTGATCAGACCTCTTGGTTCGAGGAGGTACAGGTGCTGGGATATGCTCCAGCATTCCATACTCTAGCCTAGGTTTCTTCGATAAAATGTTCCCTTCCCCATCCCTTTTTGTCACATTGACTTGACTAATCTCTTCAGCGATGGATACGTTACCGGCATCCGTCAACCTTTGATCCCTTCTATTTTGTAAGATTTTCACCTCTGGTCCTGACTCACTCCTTGCTTCCGATAAATTTGCTCTTCTGTTGTCTTTAGACCAGCAGTTACTTTCATGATGCCCATATCGACCGCACTTTCCACAACGAGTGTTTCTATGTGGATTATCAGGACACCTGTTTGCAAAGTGTCCAGGCTTGTGACAGTAAGAACAGACTTCTGCGGCCTTAGGGCCCAGACTGGTTCTTCTTAATGGTAAGAGTAAGGCTTTCCAACTGCGAGGTTATCATGTCAAGTCGATTATCGAATCGGGTTTCCAACCTTTCTTCCAAGTTTTTGACATCGCTCCTGACAGATTCTAATGCCGCTGCACTAGTAGCCGGCCTTTGATAATTCTTTTCAGGATGTACGATAGACATCGATGTGCGGGTTTCCCTCGGTACCTCACTCAGTGACTGAAACGTCTCCGAATTTTTGACAAATTCTACTATGGTACCCTTCAGTTCATCAAAAGTGTGAGGGCCCTTGATGAGGAGGAAATCGGAGAGCCGCTTATCCCCCATAGCCGCCTTACGCAGCATTCCGTACTTGGCTTGGGCGTTGAACCCAGCCTTTTCATAAAGATCACACAAGTACACCAATGAGCTTAACAAATCGTCGAAGTTGAGCCGGGCCTCTATGGCGGTACGAATCATCTCATCTGGTTCTACCTCCTTAGCATACTCTTTCACAAGCCACTCACATACCTCACCGAAGTTACGCCCATTCCCGTTAAGAGACCACCCGTCGATAAACTTGGACTTATATTTGTGCTTTGCGTCACCATGAAGATAGGCGAAGATACTTGCGGCCTTCTCTTCATCGCCCTTCTCACGCATCACAACGTTGACATATGTGTAAAGAAACTCCTCAACGTCTTCAGTCTTGCCCCCTGTGAACGTTATACGAGCAGCGTTGAGATCCATGATTACAGAAAAGAAATCCCCCGAAGTGTTCCTTACTACTGCTCAACTCGAATACCTCGGGTGCAACCCCCTCCACAAGAGTACCAAATGATAGGGGTAAATCGGCGGGGGAAGAGATCCTCAGAACCAATTACCCTGAGAAGGAGGTGTTGCGAGCGACAAAAGTGCTGCCGTGGTATTGTTGAACGAACAAAAGGGAGTGTATATAGAAGAGAGTTGAGGAAGCTACAAGCAAGTATAAAAGGGGCAGGGTCTACCACTGACGCTCTGCGACCAGCGTAGAAAAATTTCGGGTCTGAAGTTGACTCTCAACTTCCTACTACTCGGGACTTGCTTGAAGTTGTCTGCCAACTTCCTTTATGCTTTTGTTTGACTTAACTTGTTGAGCGCCCCGCTCGGGTATGCTGGCTCCCAAGTAGTCCTACCATTTCATGCAAACAGCCCCTTATATAGAGTTTTCAACCCTCACATCTGTAGCACCTATACAGTACCTATGTGCCAAATCTGCACCGCCACAGTACAGTGCAAAGCATCCCTCTAAAAATAATTAAAAATATAATTGTAAGTACAGTGACAGCTCAGCCAGCGCAGCATGCCAACTCAGCCAGCACAGCATGCCAACTCAGCCAGCGCAGCATGCCAAGGAATATCTACAATTTTCATTATATCACGCCCCCTCGCTCAAGACGAACGTCCCGACTCGTCATCATTCTTCTTCTGTTTCTATTAATATAAGTTGCCTTATTGTTAAAACATGAGGCCTTTCAAACGAATAAGGATGCAGTTGATTACGTATAAAATATTCCAAAAAGTAGGTGCGCGTTTGATAGTTCCAATCATTTTTTGGCTTTCCGTTTGACATAATAGCGTAGTCGAGAACTGTCTTCAGCTGAATCCCTTTCTCCTTCAAAACTCGAAGCAGTGAAGTTGCAGTAAAACAAAGGGCGTTATCCGAGATTATCCTTTTTGGAAGACCAAACGGTTCAATTATTTCTTTTTCGATGAATCTCAGGACCACTTCAGCATTGGTCTCCTCACCTGCAACTGCTATTGGCCATCCAATTAGATGTTTTTCCGCTATAAGGAGATATTTGTTTCCGGAAGATGTTTCCTTGAATGGGCCGGCAGAGTCAATTGAGATTGTTTCAAAAAGACAAGAAACTGGAAAGCTTAGAGTTGTCTTATACTTTCGTATCGGAGTGAATTTTTGACAGTTGTCGCAGCTTTTCACGAAATTATAGACGTCCTTATGGATATCGGGCCACCAGAATCTCTCATTTACGAATTTTTTGGTTGTTTCGAGATCCCAATGCCCTAGCTCATCATGGAAAGTCCTCAAGATCTTCATTCTTTCTTTCAAAGGGGCCACTAGTCGGGGACCGCTTTAGTGTGCCGGAAGAGTTTCCTATTCCACAATGTAAAAGCCTTTTGATTCCTGCGTACCCAATTTCTGTTCAAGATCAACCTTTCTCATTTCTAGTCCATCGAGGAATTTGATCAGTCCGTGAATATTAGCTTCGTACTCGTTATCGTTCGGCAACTGCACCTCGGCGACTCCGACGATGTACTCAGAAGCTTTTTCATTTAGAATCAGTGCTTCCCCAAGCGGGATAGGTAATCGGCAGGCTGATTATTGCGTCCGGGTCTATACACAATTTCAAACCGATATTCTGCGAAAATGTCGAGCCATCGGCCAACGGTGATGTACATCTTCTTTTGGAATGCTTTCTTAAGTGCCTGGTGATCAGTTATCAAGACAAATTTCTCGAGTGATAAAAGGTATACGCGAAACTTTTTCAGCGCGAAGACGACAGCTAGCGTTTCTTTCTCGCAGACTGAGTATCTCTTTTCCGCATCATTCAGAGTTCGGCTTGCGAATTGAACAGGGTGTAGTCTTCGTTTTCATCTTTTTGGGACAAAACGGCACCCAAAGACCGTTCTGAGGCATCTGTCTCCACAACGAATGGTCTCTTGAAATCTGGGTACATGAGAACTGGGGGACACATAGCTTATCTTTAAGCTCCTGAAATGCAGTTTCCATTTCCTTGTTCCAGTAAAATTTTCCGTTCTTCGTAGTGCTGGCATGTAACGGTGCTGCAGTCTTGGCGAAATCTTTGATAAATCTTCTGTAATATGAGGCCAGTCCTAAGAAGCTTCGGACCTCCGTCTTTGAAGCGGGCCTTGGTGCCAACTTTATTTTTTTCGTTTTCTCTGGATCCACTCTAATTCCCTCTTGGTCGACGATATGACCGAGTAATTGGATAGAAGTTTTCGCAAAGAAGCATTTGCTCAACTTAATTTTCAACTATACTCCGATATCCTCTCCACAACTGTCTTGACGTGCGAGATGTGCTGATCCAATGTTTCTGAGAATATGACGACATCATCGATATAGACTCTTGCGAATGGAAGTCCTTTCAAAACCTCGTTCATCATTTTTGGAATGTAGCTGGTGCATTCATGAGACCAAAAGGCATCACTTCGAACCTGAACGTACCGGCTTTGCTGGTAAAGGTTGTTTTTTCTTACATTTTTCATCCAATGGAATCTGCCAATAGCCAGTGTAAAGGTCAATTGAGGTGAAATATCTCCCATCCTTCAGGTCCTCGAGGATCTCCTCCATGTTCGGAATCTGAAATCGATCGAGTATCATTCTCTGGTTCAGTTGTCTGTAATCGCGCAAAAACGCAGCTTTCCATCCTTCTTTGGTGCGACTACAACTGGAAACGACCATGGGGATGAAACTGGTCGAATAATATCATTTTTCAGCATATTTGTAACATTTTCTGAGATAAATTGGTCATATTTTGGCGTTGACGTCTAGGCTTGTGGTAAATCGGTTGAGTGTCGGTAGGTTCGAACGAGTGAGTAACCGGTACACTTGCTTGTCTTAAATCTGAAACGCTCCATGCAATTACTTCGGAAGATGTTAACATGTCGGATATTTTCAGTGAGGCGGGGCGGGAAGGTGCTGCACTTTTCCTTGGATTTCTGACATTTGGCGCCCTTTTTCTTCTTGATCCTCAACCTCAATATTTTGAAGGACCTCTTCCGTCGTGCTCACATCTTCATATATGGAATTCGATATATTCTTATTTTCTTTGCAAAGGTAATCTTCTTTCATGCTCCGAATTCTGTCCTTGGATTCGATATCATCGCAAAAAGAAACACATTCAGGTTTCAAACTTATCCTAGAATTCCAGTCGTTATCTGTTTCAAACACAGAATCATAATCGTCCCATGCCATGTTCATTACCCCCTGAGGGTACCCTTTTCCACTTCCGAAAATGTTATTTGGTTCCGAATCTTCGCTGTCATAGCTAGAAGTCAAATCTTCACTGTCTGTTTCTCTTAAATCTTCAGGATGCGTGCTTTTGTCGAAATCCAGGGGCTTCTTCACGGTTCTGCCGTCAATATTAACTGAAACCATTTGGTTGCCCAAGTCAATGCATGTCCTAGTCTTTCCATGGTGGGGCAGCCAATGATTGCATCGAAAGGGAGATCCAGCATGACAAGAAAATCTACATCAACTTTAGAGTCCCCATGTCGAGACCTAGATCTGTCATCAAAGTTTCTGAAATGAGGTTTGGAACAGCACCCGAATCGAAGAGAGCTTGGGTTTTCATACCCAATACTTTGACTGGTACCAGCTTAAGACGTCTTGATGCTGTCGAGGCCGATTGAAGAAACAGTTTCTTACCCTTAGCGGACTTATTAGACCTGATAATTTTTTGAGTTCTTTTCTCGCATCCTCTGCGTCGCCCCTCAAAAGTTGACCAAACGTTATCCCAGTTGGGGCCGATGCAAGCTCAGCCACCAAATTGTACCTCTTCACATACTCTAGTACGTCCTTAGAGATACTCTTAATTTCTTACTCTTTTTCGTCTTCTTGGCCGGAGTGACTCCCACTCCTGGAACAACTTGGTCAGACCTCTTGGTTCGAGGAGGTACAGGTGCTGGGATATGCTCCAGCATTCCATACTCTAGCCTAGGTTTCTTCGATAAAATGTTCCCTTCCCCATCCCTTTTTGTCACATTGACTTGACTAATCTCTTCAGCGATGGATACGTTACCGGCATCCGTCAACCTGTGATCCCTTCCATTTTGTAAGATTTTCACCTCTGGTCCTGACTCACTCCTTGCTTCCGATAAATTTGCTCTTCTGTTGTCTTTAGACCAGCAGTTACTTTCATGATGTCCATATCGACCGCACTTTCCACAACGAGTGTTTCTATGTGAATTATCAGGACACCTGTTTGCAAAGTGTCCAGGCTTGTGACAGTAAGAACAGACTTCTGCGGCCTTAGGGCCACAGACTGGTTCTTCTTAATGGTAAGAGTAAGGCTTTCCAACTGCGAGGTTATCATGTCAAGTCGATTATCGAATCGGGTTTCCAACCTTTCTTCCAAGTTTTTGACATGGCTCCTGACATATTCTAATGCCGCTGCACTAGTAGCCGGCCTTTGATAATTCCTTTCAGGATGTACCATAGACATCGATGTGCGGGTTTCCCTCGGTACCTCACTCAGTGACTGAAACGTCTCCGAATTTTTGACAAATTCTACTATGGTACCCTTCAGTTCATCAAAAGTGTGAGGGCCCTTGATGAGGAGGAAATCGGAGAGCCGCTTATCCCCCATAGCCGCCTTACGCAGCATTCCGTGCTTGGCTTGGGCGTTGAACGCAGCCTTTTCATAAAGATCACACAAGTACACCAATGAGCTTAACAAATCGTCGAAGTTGATCCGGGCCTCTATGGCGGTACGAATCATCTTACCTGGTTCTACCTCCTTAGCATACTCTTTCACAAGCCACTCACATACCTCACCGAAGTTACGCCCATTCCCGTTAAGAGACCACCCATCGATAAACTGGGACTTATATTTGTGCTTTGCGTCACCATGAAGATAGGCGAAGATACTTGCGGCCTTCTCTTCATCGCCCTTCTCACGCATCACAACGTTGACATATGTATAAAGAAACTCCTCAACGTCTTCAGTCTTGCCCCCTGTGAACGTTATACGAGCAGCGTTGAGATCCATGATTACAGAAAAGAAATCCCCCCGAAGTGTTCCTTACTACTGCTCAACTCGAATACTTCGGGTGCAACCCCCTCCACAACAGTACCAAATGATAGGGGTAAATCGGCGGGGAAGAGATCCTCAGAACCAATTACCCTGAGAAGGAGGCGTTGCGAGCGACAAAAGTGCTGCCGTGGTATTGTTGAACGAACAAAGGGAGTGTATATAGAAGAGAGTTGAGGAAGCTACAAGCAAGTATAAAAGGGGCAGGGTCTACCACTGATGGTGTGCGACCAGCGTAGGAAAAATGTTCCCCGGGTCTGAAGTTGACTCTCAACTTCCTACTACTCGGGACTTGACTCGAAGTTGTCTGCCAACTTCCTTTATGCTTTTGTTTGACTTAACTTGTTGAGCGCCCCGCTCGGGTATGCTGGCTCCCAAGTAGTCCTACCATGTCATGCAAACAGCCCCTTATATAGAGTTTTCAACCCTCACATCCTGTAGCACCTATACAGTACCTATGTGCCAAATCTGCACCGCCACAGTACAGTGCAAAGCATCCCTCTAAAAATAATTAAAAATATAATTGTAAGTACAGTGACAGCTCAGCCAGCGCAGCATGCCAACTCAGCCAGCACAGCATGCCAACTCAGCCAGCGCAGCCAATTCAGCCAGCGCAGCATGCCAACTCAGCCAGCGCAGCATGCCAAGGAATATCTACAATTTTCATTATATCAGAATTCCCGTCTCCGGTTTAGTTTGAAGGGAAGGACCCGTCACACGACTGGGAGCTCTTTGCAAGTGCACCGTGGTTTGATCACGTGGGGTACTAGACCAAGGATGTCCTGGAGCAGTACGTTTTTGAAAACCATTTTTCGGGGAACCTCCCAGCCAATGCAGTGTTCTGATATCAGTGGAGAAGTACTCCGCCATACCGAAGGAATGTCTACAGGTGTACAAGGGAGAGACCGTGCTCGATGCCAAGAAATGTTTGTTCGGTCACTCGTACTCGAGTCTGCAGAAGGTAATCGGGCGTGTCCCAGTTCCGGAGTGGTTAGGTCTCGGTCTCAGGTTATTCCGGACGGATGGGGAAGTTGATTACAGGAACCGCCTCGGGGCCATGCGTAGGTCGTCTTCATGGAAGACTCTTGTGCCGAAAGTTTGCCAGGAAACCTTGATGCTGGCCGTGATCCTCCGCATGAATTCAGGTAGTTTCTTAAGCGCGACAGATCGTTCTGGGATCTCACCCGCTGGGAAAGGCGTACTCTTTCTCGCTATGGGTACTTTGTTTCTTACGTAAATTCCGAGATCGACGTGGTGAAGCACAGCAAAATGGGCAGAATTTATGTCAGGGTGTTCCCACAGTGGGCCAGGGTCGAGAAGCTAGAAGGTTTTTTTTGAGATCCCTCCAGTGCTGAGTTACGCGATGAGCGAGTTCTTGAGGATCCCGGATTAAACCTTGTAGCGCGTGTTTACGCGGAATTCGCTGCAAAGACTGCAGCTTTCTGTATCTGGTAACTCTATGAAATCTAACGAATGTGGTGGCTCTCTCCGCGTTTGATCGCCTTAATTAAGTCTGCGCCTGGAGTATCAACTGTTGAGTGTCGAAAACGACCAGAAGCTCCTGGGTCACTTGGAAGAGTTATAGAAAGTGAATTGGGATGATCCAGAACAAGTCCCTGCGAGCCAGGGAAAGCATACCAGTACGCCACGCTGCAACTGTTTACCGGGTTGCATGCATTTGTTGTGCGGTGACTGGGTCTGGTACGATCCATGGACTCACTCCTTCATTTCGGCCGACGTGGCGGCCCAGTACAGGGAAAACCCGCGTGCAATGCGGGAGGACCAGGAGTGGTTACATATTCTTGAAACCGGGCAACCCCGAGGAGGAGGGTCCCACGGAGGAGGAAGAGATAACTCCGGTGGAGCCGATGCAGCTGTCTGAAATAATTGATTCTACCGATGACAACATGACTCGGGGACCTAGTTAGCGAGACGTTACGGATGACGGTTCACATTATTCTAATGGAGAGGGGCCACGACGCGGTTATAGCGAAGATTCTAAAGCCAGAGGTGGGCGAGAAGGTGTTGATAGATCGGGCACGGGCCGTGAGGTCACACAGGAACGCTTGGATCACGTCTTGTATTTCCTGTTCGACTACGGGTTTCGCCGTGAGAACGTAGAGGGCGGATACAATACTTTGATTGCCCTGGTGCGGTCTCGCCTGAATTAATTCGCGAAATCGAGTTATCAAAGCCCTGAGCGGTACGAAGAGTCAGATCTGAAAGGGAGGTAAGGAGCTGAGATGATCCCTTATTAATGGTCCGCGTATTCGAACATGTTAGTATTTGTTTGGTAGGAGCCAATTGTGGGGATAGAAGGGATTCCGTGGCTTAATACAGAGACTTTGTTTGATTCCGACTGAAGTCTTTTGAGTGCTTGCAGTAGATGCTAGCCGTTTAGTGTCGTATTAAAACTTGGGCTGAGAGGACTCGATATTTTACATACTAGATGTCGGCATTAACTCAATATGAGCGGTGACAATCACTTAATCATAGAGTTGTCTCGGATTTGAGTGCTGAGCGAGTCTCTAACCATAATAAGGATACACGTTAACGCATATTTTCCTTTCTCGAAACGAACCGGGAATGGGCCCGTGATGGGAGCACAGTTAGCTTGATAGTAGAGGGTGTTTCCCTGAGTAAGGGGCACGAACGTGATAAAGGGATGCTTTCAGTAAACTGGGTTTGGGTTGCCGTCGAGCAAGCAATGAATTAAGACCAATCTAGAAGTTCTGCGATCTCGCGATAGTGGCCTTGTTCCGGTTTAGACTTGGATAATCCATGCTCGGATAGGCGGTTTCCAGTAAGTGTCGGAGTCGAGTCCGTTAACGGATGGCAGATGGCCGGTATGCATTGGGATATCCCGAGAAGAGTCCCAACAGGGCGGACTGGGAACGATCCATACGGCGATTAAGTCCGGGATTATCCCATAGTAACGTTCTCGTATCCCCTCCTGTTAAGGGTGAGGGGCGACAGAATAATCCACGAATCGTGAGAACGGAGCATCCGATATGGCGGAAAGGAAAACGGCACGAGATACAAAGATGGAAGGATTAGCGGTCGTTCACCGTGTACTGTAGCGTAGGACGTTCCATCGTAGAGACTGATATAAAAATAAAGAGGTGATGGGGCAACAGGTCCCGGTTGTTCCGAGAGAGCTCAGTGCTGTCTTATTTCCATCAAACATCTACGTCTTCGATCCGTTTGAGAGCAAAGGGGCGACTTGGCAGTTCGGTCTCAGTAGAGTTTCAAAAGGGCTGGCACTCGGACAAAACGAGTATAAGGGGAAAGGACGTCCTGTTTCATGCCCTACAATAGGGTGAGAGATATCGGACAATTGGAAACAGGAGCCCGATCCCATCCGACTTCGGACGCGTATTCGCGTGTTTGAACGTCTGGTTGTCTGGGAAATTCCCATAATGACAGTGAGCTCATAGAAAAAAGAGAGAAGGGGTAAAAGAGGAATCTTGGATCACCAGTTGGGTATTGTAGGGGAACGAGGGGGTCACAGATCGGAGAAGGTAATCCGCGATATGACATAATGTAGGCGGTGAGGAAGGAGAAAAGGGTAATAGGATTAGAGGAGTGGAAAAGGAGGGGGGAAGGGAGAAGGGGGAAGGAGAAGAGGGATGGCCTAGCTCAAATTGGGCTTTTCTTGGACTACCTAACTTGTGCCTTTGGAATTTTCTCCAGAACCTGGAGTTTTCTCTTGCGATAATACCTTAATAAGTGGCTCCGCAGGATGTGCTCCATGGGATCCCATGTGTCTTGATCTGCGGCAAACCCGTACCATTGTATGCGATAAAGCATTTACCCTTCCTCTGTGGGCGCATGATCCACAATATTGTATCCCTCCACGGTTTCCCGCTCAGGCTTCCTGTATTCAGTATCAGTTTGACTGGCCTCGTCGTTCTGGGATGTATCCTGTTCATTTGGTGTCGATGTGAATGTTCTCGTTCGGCGAGGGGACGTTCTCATTTTTATCGGACTCGACGGACCCGTAGTAGGGGCGCTTCGGAGGATCGGCCGTGCGGCGTCTACGCCTTCTGGAACTGATGGTAACGGTTCTCGAGGGTCCGGAATCAAAACAGGTGACCCCAGTTCAAAAGAAATCTTCTACGATGGGGCTTCAGAACCGTCAACTGACTGCGACAAGGATCCGAGATCTGAGGCATGCTTCACAGATAACGGCTAGACTTGGGGTTTCACCGACTTGGGAGATGGGGGTGGAGTACGTTCCGGTTCGAAATCACCGAGAGTAGGTCCTCCTGAATGCTTTTTGTCTGCGTTATCGAGGTTGAGGAAGGGGGTCTCAGGTAAGCAATGGCTCTCAGCCGGAATTGGTTAGGGAGATCTCGGTAGAGCCCACTCTTCGTCTGGTACAGTTGAAACCCGGTTAAAATGCGAGAGTGCAGTTTCCGTGGTATTTTCGTCAGTTTTCGCCCTTTAATTGTAATTTTACGGTTGTACTGCACGTCTCATAACAAATGACCTTCTCCTATTGCAAATTGTCGATCTGCCACCTTGGCTTGCGTTTTCCATCAATGGGACAGCTCCGCTAAACCTCAAATAATATTTTCATTCAAATGAGGTCCCAGAATGACAGTATGCGGCATGGGTGGCTCAGAAGCGTTGTAAGTTGGAGTTGGGGCTCGTGCTTACGCCTCCTGGGGCACCAGGTATATTTCCGGTCCACGACTCACCGCTGGTTGACTCTCATGATTCGAGCTTGACTAGGGCTGGTCTGGACTTTGTCTCACCTTCTTGTCTTTCGACTGGCTCTCACCTCCATCATCGGAACTAGTTCCCTCGAGCGGATTTGTCACTTCTTCCATGAGACCTTCGGGCCTAGGTTCCGGCAATAGTCTGTCTGTCGAGATTCGCTGATATTCTCCTTGGATATCCAGGAAAGCGCTATCGGATTGAACCGAGATCACTCTGTACAGACTATCCGCAATCGTAGCAAGCGTGCGCATTCTAAGAAAAGTTTGCTTCGCGAACAAAAACATATCCTCCTTTCATCAGCGATTTTCGCGTGTGTCTTACTCGAACATTGAAGTTCCTCTTGTACCGCGCTTGCGCTGCATCCATCTTCGTTCGAGCCGTGCTCATTAAAGCCGTGAAGCAGGCTCTCTATTTCGGGAATTTAGTCTGCGGCGGCGCTCCTAGTTCCAAGGAAGTTTCATGTTCTATCGCAAAAGCGGGCGGTGGTCTTGGCAACACTAACTCGAATGGGGATCACCCGGTCGTAGTATGCGGCTGCATATCATACGCGTAAGGTAGGGTGTCCGTGAACAAATCCCAGCCGGTAGGGTGAACTGCGACGTAGTGGCGCAAGCAGCAAGGATATTCCTGTTAAAACGCTCAAATTGGTCGTTGGTTTGGGGTTGGTAGGTAGTTTTAAGTAATTCTTAAAACCTTAGAGCCGACAAACATCTTGGAACAGTCCCGCAGTAAATTGGTTACCATTGTCTGATACCAGAGACTGAGTTGGGCCATATACAAAAACACAGTGGTGAACGAAAGATTTCGCTACAACGAGTGAATTGATACGCTCTAGCGGGATCGTTCTCACAAGTTTTTAGTACCTATCTGTAATCACCAAGAGATATTCGGTTTCGCGTTGGCGCGGGGTCTTGATTAGCTTACCTAGGATATCGATTGAGGTCGACTAAAGGGGACCCTTCGCTGGGAACAGTCGCAAAGTTTTGGCAACACGTCAGAGCCTGACCCGGTTTCGTGCACAGGCCCCCAATTGAGAACTTCAGTATAGCAATCAGTCGCTATAGCCTGCAAATAAAAGGGCCTCCTTAGCCCGTAATACATACATTTGCCTCCTATATGTCCAATAACTGGGATTAGTACGACAAGTAAAGGAGTCGAGCCTGGAGCGCGTTAGGCGCAACGATTTGGGAGTGTGACTCCACGGTACGCACGAGTATACCATGATTGTTAAGCGCAAAAGGCAGCACCTCCCCCCCATTAAGACGAAAGCGTACCTGTTGACCGAATACGTCACTCTGTTGGGCTTCCAGGAGTAACCTTGTTTGTAAAGAACGAAAACTTCTTCAATCTCAGGGTAATAACGGCCTTTTACAGTAGGGACAGGAGTTTCTAAACATGCACAAGGTACTCCTCAAACATTCTGCTGTAGATCACTCCCTCGTTTAATTAGACTAGGCATGTCTTCCATTTGAACGTGGTCAACAAGAGGTCGAGCGTGCGCTGGAAAGTCGTGGGAGCGTTCGTTTATCCAAAAGGCGTAAGGACCGATAAGCCCCACTGTGGCACACGAAATTCGTCTTATCGCGGTCTTGCTCCGCGACTGGCACTTGCCAATATCCTGCATTGCAGTCAAGGGTCTTGGATACTGAAGCCTCGCCCAACGAGTCAATACACTCATCCATATGTGGTAACAGGTACCTGTACTTCACTGTTCTCGCATTGAGTCGACGGTAATCCACGCAAGAGCGAATCTTGCCATCTGTTTGCGGATTAGTAGCTCGTGACTCGCCCATTCCGACTGAGCCGGCTCGATGATGCCTTCTTTGAGCATCCGAGCGATTTCGTTTTCATCGATCCCCCTCTGCTTGGGACCAGCGCGATATAGCGGTGCCGCAGAGGGGCGTGCACCCAGCACGAGTTCAATATGGTGTTCAATGGCTGCAGTATGACCTAAGCGCCCACTCCATGTGGATGAAACTGTTTGAGAATGTCTCGTACTTGCTTCTGTTCTTCAGGGCTCAACTGTTTGAGGTCAACGTCTTCCACTGAAGGAGGCTTTGGCGGCGTCTCAGACACAGTCGTGACCGGTTTAACCGTTTCCTTCTTCTCCTTGGAAGGAATATCCGACTCATCCGTCGCAAAGTCCATTCCAAGAGCCTCAGACAACATAACTGGGGTCGGTATGATGGGTGTCAGATGGGGTAATGCATGAGCCAACACTTGGTCCTTCATGACTTTAACAGGAAGTCTCTGGAAGTTTGCGACAAGAACGCGGAACTCTTCGTTGAGTAAGACCTGGGCCACGCCGTTAGAAAGAAGTATTCCTTGCCGTAGAAAGGCCCTATCGAAAGGCTGTACCACGATCTGTCCAGCGCAAGTAGTGAAGACCTCAAACCAAGTTTAGGAGAACGCAGAGAGTTCCTGGGGTTCCGCAACTTGAATCTTGTTGGACGTACACCTTCATGGATTCTATTTCTTGTCCTTCATCGCCGAATTGGGTGCCACTACGGGCTTAGGTGGTTCCACGGTCGACGCCTTGGGTAGCGGTTTCCTCACAATGGGAACTAATGAACCGTCATCCAAATCCATCTTGCGTCGTTGCGAGTACACAGCCGTAATATAATGACCCGCAAAATCGCATCCTAAGATCAGCGGTGCCGCGAGTCGTTCACAGACCACTAATTTGAACCTTGCATAGATATGTCCCCAGATGTAGAGTTAACCCGGTAATTCCGTTCGTTCTGATGGGTCTGTTGGTCGAGTCTGCTATCAAGAGAGGTGCCACAGGAATAGTGGGGGACCCGGAGGTAGATCCTTTTGCCGAATAAAGTTGAGCCGGTGCCGGTATTAAACACGCTCAATTTATGGAGTGTTGTTTGAGAGCTAGTTCTCACGAGCTCGAAGGCCTTTTTTTCCTTTTGCCCAATAGCATTACCTGCAGTTAATGATAACTTGGTAGGAACCGGCTCCATGGGCCGCAAAACACGACTTCGACAGTAACATCAAGCTTAACTTGACACTTGATCCTCCAATCAATCGGTGTGGGCTCTTCCTCCTCAAATTACAGTTCACTGAGATCTAGAAACTCCTCAGGGGAGCCGAAAAAGACCCTGTCTAGTTTCCCTAGTTATCCGTGCCGCCTTTCACGCAAGTTAGAACTCGAGTATGAGTATCATCAGGAATTGGGTTAGGCCTGACGGCCGTCGAGAGAGGACTGCGTGAACATGTACTCGGGCCTGTATTAGCACTGACGGCAAAGTGAGCCTTGGCACTCAAATACGACGTATTCGGGACAAGTTGTCGATGTTCCTCAGAGAGACCTTCATATTTAACAATCAACTGGTATAGTTGCCGCATTGGAAGAGAATACTCGGGCGAAATATGTCCAGGTGCATAGCACTCATGGAAAATAAAGTATGTATTGGAAACGCCATCGAGCGAACTGGGACGTCGGTCTATCCAGCCGGAACGTTCGGCCTTATGTTGGCTCTGCGAATGCGCAATGAGTGGGGCTCTTACATAAAGTTGGCGAGGATTCGTGTACAGAACGGAGTCGACTCCCTCGTCCAACCGCACGTCCGTGGATGGTAATTCAGAAGTGGGCACGGAAGAGAGATTCTCGGCCATGAGGGCCTCCGCACTGTGAGGCTTACTCGGTTCATACTGTTCCTCTGACCTATATCGTCTTCAACTACCGTAAGCAGCGCCTTGGTCCCGGTCTTGAGGTACCTGGTCTTGCCTGGTTGGGTCATAATAGAGGATCGTGCTGGCTCTCTTGCCTTTCTGATTTTCACGCGCGCAGAGTTACCCTCATCCTGAGCAAAGTGTACTGGACAATCATAGGTCATCTAATGCCGAGGGTGCTGTTCGCGGTATCGCGCAGTCGCAGTGCGAGTGAGCATGGTTAATCCATAAATAAACATAGTCATTTTGTCAGATACAGGAATTACATTACCGATGTGGTTGCATACCTTCGATACTAGAGTTCCTTATGCAGTGTCAGATTCACTGGGCCCTTGGTGAAGCGCACGCGCATGAATGATGGCTTCACGGATTACGCTAGGAGTACCATAGGTTCTCAGTAAAAAATTAATTGCTTCCGACCAACACGAGATACCATCCGTAGAGCGCGATGTAGCCTTCGAACTGTGGAAGAGCACAGCTGCGTCTCCCTTGAGGAAGTGCTGTAACACGATAAACGATTGCGCTTCGGACATTTCCAGTGTATTACGCTCACCGGTAAATTGGTTAAGAAAATCAGAGATAAGAAGCGGGTCAGAACAATCAAACGCGAGATCCCTCATCGTGAGTTCGAGGGGCTTGATATGATCTTTGATCTTGCTAGTGTCGCGACCAGTGCGAGGCTGACCACGGTTCCGTAGACGGTAGAAAAGATACGATAAAAGTTCATTAAACTGAGGGTCGATCGGCTTGAGCTCCTTGAGGCCGAGATGCCGGGGTCCCTTACGACGAATACCATCAGGCAGAGAAGAGACTGACTCAATGTCGGACAGTTCAGCCAAAGACGGCGTTTCTCTTTATGAATATGATGAACCTTCGTCGTTACGGTACTCAACTTTACGGCTTGGTCTTCCACGTTCACCACACCCGGAACGGATCTTGAATGACTTTGACTTTCGAGATTTCTCGTTCGGGTCCACGATATCAAAATATTCCATATCTCTCAAGTGTTCATCTCGGATCGCGACAGGCGCAGAATGTGTGGCTTTCTCGAGTCGTTCAACGCCGTGAACGACCGCAGAAACGACCTGGGAATGCAAAAAATTACTGTCAACAGGGGCGGGGGTGCCAACGTAGGGACGACAGCCTATGCTGCGGAATCAAGCTCCTTGAGGCGGTTCAAGTCCTCGCGATTAGAACGGATAACCGAGGCTAGTTCTCGCAATAGCGTTCCTTGTTCTCCCACGGTGGACTAGAGATCTGCGACTACGGTGCACAATAAACCAATATCTTGTTCCGCCTGACTCAGCAGTTGCTGATGCCTCTCAAGAACTTCTCGTTCGTTGAATGTCAATATAGGCAGTGTTAGGGGAACAGGGATATCAGAGGGACGACTAAGCGGGAGCACATCCGGAAGGGGCGGTACTATAGTATACAAAGGACGGGAATGGGAAACAGAAAAAGTTTTTTTCCCAATGCTTCCGAAGTAGTGCCTGTGCGAACGAACTCCACGGCCAAATTCTGCGTGGACACGGACGAAGTCGGAAAAACCAGTACTTGAGCGAATGGGTGCCCGTAGCGCGGATCAGTTGTTGCGACGGCCGAGGGAATTGGTTGTCCCGGGACAGAAGCGCCGAGAGGGCTCACATTTGTTCGTCGAGCGACTTGCTGATTCGTCGGACGGATGGGTCAAAGGGCTGCGATGTACGCTGACGGGGAAACGAGCCTGAAAACAGACTCGTTGCTTGCGTCATCCGCGGCAAGCAAATGAAGGGAACCGTTCATGGGACTGTACCCGGCACCCAAGAATGGAGATCCGGAACGCCAGTCGTCGCGGATTGAGTAGCTGCTTGGACAGGGATAATCCCGGGCGATGGAGCTGCGACAGTGGGCGCGGAAGTAACAAATGAACCAGGTGCGCCGGCTGTTGAGCAGGGGACGATCTCTGGGTCCACCGAACCGGCGGGAGTAAGTACTGAAAAACCGGAGGGTACATTGCCCAACGGGTTTGATCCGGCGAAAGCCTCTCGTATGGCGGGATTAGTCTGGGGTAAATTTGACTGCGAACCGCGAGAGCTTGACCTTGTTCGAGCCATTGTAGATACCCAATAAACGTGATAACATGGATTCGGAAACAAACAAAGGTATGAAACAAAACAAAAACAACAACAAAATCAAACTTCACACGACGGGAAACAGCTGCTAAAAAGCGTAACGAAGAAACGTTAATTCACGCGATAGATACCTTCTAGGTCGGGAGACCAAACATAATGCCACGCGACGGACAGGGCCGTGTAAACACCGCAGATCGAGGAAAGCATAGACAGATGAATACCACGTGCTGCGATAAACGCAGGAGAAAAGGATAGGTAGCTGTGGTGGTAGAGACGGGGCATGCTAGGGTTAACCCAGACTGTAAATGGATAAAATAAGTCGTAGTGAGAACTGCCTCAAGGCGAAGCTCTAACATGGATTAGCTGCGGGGACCAAGTCAGAGGAATTGCGAAGAGCCCGAAGATGGATATGAATCCGAAGGTCGGGGGGCCCGAGAGCAGAGCCGGCTTGATGCCTTCGCTGTTCAATGTAGGTTTAATAGACTTTATACGAGGTACTTTACTGTAGTAATAACGGATAATATGCCCTGGTGGCGGTAAATAAAGGGGTATTTAAATATAGAGACATAGAGTGGAGGGTTACTAAGGAAGTAGGGGATATTCCACGGGTCCACCACACATGACACTGCTCGTTCCAGTGGGACACTTTTGCGCTCCCTGAGTACATTATACACCTGAGGGTTTATTTTAGGCGTAAGTAGTTCTCTCTGTAAGATAGGGTCAGTCGAAAATAACCAGAAAAAGAAGATCCGCAATAAATGCAATTGTAAACCCACGAGGAGGCGCTCGTTCCACTACATTCAGTGCACCTGCGAAAATACAAGGCCCAATTTGGGGGCCGAATGGTCCAGATTGCGAGCCCCCAAACCCTCTCAGGTGGTTATACGGTACCAAGAGTAATAGTGGGCGACAAGTGAAAATTGCCCTTACTGTATAGTACAGTGTCTGCTTGTTAGTAGTGAACAAAATCAAAAAAAGAGCACCAAAATCAGCTCTGCTGATAGAAGTACAGCGCGAGTGCCAATTGCACTACAATAAGCAACCAAGAGAGGGGGCGTAGGGCTGTGCGGAGAAGTAGCCGGGTGAACAATGATGTCGGCTGGTCGGGCGTCTAGTAGTCCAGGAAGTTTATGCGGGACTTCGTAGTGGACGCAGGCTGTAGCGGCTTCGAATAGACCTTTGCCGAAATTTAGTGTATCGCACAGACACAGTTTCAACTACAGTCAACTCTTGTTATGAGCAATATCTGCCGTGGAAGAAAAATATCGCTTAAATCAGGTAGTATCTTATACAATTTTTTTGTCATACTCGGAGACTCTAAACCAATCGTGGGAAAATGCCCTTACATTTAATTTGAAATCTTCTCCTCGGAAAGGATATCCGATTACTCCGTTGCCGGGTCCATTCCCAGAAACTCAGCCGCCATAATTGTGATAGGTAAGAAAGGAGTCAGATGGAGTAATGCATGAGGGAACACTTGTTCCTTCATGATTTTAAAAGGGGTAATCCGGACGTTTTCGACAAGAAACAGGAAAGACTCGTTGGGTACGACCTGGGGTACGCCGTTACAAACGGGAATTCCCTGGTTTAGGAAGGTCTTGTCAAAAGACTGTACCACGAATTGTCCAACATAAGGAGTGACGGCCTTACCCCTAGTTTGGGAGAACACAGGGAGTTCCCAGTGTTCCGCAACTTGAATCTTGTTAGACGTACGCCTACGTGTTTTCTCTTTCTTATCTTTCATCACCAGAGTGGGTGCTAGTACGGGCTTAGACGTTTCCGCGCTCGACGCCTTGGGTAACGGCTTCCTAACGATGGGAACTAATGAACCGTCATTCAATTCCATTTCGCGTCGTTACGGGTACACATCCGTAATATATTGATCCGCTAAATCGCATCCTAAGATCAGCGGTGCCGCGAGTCGTTCACAGACCACGAATTGAACGTTTCACAAGTGGGTCCCTAGGCTTAGAGTTAACACGATAATTCCGTTCGTTCTGATGGGTCGCTTGTTCACGTCTGCTATCAAGGGAAGTGGCGCAGGAAGAGTGGAGGATCCCGGAGGTAGATCCTTTTGCCGAATATAGTTGGGCCCGGCGCCAGTATCAAACACGCTCAAATTTATGGAACAATGTTTGAGAGCTAGTTTTCACGTCGGCAAATACCATATAGTTCTGTTTGACCAACAGCATTACTTGCAGTTGATTATGACTTGGTAGGAACCGGCTATATGGGCGGCCCAACGCGATTTCGACAGCAACATAAACCTTCACTTGACACTTGATCCTCGAATCACTAGGTGTGGGTTCTTACCCCTCAAGTTCCAGTTCACTGAGATGTAGAACTTCCTCAGGGGAAGCGACAAGGACCCGTCTAGTTTCCCTAGTTATCCGTACCGCCTTGCGCGCGAGTGAGAACTCGAGGAGGAGTATCATCCGGAATTGGGTTACGCCTGATGGCCGGCGAGAGAGGACTGCATGAACACGTACTCGGGCCTGTATTAGCACTGACGGCAAAGTGAGCCTTTGCACTCAAATACGACGTATTACGGACAAGTTTTCGATCCTACTCAGAGAGAGCTTCATAGTTAACAATGACCTGGTATGGCTGCCGCATTGGAAGAGAACACTCGGGCGAAATATGTCCAGGTGCATAGCACTCATGGAAAATAAGGTATATCTTGGCACCGCCAGCGGGCGAACGGGGACGTCGGTCTACCCAGCCCGGACGTTGGGCCTTGTTTTTGCTCCACGAATAAGCAATGAGTGGAGCTCTTACATAATGTTGCGGCGGATTTGTGTACAGAACGGGGTCTACTCCTTCATCCGGTTGCACTTCATCAGACGGTAATTCAGAAGTGGGGACGGAAGAGAGATTCTCGGCCATGAGAGCTTCCACACCGTGAGAATCACTCGGTTCATACTGTTCCTCTTGAACTATCTTGTCTTTAACTACCGTAGGCAGCGCCTTGGTCCCGGTCTTGGGGTACCTGTTCTTGCCTAATCGGGCCATAAAAGAGGATAGTGCCGGCTATCTCGCCTTTTTGATTTTCAAGCGCGCAGAGTTACCCTCATCCTGAGAAAAATTTACTACACGCTCATAGATCATCTCATGCTGAGGGTGCTCTTCGCGTTGTCGCGCAGTAGCAGTGCAAGTGATCTCAGCTAATCCATAAATAAACATATTCATTTTGTTAGATACAGGAATTACATTACCTATGCGGTTTCACGTTTTCGATACTCGAGTTCCGAATGCAGTTTCATATTTACTGGGCCCTTGGCGAATAGTACGCACATGAATGACGGCTTCCACAGTACGCTAGGAGTAGCATAGGTTCTCGGTAAAAGCTGAATTGCTTCTGGCCAAAACTAGATACCATCCATATAGCGCGATGTAGCCTTCGAGCTGCGGAAGATCGCAACTGCGTTTCCCTTGAGGAAGTGTGGTGAGGTGATAAACGCTTGCGCTTCGGACATTTCCGGTGTGTCACTCTCATCGGTACATTGGTTAAGAAAATAAAGAATAAGAACTTGGTCAGACCCATCAACCGCGAGATCCATCATCGTGAGTTCGAGGCGCTTGGTATGATCTTTGATCTTGCCAGTTTCGTGACCAGTGCGAGACTGACGTCGATTCCGTAGACGGTAGATATAATACAATAACAATTCATTAAACGGAGGATCAGTCGGCTTGAGCTCCTTGAGGCCGGAATGCCGGAGTCCCTTACGACGAATACAATCAGTTAGAGACAAGACCGACTAAACGTCGGACAGGTCAGCCACAGACAGCGTTTCACTTCCTGAAGATGATTAATCTTTGCGGTTACGGGATTTACGCTTACGTCTTGGTCTTCCGCATTCACCACGCCCGGAGCGGGTCTTGAATGATTTTGAATTCCGATATTTCTCGTTCTGTTCCAGGATATCAACATCTTTCATCTATTACAAGAGTTCATCTCGGGTCGCGACAGGCGCAGGAGGTGTGGCTTTCTCGAGTCGTTCAATTCAGGAAAAGAGCTCAGAAATGACCTGGGAATGCAAAACTTTACTGTCAACAGGGGCAGGGAGTGCCGGCGTAGGGACAGCCGCCTGTACGGCGGAATTACGCTCCTTGAGGCGGTTCAAGTCCTGGCGATTGGAACGGATAACCGGGGCTAACTCTAACAATAGCGTTCCATGTTCTCTCACCGTGGACTGGAGATCTGCGACTACAGTACACAATAAACCAATCTCTTATTACGCCTGACTCAGCAGTTTTTGCTGCCTCTCGAGAGCTTCTCGTTCGTTTAATGTCAATATAGGCGGTGTTGAAGGAACAAGGATATCTAAGGGAAGACTTTGCGGGAGCACAGCCGGAAGAGGCGGTATTATAGTATACAAAGGACGGGAATGGGAAACAGAAAAAGGGTTTTTCCCAGTGCTTCCGAGGTAGTGCCTGTGCGAAAGGACTCCAAGGCCAAATTCTGCGTGGGCACGGACGTAATCGGAATAACCGGTACTTGAGGGAATGGGTGCCCGTAGAGCGGATCAGTCGTTGCAACGGCCGAGGAACTGGGTCGTCCCGGAACAGTAATACCGAGAGATCTCACATCTGATCGTCGAGCGGCTTGTTGATCCGTCGGGACGGATGGGTTAAAGGGCTGCCATGTACGTTGACGGGGAAAAGATCTTGAAAACGGACTCGTTGTATGCATCATCCACGGTAAGAAAATGAAGGGAACCGTTGAAAGGACTGTACCCAGCACTTGTAGAGGGAGATCCGGGACGCCAGTCATCGCGGAATGAGTAGCTGCTTTAACAGAGATAATTTCGGGCGATAGAGCTCCGACGGCGGCGCGGAAGTAATAGATATAGTGACAAAGTTATAGGTTTTTCCTGATTACGAAATTATCGAAGTTTGATATAAATTTTTAAGTGCTGAATTTGATTTTTAACAGGTCACCAGTCTTCAACTAAGAAGCATGTGAATATTCTCACGAGTGATACCCATGGATTTCTTCGTTGAGACCAAGAGTGAGTACGGTTTAGTATCGATCGATTTATTTGGTCCAAATTTAGATACTCTTCCATTGTATACTTAATTCATCTATGATTGAACAAATTCTTCTGCTATGCAGAATCGATTTTTGTCTCTGTTTATACGTTTTAGGAATAAGTGATGGGACGACTAGTGCGAGCTCGCACTTATTTAAAGAGCCTTCACTTACATCTGCAAAGATCAACAGAGGATACTATGAGGATACAATCCGTTCGGGTGCCCGAACGACTCACTACACCTAGGGAACAATGCTGCAGAACTAAAAGGGTAGCTATAGGTGCTTACAGTGCGTCCTGTAATGTTCTTGTGCCACTTGATTGCAGTGGTTACCTTCCAGTGACAACTACCATTTTCCAGCCCATTTGACAGGCCAAAAACAAAAAATCTTCTGATTTTCTCCAAAGCCAAAGTGCGTTTGAACGCCATTTGGTCGAATTCGAAATTTTCTGCTTCCAGCATGATTCCTTGATGTGCAATTAGTATTTTTCCTCCAGTCTTGTGTGTCAGTGCCCCCAGCGTTGAAGTTTGTCTCCAGAAACCCTTTAAGAATACCTCTTGTCAGTTTGGTCGTTGCAACCCTTCCTTCCACAGCCAAACATCCATCTCCCATCCCAGTCTTGACCAACCATCCTGTTCGTGAGGTACTCCATGGATGTGAAAAGAACTGCCAAACAAACCGCTATTTAGGAGACTCATCGTCGAGCGCTGTAGCGCACGCGGTGCGCAAGAATGCCTCATCAAAGTCAAATTCCAAGCATGGCACGGATGCGGAGTCCTCGATGCAGCAGGCCAGTGCACCAAACCAGACTAAGCGCGCAACCTCGACTGATGAAGAAGCTGCGAAGATGTCCATCAACGCTGCCAGTCGATCGCTGGAGGCCTCTTTCCCCCTTTTGTAAGAAGCGGAAGCTCAGTATAAACACAAAGAAGCATTTTCTCCTCACCGGCACCGCTGGAGTCACTGGGGTCGGCTACAATTGGTTTCTAAACCGCAACGGGAGCCGATATACGCGTCACTGCTGGGCCGCTACCAGCCCTGCGCTTTGCCATTGTTTCGGCCACAGTATCTATTTCCTACGAACTGTCATCATCTTCGGCCAATTTCTGGTTGCGAGAAGGTGACTTGGCCAACGCAGCTTTGGTTCTAGAAGTTTTCGGACGACTTGTACGACGTTCCGGTGGAGACTTCAGTATCTTCTTTGCTGATGGTACAGGACTCTCACTCGTAGTGTCTTCTCCATAAAACTTCACAGTATCGCGTATCGGCTTGGCCGATCTGTCAGAGCTGTCCGGAAAATTCTTGACGTATTATTTTCGCTCACGATCAGCCATTTTGTCCTATGGCCGAAAAAATCTAGGAAAACTCAAGACGCGGCACGTAATTCGGCCAAGATATTTCGCGATGGCTGCAACAAGAATACATAATATTATCCGGGTTTCTAGTGCTGGGAGGGAATATATAGTTGACGGGAGATGTGCATAGGGGAATATTTTGGAGGAGAGGCAATGATGCTGGAGGGATAAGGGGAAGATTAATTCGAAGTTGAAACAGGATATGCAAGATGAGAGGGGGGATGAGCATGTCGGGAGAGGTGAATGATGTCGAGGTGGAGGTTAGTACGGTGACCGCAGTGGCCAACTTAAGACTCGGCCACACCCGGAAGGAAACGTTAAGGTCTTGACCATACAGTTTGTACTTGTGGCCGCATCACATGATAACCCCTACTAAGCATCCCCCTTCACCTTTACATCCAAGCTTTTCTTGAATATTTTTAAATTGGCCCGTGATATGATTATGTGAAAATGCCAAGTGGCCAGATATGGAATCTTGGATGCTTTAGGGAGGAGGGGCGGCCAGGGTGCATAATTCGAGATCACACGATGCTGGGTGCCCTGTTAGAAAAATGATTTGTACACCGCAACATACGTGTGTGTGTAGTGGCTATCGTGCTTGCGCGGGTACTTCAGTTGCCCGACCGTCGTCCGTCACATCCTCTCCGAGAGACGCAAGAGATTAGAGAAGTATACACAGCGTTGACCGTCGTCCGTTGTCCAGGTTTGATGGTACTCCTTAGCCCTTCTCATAAAGTCTCTTCCCGCCTTACACCCCCCTCTCACAACAGTTTTACCAAGCCTTGATTGTACAAGACTAACTGTTGTCGCACACGCTTCGGGTTCTCACGACATGCACCAACACATTACGCGCTACGCACCATGGCTGCCTGTCAACAGACGTTCAACTTTGGAATTTGGCCGAGACGCGCAGTACAGTACGTATTCGGTTAACATTTTTGATGTCTCGTAGGGGCGCCCCGGTCCCGAGGGGGCCCTCTGGTATGATGGCGCCGGCCACACTGTTTTAATATTTTTTCTAGAGGGTCAACTGGGGGGCACAATTGTTATATTTTTTGAAGCTGCAGAATGGCCAATCAGCCCACGGACACCTATCCCATGTCAAAGATGGACCACCGGTACCCATCGGTGAACACGTTTACATGGACAACACACACAGGTATAGCCCTGCCAACTACGACACGTGGCCACGAACAAGTCAACACTGGGAACAATATAACAAATTTACAGTATAACTTTACTGTCAGCTAACTTCAACTGCTGTCACATGCTGGTGAGATTGTTTATTATCTCCGTCACCAGGGCAACATACAATGCGCTAACAAAAACGCCGCCACAGCACACCAACTGAGTGGACCAGAGTTTCGATTTGTGGCCATCCCGCGCAGTGAGGGCAGCACACAGCTACTAACACACAAACATGGCAAGTCTTGGGACCTTTTCCGTTACCCGACCATTAGTACAGTTTAGCATAGTATAGGAATATTACTAATCTTTTTCGGCTTCGGCCACAGTAAACGCGTCGAAAAAAGGCGAAATGTCTCCTAAAGTTGGGTCCTTGATAGTGTTTCTTCTTTTACAGCATTTGGCTTCGCTCGCCTCCCTGCTCATTTTGAGTCTCTCTACTTCCTCCACTTCTGTACCTATTTTGGGCGCTGTAAGTTCGCGCACTCCTGGGACTTGCCGCAAAGCACTTTGCCTTGCATATCTGTGTATTGCTGGCCACGACCATCCTACTACACTGAGCCTTTGGCAATGGCTCATCCTTCACAAAAACCAATGCAACCCCAAACTTTGACAGCAATTCCATGAAAAATTGTTTCTCTACCTTCTGTCTGCTGTGATAGTGCACGTATTTAGAGCCCCTTCTCCACATCCATCTAACAGAATAGATAAAATCTTGCGCAAAGATTCCACATGGAGTTTCTCGCGGCGCCTGGAGTGAAGCGCAAAAACGATCCGAGACAATGCATCAGCAGGGTTTTCTGCAGAGTGCTCTTAATTTGTCAGCATTGCGGTTGCTCAATGTCTTCACCTGATTATCGGCAGCCCTCGTTCCGAACAGGTCATCATTGAGAATTTTAAGTTGCTGCAATGTTGAAAAAATACCTTCTTCGTTTCATTAAATGCAGAGTTCTCGAATTCTGAGAGCTGTCTCGTCTGATCCCGTCGTGAAATCCAACTGTCACTCCCGTTATCTCCACTCCCATTTGGAGAGTATGCGTGGATCCTTTCCGCAACAAAACGAACCATCTCCAAAGAGAGTTGGAGGTGGCCCATCTGTCTGACCATTTCAATATTCGTCTCACAAAACTTAATCCTGTAGTGTAGCATAGTAGGAGAACTGTAACATAGCTGTTAATTCCTTCCAAACCAAATTCCTGTTGAGATAGTTTTTCTGCGTAATAAACTCATTCAGCAATTGAATTAATTGACATAGAAGATCTTCAAGCAGCAAGAAAAAAATGCTTGCTCTTTTGCGAGAGATTCCACGTATAATACATTGAACTGTAAGTTTCTCACCTCATTAGACCAAAAAGGTCTGGCCCAGTCCTCAATAACGTCCTCCGAATTCTGGCTTTCCATCAAAAAAAATTTGTGCACTCCGCACAGCTCAGCTTCGATCCTTGACTAGCGTCTTCACGTTTACGCTTATTCCTATTCCTGTCCCTACCCCTCCTACTCGAGGATCAACCGGAATTTGCATTTATCTTACCTCTTCCTCCTCTTCCTCGTGAGAACCCTTCAGAACACGCTCTTCTTGCTGCAAATAGGCACCCGCATTGCGCAGCAACAAGATTAGCAACAGCTGCGCCATTCCTGCTGGTAGGTGGAGTGGGTATTTCATGTCCAAAATCAAGTGCCTCATAAAACGTTGGCACACCATTCGTTGTTGCGCCTGCATTTTCAGGCGAACGAAAGACATGAGCCATTTTCGCGCCCGCATTTTGAGACGTGAAAGAGGGCTGTGAAGGAGCTTGTTGAACGCTTTGAGCGGAAGGGAGCACTTCGGAAGGAGTTTTGGCCGTAACAGAAGTAGGATGTGGATTTAAGGGGCTTTCTGGTGGTGTTAGGCCAGCAAACTGGAGTAGCAAGGGGTTATTTGACCGCGTCATCAGGAAGGTTCATGGAGGAGGGGAAGTGGAGGTGGGCCGGCATAACTCTGCACCCACTAACCGGATTTCGAAGACTGATCATTCTGAATCTTCTGGATCCACCGATTTACTGTAGAGACCGTAGATAGTCCTCAACGTTGCTTACTTCAAGGCTCTGCTGAGAGATATATCGATCAAGGGAGGTTTCGCTCGAAATGTCCAGAAACTGAAAATGGCCGAAATATCGATCAACAGTAGCATTAGGGATACAGTATTACTATAACATTTTTACTCATGTTTCTGGAGTGTACACTCACTGTACGACTATTATTTTACCAGTAGGGTTAAAATATGTCGCTGAAATTAATTCCATAACAGGGGGAAAATGTGGAATGATTTAATATTTGAAAAATATGGTCGGTTTTGGCCCAGAATATCCTACAGGGTGCTCAGTAATACCTCTAAAATTACCCTAAAAAGCCGGCTCAAGCAAATTCCATAACAGGAAATTACTTTTTTCAGAGGTTATTCTTCGTTTTCGTGATGGGGGGGATGTGGGGTGATTTAATATTTGAAGGTTGTGGTCGGTTTCGTGATTGATGGAGAAGTATGTTAGCGTAATATTTTTAACTGTTCATTGCCTGGTAGTAGGGGGAAAAGGTGACCTTTTATTCAAATGCATAATGAGGGGACCGAGCGGCCCCAGCTGGACCTAGTGGGGCTCAACAGCGCTGAATTGACGCTGGTTGATCATAACGGCAGTGTACGGTAGCGTTGCACGAAGGCAGACAGCGTGGTGCGAAGTGCACAAAATTCCGTGAATGCGGGCTTGCCTCGTGCAGCGGCGAAACAAGTTGAGATGTCTTGGAGGAGTTGAAAGCCGGTGATGTCAATGTAGTAGTAACTTTATGGCATCAGTAAACTTCTGCCAAACTCCGTTTTTCGCCCCTGACACTCCTTGTCCGAAGCCTGGGTGCCCTGAGACATTAGACATCCATGGGGACCATTTGCTGCACTGTCGTTATGGATGCCAGCGCAATAATCGCCAGAACAATCAGGTCGATTTGCTAGGCAATGATCTCGGACGGGCGGCTCGGCGCCTTTTCATCGAACCGCGTGTGCACCTTCAACACCGGACAAGACCGGACATTAGAGCCATGGGGGCCGCGGTGGAACTGACTATTTCCACATAACATTCGTCAATCCATTCGCTCCCTCCCATTCCAGAGTCCGGACTTTTAACCCGATGACCAGTCTCAATGCAGTGAGCGCGGAAAAGCGGCGACAGTACCAAGGCTTTCTGGCGTAATTACCGGGGAGAAGCAGGCTAGTGTAAATGGGGGTTAATTTAATGTGGTAGATATGTGAGTTGGTATCCAGTAAATTTGTACCGGAGCGTAGATATCGTATCATTGTCAAGCCAATTGCGAAACCGTACGATGCGTCGAAAGCTGTGCAGGCTAGTTGCTGTTCCAATCTCTACTCTTGGCGGATGGCATCCAGAGGCGTTTTCAGTGGTCACGGAGCTTGCAAGAACCGTCGCCAGCCGCGCAATGGAACGGTTTCCGAAGGTTCGAGGAATCCTACAACGACACTCGGCGTTGGCAGTACCTTCTAACGTTGCGTATCTGCTGGCTGGCATCCCATCGACTTTCTGGCAGACTGTTGCTGGTGCTAGCATTCGTCAGCAATGATTTCTACATTGCTTCGACCATCGGTACATGTATGTAATATGACATGCAGATTTGCAACTCCAAATGGGTTCCAGCCATTCCATACATCTCAATAAAGACACCCCAGTTTTTCCCTTGGCATCAATAAATCGGGTGTCCGCTGCAGGATCCAACCGTATTGCCAGCTAAGAGCTGGTAGAAGATTTTCACTTACAAATTGTTTTATAAAGGGCGTACAAGCCTAGCTGATAGTGTAGGCGAACATAGCTGAGGTTCGTCGCTGCCCAGCTTGGTTATACGCGCTAGAATCCATGTTGCAAAGGTAGACCATATGGTCGAAGACATTTGTTGCCGCAGGTGGTCAAGGGCCGCCGCTGGTGTACAGAACAATCGTCGGGATATCAATTTAGCATACGTCTCTATCACCCTGGAGGTTGACTTACAGGGCGCGCCGAGGGAACCGAAATAGAGCGGAACAAGGTGATAACCGAGCTCCGGAAAGGTAAGTTCCGGGTAACGTTAACCGCAGCTCTCACAGAGCGGTCAAAATTCTTCAGGTTTTCTACGTAGGCCGATTCGGCTACCGCGCAGGGTGCCAGTGCAGCATGTTTGACGTAGGATCAGGCCACGGAGCTGCGAATAATGATATCCTAAGCGACTTGCGACAGCGCATCAAGCTTGTCGGAAGGATCAATTGGACGAGGATGTCGGCTGGCCGGACGTCTGTACTCGGCATGAGGTTTGGAACTTCGTGTCTGTGAGAGAGACTGGCAGGTCTGAACATGTCGGTCGTGAGGAGGTTCTGGAGGAAGTTGTTTCGGGTAAGTTGTGTCGGGTAGCGGCGTTGCATCCTCAGGAGCAAGTCGAAGCATGGTCGCCTTGGGCGTCCATGTAAGCGAGGTAGTGGGTGCGAACAAGGGTAATTGATAAGACGGGTAACAGTTGAAGATGATTACACTTATAAACGCTGCTAACCCCGAAATCTGTAAGCTTGCACCCACTCCCCCTCAATCCCGAATGGAACATGTGGCCTTTCTTCAAGAAATGACATTACTTTCCAAGTAATAAATTACCCAAAATTTTCCCCCTCATAAATTAAATAAAGTACAATACTGAAGTTCCCTCCATTTTAAACACTACGACAGGGCAAGACTGTACAGTACAGTTCTTTGCAAAATTATTTCTGAAAACTCGGGTTTTTATTGGAGCATGCAGTACTATCAAATACAGATACTGTAAGCACTGTAAAAGAATTAAAAATTGGCAAAAAGCCCAACTCCCTTCCAACGTTCCTTCCTGTACTTCCTTCCAGCCACTGCGTCAATCGACAAATCACCAACCTCAACGTGTCCCACAGAAAGCCTCAAGGAATCGCCCCGGCTCCGTCTACCCTGCATCATTACCCGCGCAGTCGGGCATCATCACTCCGCCCATTTACTCAGCCGAGTTCTTTTAGCTGCAATGCGTCGCAATCTCTCCTCTTCGCCTCAACATCCAAGCATGGCTTCTTCCACTGCTACTAGACATACTCATTACCGCCCTGTACCATCCTCTCCGCCTCCCGTGTCTGGCCCCCTCCCGAAATCCGCCCGCCCCGCAACATACTCACTCTGTTTCATTTTCACCGCCCTGGTTGTCCTTTCTCTCTTCATCATTTTTCTTTTCACAGACTTGCCGCTAAAGTCGCGAATTCGTGACGCCGTATTTGGCGTGATGCCCCTGCAACCTCCTCGCTAACCGAGAAACAGGTGACAACCATGAATGCTTTCGGTCTCGACTTGTTTGCTCGGGTCGCCGCGAATGAACGCGATGTGTTCATTTCCCCCGTATCCATCGCGTCTGCACTTGCTATGGTGGCAGCCGGCACCACCCAGGGGGGTTCTGCGGAAAAGGAATTTCAAAAGGTTTTACCCGACATGGACGAGTTGAATGTGGGCGGCGGTGGTGGTAGTGATGTAGAGTTGGTGGTTGCCAATTCAGCATGGTTGACGGGAGGAGTGGTTGATGGGTATAAGAAAGACGTCAGTGCACGCTTTGGGGCGGATGTGAGAGCGATGCCGAGCAATGTGGGAGAGGTGAACGAATGGGTGAAGAAGGCGACTAGGGGAGGATTAAGGATATAATGGAAGAGATACCGAGGGATGTGTTGGCGATCTTGGTGAATGCGGTGTATTTCAAGGGGAGCTGGAAGATAGCATTTGAAAAAGAGGAGACCGTGGAGGTGCCGTTCAAGGGCGACAAGGGGGAAGGGGAGGTAGGAAAGGTGAAGATGATGCACTTGATGAAGGAAAAGTTTGCATACATGGAGGAGAAGTGGGGGGATGGGGTAGGTATTCAAATTGTGGAGTTACCGTATGGGAAGGAGGAGGAATTCGGGGCCGTATTGATCGTGCCTACGGGAAGTGTGGAAGTGAGACAGGTTGTAGAGAAGATGGGGAAAGACGGTGTGTGGGACAGTTGGATGGAAGGGTTGGTGAAGAAACAGCTGGACGCTGTAGGAGTGCCTAGATTCAAGCTGGAGTACGGGACAAGGAAGTTTAAGGAAGAGCTAGAGCAGATGGGGTTGAAAACCGTCTTTACTGGAAGTAAGACTGGGGAATTCCTGAAGATGTCCGCAGATAAGAGTACATACTTGGGTGATGTTCTGCACAAGGCGGGACTTGAGTGCACAGAAAAGGGTACTGTAGCCAGCGCGGCCACGGCGGCCGTGATGATGTTAAGGTCGATGCCGAGGCCGAAGCCAGTAGTAATTGCGGATCGGCCGTTTGTGTTTGTAATTCGGAATCGGGTGTCCGGGGCAGTCTTGTTTGCTGGCAGGATTGATGAGCCGGTCTCTGTGTGAGATGCAGAGAGAATGGGGAACGAGCCTAGCGAATAATGATTGTATATAGAACGGCGTTCTAGCTGGTAGAAATGCGGCCGTTTAAGCGCCTTCCCTCGATGATACAGACGTGAGTTTCATGGTTGGGTGTGCTAGAGCGTGCGATTGGTAGGTCGTAAATCGGAGCCTTGTAAGAGTATGTGTCACTTCTTGAAACGGCTCTGGGTGCAGTCTGCGTAGCGGAGCCAAGAATTTGCAAGGCGAGGGAACAGACATAACAGAGGTACCTCGACACATTTACACACCTTTAGTTCACTTGGCTGGAGGTAGACGGCTGGGAATGATCGTCCGAAAGTAGATATTCATAAGAGGTATCAGTTCGCGTTTACGCTGATGCCTTGTTTCCGGCTTTTATTTCGATGTTGGTTGGTGGACAGTTGGAATATCCTCTTCGTGAAATATCGACAAAGGGAAGCATCGATGTCTCGTCGGAAGAGGGGTTCCTTCAGGCTGCCAAAAATAGAAGTACGGGACAATACCTAAGAGTTAGTCATACAATTCAACTTTTCAATTTATGAGAGCTCGTCACTTCCAAGTTGGAAGTCCCAAAGTTAAGTTCCAGGTCCAGATCTGGAAGGGTGAAGGGACTCTGTCACGGTAAATAGTGCTTAGAATGACATGGCAGCTTGAAGAGCGGTCGCATCGCTGGCAAGGTGGGGTAGCTAGTCCCCTTAAAGACAAACGGCTTAGCCGTGCTGTATCGCTGAGCGGACCTGATTGGCATCTGTCCAACGAAAGCGTATAGAACCCGCTCAGAGCATGTAGTGGAAGCGCCAACGGTTTCAGTCGCAAAGTGAAACAAGTTAGCTGACCATTGCATCTTTTATTCATGCTGCAGTGGGAAGCGGTGACCTTTAATTCAAATGCAGTATGAGGGGAACTTACGGCCCGACTGGACCATGTGGGGCTCAACAGCGCAGAATTTGCGCTGGTTGATCATGACGGCAGTAGAACGTTGCACGAAAGCTGACATCTTTGTTCGTAGCACACAAAATTCTGTGACGGCAGATTTTCTCCGCCTCGCGACGAAGCAATTTGCCAAGGGTTCCTTGCTGAGCTGCCTGGGAGAAACAGGCTGGTTCCTGTTCCCATCTCAACGCTTGGAGGATGGCATCCGGCGGCGTTCTCCGTCGTCAAGGAACTCGCGAGAACCGTTGCCACCCGCACAATGGAACGGTTTTCGAAGGTTAGAGGCATTCTTTTACAGCGGCACTCCGCTTTGACAGTAACCTCCAATGCCGCTTGTTTGATGGCTGGCCTCCCTTCCACCTTCTGGTAGATTGGAGTGCCATCCACAGCTTTCGACGCATTGTACGGTTTCACAATTGGCTAGACAATGATACGATATCTACGCTCCGGTACAAATATACTGGATACCAACCCACATATCTACCACAGTAAATTAACCCCCCATTTACACATTTGCGATATCCTGAAGGAGCTGGAGGCCAGAGATGTCGATCAGGCCATAAACATCAATTGTCAGGGGGCGCAGTTCGATGCCTTCTGACCGGCATGAAGGGCCGTAGTAGATGTGCTTCTTCAGGGTGGCGCGTTCGAGCGCGGATATCCCGCCATCGGCGAGGTCTCCGTATGGACGTGAGTGGGGGCTGACGATGTTAGCGTCAATTCCTTGCGGGGAGGGAGCGAAGAGGGGGTCAATGTCGAATTTCCGTTGTTCAGCCGGGCTTTTGTGGAGGTCGGCCGCCAGGGCTCATTGCCGTGAGATAGGCAGGCCAACAGCAGGGTTGATAAGGTGGCGGAATCGAGTGTCCGGTGACCGATTGTGCCGCCTCACGGGCCCTACCGCGCTCTTACAAACGGAGGCGTGGTGACCGGGTGCGTCAAGTATGGGGAGGTGCTGGGCGGAGCTTGTCGCGCACATCGGGCAGAGACGAGAGCCGTTGACAATAGGGTTACCAAGGCGAACGTCAATCATAGTGCGCTAGCGGCCGCCAAGCGGGCACGGTGATGGGTGGAGGATGCGGGTGTGTGCTGTTGCAGATAAAGTAAAATGTCGGTGTGGAGGTGTGCGCTTATTTCTTGCTGGAGATGACGGGGGTCGGAGGCGTCCGGTCGGGATGTCCTAGAGACCAGGTTCTGTAGTTGGAGGTCAGGAGGGAGGTCGAGGGCTATTGCGAAGGGTTCATTTGACGGAGCGAGGAGGCGGGCAGTGCGGAGTAGGATAGGGCCAAGAACCTGTTGTACCAGTGCCGAGTTCGTAGGAGAGATACTATGTAGTCGATGGTTTGAACTCCTTGGATTTGGCTTAAGCCGAGGTCACCCGAGCGGAAGGGGTGTGTGGCTTGGGTCCAGCCTGTGTCGGTTTGGCGGCGATGTTTGCTTTCGAATACCCGTCGGATTCTCTCGGCAAAGGACTTTGTGAGGGAAGCGGTCAAATGCGGCCGGGTAGTGCGGAAAAGATACATAAGCCGACAAGAGGATGCTACAAGCACTAGACTTTGACGTGCAGTGCCCAAGTATTCCGATTTCGTCTGCACAAGTGATTGTCCGAGAGGCTGAGGCGCTACAAACGGGTAGATACTGCACATGCCACAGTTTAACAATGAAAGTGGATGATTATCAACAAGGGCGGGGTTCTAAGAACATCGGTCATGAGGTGGACTACAGACCATGTTCCTCTGTTTCACAAGGGGGATGAGTTGTCCGTAGTGATCGTGCCTGCGGGAAGTGCGGAAGTGAGACAGGTTGTAGAGAAGATGGGGGAAGACGGTGTATGGGATTCTTGGATTGAAGGGTTGGTGGATGAAGAGGTGGAGGTTGTAGGTGTGCCTAGATTCAAGGTGGAGTAGGGGAGGTATTTGAGGAAGGAACTAGAGGAGATGGGGTTGAAAACGGTCTTTACAGGGAGTGAGACTTGGGAATTTGAGAGGATGTGCGAGGACGAGAGGACTTGTTTGAGTGATGTTGTGCACAAGGTGGGACTTGAGTGCACAGAAGAGGGGACTATCGGTATTGCGGCTACGGAGGAAACTATGATTGATTTGTCTTTGCCGTGGGCTTCGCCATCGATGGTTGCGGATCGGGCGTTTGTGTTTGTGATTCGGAATCGGGTATCAGGGGCCGTGTTGTTTTCTGGTAGGATTGATGAGGTGGTTTTTCGTGTGAGGTGGTTATGTTGAGAGAAAGGCTTGGTGGGTGTGTATATGGAATAGCGACTTGAGTGGTAGCACTTGAACAGTCTTATTGTATTTGCATCGATGGTTCACAGTGTGTCATGGCTGGCTGTGTTAGAGCTATGGTCTATGGTCTATGGTCTATGGTCTATGCTCTAACACAGCTCCAAGAGCATTGTACAATACATCGGAGCCTTGTGGGGAGTCTGCATTATTGAGAGAAACGCCTCTGGATTATACCCCATAGGAGATAAGACATGACACGGTTCAAATGTACATCGATGTTGCTGCACACTTTGTGGTTTGCCTTTTAGCTGAAGGTGGACAGCTGTTAAATTGTGATCGTGACAAGGCAGGGTTTCCAGAAGGGCTTCAATTCGGATTTGTATGGAGGCAATTAGTTTCTCGAAAATATTGCGGCATTCGATGCTGGACAGCGGATCACACCGAAAGGGAGAGTTGCACAACCAGACTTGAATTGAGATGATGCTTTCACAATTCGAAAATTGCGGAATTATCGTCACAAAATTGCGTCACAGAAAGAAGGCTATCTAAAGCTGTGTCAACGACTGTATCGACGTTTGCAAGGGTAGAAAGCTACTCTTTTCAAGGCTCCAGCCGGGAGCTACGTTTAGCCGTATTATAAAGTCATACCTCCGACTGGTGTGGGGCAACTACAGTACACATACTGTATAGTGTACAGTACAGACTGTAAAGTGTGTGTACTCTTACGGCGTATTGTACAGTACTGTACAGTATATCTGTGCTGTATTCGCGCGGAGGCTCTTTTGCCATTACAATACCGTTCCATACGGTATGTACAGTACAGTGTACAATCAATGAAGATCTACATTACTGTACTGTAGCCGTACCTTAGCCGAAAGAGATCTCTCAATTGATCATGTACTGTACCGTTGATGGGACCAGTACTTTACCTTGTACAGTATTATCGCGAGAAGCTAGAAATTGAGAAATTTAAAAAAGGCAATGCCATCATGGCACCAGTTTCATCAGTTTTCCTGCCATACCCGTTATGGCGTGCGCACTAGAGTATTTCTATCACCAGCACAAAAGCCGAAAATAAAATACAGCCCTGTACTGGACTCTTCAGTACCTTGCCTCCCTTTTTTTTCTTTTTCTTTTTCTGTAAGCCAAGCCAGCAAACTTCCAAACTCAAATCGACTTGGCTGTGTCAATTTTTGCTGGATTCCGCGCTTTATTTTCTAACACACCACAGGAATGGATGCATTTGATAGCCATTAGAAATTACAAAAAGCGGCATAATTTTAATTGAAAAACATCAACTTTCGCATCAGTCTTCATACTCCCACTCGACCTGCGTTCTGCTGCCAAGCACGGCATCTCTAAAAAAATACTGAATAGGATGGCATATCTCTCGTGCACACAGGGCCCCTTTCCCCCGACCCACGTCCTCCCATCACTTCCAATCGCTTTGCGCAATAATTCCTGCTTGACGCATGCACTCCGCCACCCCGCCTCCACCTCCCCTCCACACGCTTTACACACTCGTCGCAAATTCTCTTTCTACCCCCCTCGCCATTGCTTCCCCCGCAACCCACTCCCACTCCTCGCTCCCCCCTCCTCTACCACATCAACATGACCGCCACAAACATCCCATACCCTCCTCCCTCACCCCCCCGTCGTATCCTTGGCCGTCGCAAACGTCCAACCCTTCTCACCGACCTTCCGGATGAACTCCTCACCAAGATCATCTCCATCGTCCTCGACACCCGCGTTCCGGGCCACATCACTCAGCGCGTCATATCCCGTTTCCGAACCCAAGGCCTCGCACTCTCCCTACTCTCCCGTCGCTTTCATGCCCTCGTTCGCTCCTCCATCATCGCCGTTTCCTCCGCTCCAGGTTCCGACATTTGGGCCAGAGCCATGGTTGTCTTTGCTCGTCACTCCCTTTCCATCTTGCATGTCCCTTCTGTATCCCCCGCTCCTACCCACGCCGTCACCTCGTTCACTACAGTCAGGGCTGTCACTGCTGGTCCTTCGCCAGTCCCGTCCATGTGCATGCTGCTTGCGGATGCGAGGCCACCCTTGCGCGAACTTAGTTTGAGTGACTTTGGGGGCGCACCCTTTGAACATGTGGTTGCCATGTTGAGGGCTTTGCCGGTCTTGAAGGAGATTGATCTCCATTGTCCTCGTCCTATGGATGTTGCCGCAGTTGGAAGGGCTTGCAATGGGTTGAGGCGCTTGTCATTGGGTGCCGTCGCCCATGACGCCGATGTCGATGAAATGAGGAAACAGTTTGTTAATTTTGTATGCAGTCCAGCTGCGAAGACTCTGATTACCTTGACTATTCCTTGGAGTTGTGCCACCTTTGAGGCTTTTGAGAAGATTGGACGCAATTGTCTCGAGTTGGAGAGGTTTGGGGCCGAATTTGGAGCCATGCACTGGATAAAGCATCGTGCATTTAAGGCCAGAGCTCCATTGGAAGTAGACTTTCGCGCCTGCGCGCGGGAGCAGAGGTCTCTGTTTCGTGCAATGTTGAAGGCCGTATCGGAAGGGCAAGGGCTCAAGGCTGTGTCGGGAGGTCAAGGGTTAAAGTCATTTGCGGTTAGAACGATGGATCGGATGCCACCGGTCGATTTGGATTTGGTCTTCAAGTCATTGGAGGGGTTGCAGGATTTGGATATGCTAATCGGTGCTACAACGAGGCCGGTATCCTTCACTTCAAAGAGTTTTGATTTGTTGAAGGGGAGTATGAGTCAGTCTTTGCGGAGGTTGAATGTTGTGGGGTCAGCTTTCATGGGGAGCAGGTAGTAAGGTTGGCAGCCGACTTCCCAAAGTTGACCTCCCTTAGCATCTGGATGGCGGAGGATCAGAGGCCTCCAGTTGAAATGTTTGAGATTTTGGGAAAGCGCATCAAACACATGAGCATTTTATGCGAATGGACAGAGGAGATGTGTCAAGCTGTGGGAGGACATAACACATGCCTTGAGTCTTTATTCTTGGTGACGAAGGAAATCTCACTGAGTGCAATAACTTCAGCGGTAGAAGGGGTGAGTAACTCTTTGAAGGAATTCCGATTATTTATCAATCGGAAGAGTGAAGTTTCCCAAGCAGTTGGCAACGAGGAAGACAGGCGGGAAGACGAGGCTGAGCTGGCTGCCACCAGAGCACTGGTCCATAATGCGGCGAAGACTGTCGCCAGAGTATGTGCGGCTAACTTGGAGGTGCTTAACATTAGTGCAGGTGCGAGTGGCAAGAGGTTTGTCAACTGCTTGGACATTGCGCCAAAGTTGCGGAAGATTGCGCAACATCTGTGGCAAATTTGCGACGTCGAATCGGTAGACTAAGAGGAGGGGTTGCATGACTTTGTTGATCTATTAGGTGGAATGGGCGACTAACTAGGACTTCAGTAGGGTCGGGCCAAACTCTTTAACCTGTTAACAGATCGCACACCCAGAGACGACAGTTCGTATTGATTATTTTACACACCATTAGCGGAGACATAGGTTAGGCCAGTAGATTGCAGGCGAAAATGAGGCAGTCTGAGCTCGAGACTTGCGGTCCTCGTGCTGCGCTCGTGTCGATTCTTCGCAAGTATGTAAAGAGCTTCCGATGTCATGAAATTTGGGATTCATCAGCAGTCGCGTTGCCTGTGGTCAAAAAGGCCAGCCTCTTGTAGAGCCCAGCACTCCTCATCTGACTTACGTTCAGGAGGCTCCCCTGACCTTGTGAGGACAGTTTCCTGTGAGGGGAAGGTGCAACCTTGTCACGTTGCTTTCGGGTGGCAAGTTTTCCCTGATTGATGGTTTGACTTGGAGTACTTTTAATGCGAAGTTTGCGAAACAATGCCAATCTGTGATTTTGCGCGATGAGCTCCTCACTCGTTTTCAAAACTGGCACAGCTGCTGGAAACATGCTACGCAGCACCGAAAGGGACGTTTCTTTCTCGACATTAAGGTCCTCTTGCCCTGTACGTTCACCTTGCAATGCAGCTTTGTCTAAGCCATGCGCATCGGGTGCAGCAACAGTACGCGGGCGCTTGCGTGGCGGGGCTGCAGAGTCTAGCGCATGGTCACGAGCGGTATTTCGCAGGTCCTCATCAACAGGTTTTGCAGTCTGTGGTGATGGGGAGGAAGTAGTTATACCGAAGAGAGCCATGGTGGATGTGAGATTGGTGGACACAGAAGGTCCAAGTTTTCCTGCTCGGCGAGTTTCTTTTGGCGGTTCATTATTGCTGGTATTTCCACAAGCTATTGAATTTGAGCCGGATTGATTCACAAGCGATACATGGTCGGTAATCTGGTCGTCGTACGCGATGGCGACATCATTGTGATCTAAATCGGGGAAGTCGAATACAATGTGTTTACCCTTGGGTAAGGTCTGGAAATGTTGGGGTTTCCCTTTGCTGGGGTCTTCGGTATGTAGAAGATGATCACGTGATCCTGGTTGCTCTTGGTTTGGAGACTGAGCTTGCCATTCCTGTGTCAGGCGGTGCCAGTAATGAGTGACTGCTCTTTGCACACGAAGGGTGGTACCGCACCAAGTGGTGTTGTTTAAGGCAGCGATACAACGGACGAGATTAGTTTCGTCTGAGGCCGCGACAGAGACATGGGCAAACGGACGGGTTGGGTGGCGATGAACGGCTTGAGGTTGCACAAATTTGGAGAGAAGCCGGAGAAGGGATGAGGTAGGGAGAGTGGGGGGCAGTCCACCAACAAATAGACGGGGCAGATCCGGGGGAGGAAGCTCTGAGGGAGAAATGGATTGAGTTGCTGCCATGCTGAAAGACGAGGAGAAGGACTTACCGCCTCGATTGCACCTGGATTCAACTGTCTCGTCAGTACAAAAGTCTGCATGAATGCGTTTCAGGAGCACTGAATCAGCACGAATCACTCACACGCCAAAGGCCCTCTGATTTTTTGAAGGGCAAAGTGCTCACTCGAATTGACAGATGAGTAAAATTCTTTTGGCGTAAGGCATGTACAGTACAGTATAGTACTGTACGTGAAGAAATTTGACACAATTAACAGTGCTTTACTTCTCGGTTAAACACATCGAAATGGTGAACAAACATCTTTTGTAAGCGTAAGCACTAAAAGCGGATAATGCACATAGGCGAGAACGGGCGAGTTTTCACGATATACAGTACTGTACTGTTTTTAACCTTTAGCACATTTCCAGGCTCTCCTCTAACAGACCTGTCCCCCTCTAATCTTCGGAAAATAGCCGTCCTGCATCCCTAATCAGTAAAGCACCCCAATTTCCCTCCTTTACCACAGACATATGCAGGTGCACCATGCAATGTCTTGAATACCCCACTGTAATAAACCTAAAAGAATGAGGTTTGGATAGGGTGGCTAACCTCTGCATGTCTTGGGGCGCGACATTAGGGTTGATTTCAAAAACAAAAGTTGTTTATCGCTATATTGTGATCAAAAGTTATGCACTACTTACCGAAAATATCGATATTTCATTCAAAAAAGCATTTTGCATCTCACTGAGAAGCTCCAGATACACTTTACAGATTGCAAAACGGACCTTTTGTTCCCATTTTTGAACAACTTTGGCATATCCGTTGGCACAATCTTTAAGAAAAGATGCCTGCAGATTGTTATCATTCCTAAAGTAACGATCCAGTATATTCAACTTCAAATGGTTTTCCCTGGTGCCATATTATTTAGAAATCACATTCGAAAGTTTCTTCATCTATGAGTCGAATAGAGACCCAGAAAGGTCATTTTCAAGAGCATGCTGAGGAGCAATATCTGGAATAGCCCTTCTCTTCAGAATAAAGACAACCTCCTCATCTGATACCGTGAGATTTTCGAGCATCACTGTGTTTCGTATTAAAAAATCAGGAAAGTTTGAGATACCCACATTACGGGCATATCTGCCGATGGTTTCACATGGAAGATTGAGAATTGCAGAAAAAATCTGCAAAAAACACGCTGTTCTTTGATAAAGTATGCTGTGGTTTCTCGCATCAGAACGACTGCTTGTTCCGTGTTTCGATAGGTCCATTTACGCGTGGTTATTGTAGAATCTTTGAATAACATGTTCGGTACTCCTAGAAGGGATGTGAGCGAAAGTGGCATTGGTCTTAGAAAGCGCACTCGGTCAACTTCGCTCTTTTTTGAAAATCACAGGGCCGGTTTTTGCTGTCTTGGAAATTTACAAACTTCGTGATCACAGATGAGACTGTTAAAAGTAGTCGCAAATACAGAACCGATTCGCTGTGAGGATCATGGTCAGCGCGAGGAGAAGAGGACACAATTTTAGGTAATTGATTCGGCAATCGGGCAGCATCTAGATCTTCATCGAAGTTAGGACTGTATGTGAGTTCTGTTGCTTCACAAGTTGGCTGGGGTTTGATTAGCGAGGACCCAGAATTGTCTATCAGTGCAGAGGCGACAAATCTCTTCGGGTCAAATGGTGTAGTGGAAGGGGACATGGGAATTGCACGGAGAGTGAAGTAATGGAGAAGTGCCCTTTTCTCTTAATGGGATAGATGATTTTGGAGGAGATGAACGAGATCCACAGAAAATTCCGTCTGAAATGTTTTGGTAGATTCCCCGCATTCCCTTTCCTTTCTATTTATAGAAGTGCAAAATCATTTCACCTTTCGTGGCTAGTAAGGACGCGACTGTTTCTCATTTTAATCAAAAAATCCAATAAATCACCGCTAACTGAAATTCTACGTCCAGCCATGTATGTATCTCTAAATTTTTGAAATAGTGATATCCAACTTTTGTTCTTGAAACCTACCCATATTACAGACGCGGCACACGTGGACCAAATCGCATAAATAAGCTGCTGATAAAGCCGATTCTTTACTCCTCCCGTCGAGCATTCGCTGCGGGTTGCGAGAGCGACCGCTTATTCGTCGATTACTGTCCCTTAGAGCGGCACAAACTTCCATCCCAATTTCGATCGTCCTGGGAGGACTTCACCGGGGATGGCTGCTACTTTGCTGAAAAGCTCCCTGTTTTCCCGTCTTTCCGCCACATTGGCAAGGGTGTGCGGCTCGCGCGCTCCAATGGACATAGACCCCTTTTGTAATGGCGATGTTACTGTAACGCTGTATGCCACCGGGACGGGCGGCAAGGTGCTGATCTCTTCCGGACTCGGTACAATAAAATTTCGACAGGCAGTGTATTCAGCCCCGGAAGTAAGTATTTTACCTCATATTGGACACCGACTGCTGTTGACTTGAACACTTCTCGGCCAAATACCTTCAGTACGGGATTGGGCCGATTAGTCCTCCCCAGCCCTTTTTTGCAAAAATCTGCTGCATAGTCACCTCGGTTGTCCATAGGCCTGTTGCTCTTCGCGTATTGCTGCGGCACAGTGTTGTCAAACACGTGAACTGCTCAGTACAGTTGAGTGCATGTTTCACCTACCGTAGATATTAGGGAGTTTACCGATGCAGAATTGTGCCATTACGGTCAAGTTTCAGAAATTCTGTAATTCGAGGGCACATAAAAAAGGTTAAAGAATTAGACTCATCGCCTGTGAGCGAAACTGCTGAAATGAAAGGTTTTAGTGAAGTGGCGTGTACAATGATGCCGCGTCAAACTCTTGGGAATTGAGTTAACAATTAGGATATGATGGAGCGAGCCTAGTAAAATCCTGCTGCTTTGAAGAACAGCAACACGCATGCGAAAAATCACCAAAACCTCCCTACTTCCGCAGGTAGCAGTGCGTTATATTATTACCTCGCCTCCTAACAAAAACCATGCGGAGAGGTATCGAAGGTCCAGAAAGCATTGCTCCGATCTTCCCGCCGGCACACCCACAAAGCTCGACTTTAGTTATGTAATGACATTCACAAAATCAGACGAAAACCTTCCGCTTTCACACAAAATTTCCATGCCCTTTCACTCCACGCCATCTTCATGTCCTGGTCTCCCACCTCCCTTGAATGACGCCATTCACACATTGTTCGGGATAGCCCTCAGAAAACACGCCTACTTATCCAGCAAAGTCAAGTACGCATACTGCAACCTCATCACACGAGGCATTGGAAAAACACTGAAACGCCCCCAATCTCCTTACCATCATCGTACGGACCCGGAAGGAGATCCCAGTTTGCATATGTTGAGTACTTAGTGATAATTAGATAGGTAGCTACGTGCACGGACCATATTGCTCCAAACGGAACTACAAGAAAACTTGCTTTAATTTGCCGTCTAGAAAGAAAATGCCACTAGAAAGCTTAAGAAACCCGTGATCTGGAAATCCATGCAGGATATGTAAGTATAGTGCAATGCACGGTGCCCAGTAATTCCAGTATATGTACGGAATATCGTCATACAAAGGGAAAACCAACACATTCACATAAAGACCTACAGGGTTTCCGCTATATCTCTTTCTCTTTAAGCAACCTGATTTTCAGTAGCAAAGTCCGCTGATAGCAAGGAGAAGTTGCGGCAGGGGTAGAGCGGGGTTGATTCCTTGGGTAACTGGACAATATAATTGTCCTCCAGTTTGTAAGGCCGGACCACGATCCGCGGAATGTTAGAACCTTGACAGGAATAAAGTCAAAAGAACCGAAGACACCAGGGGTGCAAGATGGACAACAAGAGGTGTAGGAATGGGTGAGCAGTAAATAAGGGTGTTTTCATCAAAGACAAAATTGAAGTTCCTATTTTATATAGAAACCGGAATCCTGGGCGCCAAGCGTGAGTAAATATCACAGAAGAATAATTAAATGGTAGTATAATATGGGGTAGAGACGGGAAAACAGAAGGGGAACCCAGGCGGATAAATGTGGCCATAACCAAAGTTGCCTTTGGCAAGGTTGCTGCAAAGGCGGAAGTTGAGAGTCAAGTTCAGAACCAACACCAGGATGGCTGTTTTTTTTCTGAGGCCCTAGTTTACATGTAGATATAAGTAATAGTTAGCTAGGTAGGGATATATACGACTGCGGGGTAGGTAAAGTCAATTTCAGCCAAGTAATAGAGATCCAAGTTAGAGAACAGCTAAGCTGACACTTAGCGCAATAGGTGTCAGGTCAAAATTGACGGCCGAGTGGTCCGGACTGCACGCCCTCAGGCCAATTCGGGTGAGCCTACAGTACCAAGACCAAAGATGGGCGACAATCGAAAGATTACCACTACTCTAGAGTACTGTACAGTACTGTGCCTGCTGATAGCAGTACGCTGGCATGAAAAAAAATTGGATCATAAAAAGATGACCAAAACCAGCTATGCCGATGGCAGTACAGTACGACTATACTACAGTATGTCCTTCTGCAGGATAGTATTGACAGTGAAAAGAGATCAGAAAAACTGGTGAGAGGGATGGGGGAGGAGATAGGTGAAATGAAAGAGCTACTTGCAACGAAGAAGGAACTATGACAGAGGTGACTTTGCTAATAAACTTAAATTGAAGAGAAGGATGAAATTGCAACGTCAGATGGAGAAGGAACGAATTTGTGCGGCAATTAGGGCTCTAAGGACAGCCCGGCACTCATCAGAGGAAAAATTCAAATTCAAGGGTAATATCGAGTGATGCGGTAAGCTCGATGAGGGAGATGGAAGATCATTGCGGAGAACGGTAAGAACTGAAGCAAAAATTGCCGACGAGGCTGCTTTTGTGATGGCCTTAGAACAAGGTGATATCCAGCGAGTAAAAAATGGAATAAAAGAAGTTACAGCTTGATGAAAGCCGAATGAGGAGGATATTGATGAACGAAAGTGCACCGGGAGATAAGAGTGGTAATATAAGCAGCTGAAGAGCTGGAGCTAAAGAAAACGAAGAAAATGATGGATTTGATGGTTACAGCCGTCAAAGAAAGCTGTAGGTAGTACCTTAAACCTTGGTAAAATAGCAATGAAAAAGAAATCAAGACAAAGAACAAAAGGAGCGTTATGTAATGGCTTGTTTTAACTCGCCGACAGTAGTCATACTTCCTCGCAGGTAATGTTCTAGGGCAGAAGGTAGCTCCAGATAGTAAAAAATAAAAATATTTCTGGTTCCTATGTTCTTATGTTGCACATTAAAAGTGCTAATATGTACAAGTTGCCAACGGGAATCTGAAAAATATGCATTTTATAGGGAAGTCGACAGTAGTCCAATGTGTCTTCGCTTCTTTGAACATACATTCAACTTTGATAGTTCCTGAAGATAAATAAGTGTTAAATGCACTATGTTTTTGTGTTGGTGATGATCCTGCAATCGAAAACTCCATGACCTCCAGATATAATGACTATCTCCTTATTCACGAAAAATGTAATTGTTCCCTTCAGAACGGGCAATAATTTCTCGTCCAGTCCAGATCTAGAATAGAGCGTCCAGTCATGTCCTCTTTCCTCTACAAGACTTTAAAAATGCATAAATACTTGGTATGGTTACATAAAAGCTTGAGAAAACTTAACTTATGTTTACATTTGTGTCCGTTATAAATTTATTTTCTAAAAAAGTGTCATGTGACCTCAAAATTTCAAAAACCGTTCTGTAGATGAATCCATTGCAGTTTTCCAGGTACCCTGTTTTTTCTTTGACGGACAGTTCGTACTTTTCAGTATGTTTCTGTATAAAGATTGCATTTAGACAGATCGTTATTACTGCTTTCCGTTTTGAAACGAAATCATCTGTTGTTCCCCAGAATATCTCCGAAAATTGGAGGGGTGCTTTCGAAACATGACTTCTAGATCTTTCTATCTTTACGATGTTGACAGTTGTTTCAATAAAGCATATGTAGCCAGAATTAGATTCCTAGAGTGTATGCTACTCTTGTTATCACAACAGATGTAGGCAAGATAGCCTTAGAATTGAAAGGAAATTGGAAGTGAAATATTAGTCCCTCAGAGTAAAAAAATCCCTCCTGTCGATCATGGTAGTTTATTTATGGATATTTTACGAGAATTATTTTAGGAAAAGGCTCTTCTCATCAAAATCTAATTTTTATTATTCTATTGCTGAGGAACTCATTACGAACAAGGTCGATTTAGTATCCCGTAGAGCATACAATTGCACAGTAAATGAAAATTATAACAGAGTATTAGATTCTGTCGCAAGGATTGGAATAGCGCTCAGAGACAGCAGATTTTTCACGCCCAGTTGAGGTACAGTTGAAAAGTTCGGGCCTTTGATAGAGAATCTGATAGAAATGAACACAAGATATATGAATCTGCAACCCACGAATCTCAACATACGCAGACGTCGCAGTAATGAATGTAAGCAAAGCGGATTACATCAATAACGAATGAGTAGGAGCAACAAGTATTAAACACATTTTCTCAGACGGTCGGTCCCCTTCAACAGAGAGGTTGACACAGAATGAATACCAAATCTCACAAATTCTTTCCCCTCTTTCAGATCCAATTGAACTGTGGTCTCATACGATCTTGACAGTAACGTGCAGCGGAAAAATCCCTCTCGGATCATCGAGAGGAAATTCGGGAGTAAATTTGTGCAAAGCGCATGGTACAACTAAAATACTACCATAAAAATACGAGAAAGTTATGTAATTTAAAAAAAAAGAATTAAAATATTGTACAAGAAAATTGTAAAGATCTCATGGCCTTAAAAGGGAATCACATAGACTTACTTCTTCTTGAATGATCAATTTGGAACAGATTTGAAAAATGATTACAACTCAAATTCTAGTGCAAGATTTTTTGCAAAATATGTACCTGAAAAAAGATTGCGTTGCTTATCAACTTGCGAAAACCCATAAATATTATTGTAGTTAAATTGAAAGGAGAGGAAAAAAAGAAGGCGAGCGAAAGTATTCAAAATCGATAAAAGACTTTAATTTGGAGCTCCCAAAAATGGTCTCTACGGTAACACATAATATCGTGGTTTCCAAGTTAAAACCGCGAAGATGAGCAATAAATATCATTCACGACCTCCGTAAACTCTTCTTCTTCTTTCTTACTGAACTCAGCACGCTTTTTCTTTTCTTCCCCCCATTTACGCTTCCACACTTCCTTTTTTAACCTCCCTCTCCTGTCAAATTTCTTGCATATATCATCTTAGTTGCATCATTTGTACTGCTGGCTGATCAAATATTAGAGCCATCCTTTTCATGTCGGAAGGCGTGAGGGAACCAAATGTCAGTGAAACTTTAAAAGTAGTATCGAAAGCACCAATAATGAGCTTCCTCCATGAGATTTTAAACAATATTGGACTATTAATTACTGAGAACTTCTTTCATAGTTTTATACAAAGCTTTTCTTTTCCAAGAAGTATAATTGCTTCTGAGTTCTTCTGTTGGACTTCGAAACTTGTACTAAGAAGGAGTAATAGAGAGATCAGAGCTTAACATCACGAAATAGTTGCTATAGGGTTTTTTTCGTCGAAGATCGATAGCAGGATACCCTAAAGAAAAGTTTCAGATTCATAATTTCAAAATAGATTGTGCACTTTCTCAATATAAAATACCTGGTCTTTCTGGCGGGGGTTGAAAATTAATGTTTTTTTCTCAGAAGGCTGAAAGAAATGCGTTGTGGTAGTCGGAAGTTGCCGCAATTCTATATTCGCTTCCGCTACATTTGGAATCCATTCCCATCCACATCTGGGTGTTTGTCTATCGATAAGCAAAAGAAGCAGAATTCCTCTAGGCATTGGTCCTTTTTAACGGAGTCTTTTCTGGTCTACTACGAATGAAATTGTATTGGAACCCAAGGATCCGTCGTTAGTTCCCACTTCAAAACTGTTACCGTCAATCCATCCATATTTATTAAACTACATTGCCATTATCTTTCTATAAATCTTCACCAAGCGGATTTCCCCAGTTCTCCATCAGTAAGTTTACTTCAAAAACGAGAAGAAAGGTAGTAAATGGCCTGCTGCTGTCAGATCTTTCGTGATTTACTCTCAATTGGAAAGGTGACTTATATCATTGTTTTTTGGATGATTAACATAACTTAGTCTTTACACCGAATTTACGGCTGGCTTCAGTCCATATAGGTACCTTATTAACCGAGGGTACTATTTGAGAACTTAATGAATTCAAACATGTATCTAATGATGTTATGGTCTGTTAAGAACTTCGAAAGGAACTTTAAAGTTCTATGGGACGTGATGGCGTTGATAATCAGGGCTTCCTCGCTCTTGTAAAATTCATAGTGTATACTGCAAAGGAGGTACATAATTATTTGTACTTTTAGTGATGAATCATCTTTTTGCGGCACCTGAAAAGCTTTTGAGCTCCCATGGATCATTCCTTTGTATCTAAGAGCGATTTACGTTAATGAAAGAATCCCAAAATCTGCTTATACAGTAATTTCTCCTTTCGCAAAAATACGCGTTCTTGCCCAATCAAGGCTTTTTATAACTGTGAATATGAGTCCTTTGACCTCTTTCTTTACTTCGTTCTCGTTCTCGTGCTTGCTTATGTCCTGTCACTCATACTGTAATGCTGATTGATATCTGAAAAATTATAAGCAGCAGGATATTGAAAAGCTGTTTAACAGTCCCCAGTTGATGCTTCGAGTTTTTCTGGCGGGTGGGGTGTCACATGGAGTTGATTTCTCAGCCTTTGTTACCGGTCTCGATGAAGCGGCTTTGTGAGAATGTCGGCCAGCATCGTTTCTGTGGGTTTTATTTGCAGATTTATGGTGTTGTTTGCGACGTGATGCTGATGAAAGTGGTGACGAATGTGGATGTATTTCCTCTGCTTCGTGGGTGCTTGATTTGTGCAATCAAAACGGCAGAACGGTTTTCGATGAAGTGAAGTATAGCTTGAGAGGTGCGAATGTTGCTGGACTGCATCACTTTTGCTAGCCATGCGGTGTGGCGTGTATCGTCTTTTGCTGCAATGTACTCGGCTTCAGTTGTGGGCAGTGCGAATATGTTTTGCTTCTTTGACGTCTATGACACCGGTGTCTAGTGAATGCAGTGCAGTGTGCCCGTTATCGACCTTCTATCTTTTTCGTTTGCAAAATCGGCGTCGCTGTAGGTCTTCAACGGGTTGGTGGCGGCTGAGGCTGTGCTGGCTTGGAAAGGAAGGCCGTTTGCTCGTGTCCCTTTCAGGTAGCGCAGTACTTTGAACTTGGGTATTTGTTGAACATAAACAGGATGATTGTGCTGGTAGACTTCGTGGAGGTAAGCGGATTTTATATCGAAGTGCTCCGGGGGAAGCTTTTGTGTGGCATGGAGGGCAATGAGCACTCTTTGCGTGGTTCTGTTTACTGTGCACGTTGCGGTATGTATGGAATTGAAATGTAGACCTGGTTTCAAAATGTCTCCTCTTAGGTTTCATCGAGCTTTTCTTTGCGTGATGTGTCCTTCCGCAGACCGTTTTGCATCGGTACAAACGTACCGGTACAGCATCATTACTGGGATGACTGAGTTGGGGAGAGGTATGAAATATTGTGGTAACCAGGCTATGCTGTCGTGCGCATCGATGTTCTGTAGCTACGTGTCATGTGCTTTTTTCCATTTTGGGGAGTCTGGATATTTACTGGCTTGAGCTAGGTGCGCTAAAGGAGGTGTGGTTATGTTCATTTCTGTCGGTATTCTCTGCTTGGATTTAGCTCTGGCTTTGTGGGCCGTTGTGGATGTGTGAGTGAGGTTTTTAGCGCGGTCGTTGGGATGAAATTCCGTTGCTCTTATTCTTTGATAGGAGTTAGCTCGGAGGTTTTTCACGACTACATGTGTAACTGAATCTCCGTACATGTAGCGCGCGAGGGCGGCACGTGGATTCAACTTCTTCTTGGGCGAGTAGACGGGGATCGTGTCCAGCTCCCCGACGGATATATTTGGGTGATGAAAAGTTTGGTTCCGCATCACAGTTGATATGGGGATGTATCCGTTGTGGAGTGATATAGTAGGTTATATTTGAAGATAGAGTCTCGTACTGCATCTTCCCAGTGTGTGTCGTGGATTCCAGATTTGTCGAGCAGTTCTCTTACTGATTCCATAATGGTTCGGTTGAGGCGTTCGGCTACGTCGTTCTCCTTAGGTTGGTGTGGAGTGCACAAGTTTATATGTGTTTTGCATGTTTTGGGAGGTGTATTCTTTGGCGTTGTCACTTCGTATGTCCGTGAGAGGGCGTAGCATCTTCTTTATTATGTGATGAAGAGTGTTGTTGATGTGTTTGGGAATCTCCTTGCGGACTTTGATGAAAGTTTCGAATGAAAATTTGCTCGTAGCCCATATGATCAGAAGCATGTGATTGTTACAGTTTGTGGAGGTTGGCTTAATTGGGCGGCAGGTATCGGAACTGACGTATGCGCCTACTGGGTACGGATGTTTATTTCGTTTGAGGGGAGTTAGATTTAGTTTGGTGGTTTGGAATGCTGTGCATGTGAGTTCCGTATGTGGTGACATAGTTGTAGGGAGAGTGGGGATGAGTCGTTTTGTAGCTGTTAGAGTGAGATTTTTGGAGTGTGCATGGTTGAGTTTGTTGTGATATAGGTGGGTTTTTAATTGTGTGGCTGAGTTATTCTCATCGTTTGCGGCGTTGTGAATGGTTTTCAGGTTTCGCACCTTGACGGTTGCTGAAATGTGGTGTGCCGTGGGCAGGGGAGGTTGGCGTGTGGTTGCGTGCCTTGGAAGTTTGAGTTTTCTTGTATGGTAAGTTTTGTTTGTAGCTTTGTGACGTTGCGCTCTACGTGGGAACGCTCGTGCCGTAAGTGCTGTGGTAGGCTTGTTGGTTTTTGCCTTTAGTTCGTACTGATCGTTTTTCCAATGCGCCGTTGCTACTAAGGTTACTGGGGTTGTGCCGGTGTTGATAACGTATCCTCTGTTAGCTGTGAAGTATACTAAGCCATATCGATGGGCTAGGTCGTGCACGGACAGAAGATTTTGTCGTATGTGACGATTGGCTACCGCGTGTGTTTGTAGCGTTGTCTTACTGGGGGTTCGGAGGCTAAGTCCACTGTGGCTGCACAGTGTCGGCTGGTTTGTGGCGGAGTTGGTGGGCATTGGTGTTGTGAGACGTTGCATGCTGGGGAGCGGTTTAGTCAAGTGTGTTGGATGAGCGCCGCTCTCTAGCGCATACGTACCAGTAGATTCGGTCTCTGTTTCTGAGGTCACGTCCACTGGTTGCGGGTGGTGTGGGATGTGCTGGAGCTCCGATGGCTGATGTCCCGGAGCTGTGGAGTACATTACAGTGTGGGGTAGCTGTTGATATTGGTATGGATATGGTGAGACGTCCCGGCACGTACGTAATTGGCTTAGGGTTTTGGTGCACGGAACTTGGGGTCTCCTTGGTCTCCGCATTTTGCGTCGGTGTGATTGAAGCGCACCCCTAAAGACTTATGGTATGAGAATAGAAGGTGAAATAGAATGCGGCGGATTTGGAATGGATTTCTACTGGAGTATTGTCGCGATGTGTGCTGTCTTTGCAGCGGGCCATATTCCCCGGTGATTCTCGGGGTTGTGGGTGTAGGAGCTCCGTGTGGTGTGCTGAGAGCGTAATGACTGTGGGTTTCTTTGAAAAGTCGTATGAAACCGCGAATTATTGTAGGCTTCGTGGAGAGAATTTGCGCGAGGATTGCTGTAAGAGCGGCATTGTGTCGCATTCCCGCTATCATGAAATCCACATTTGTCTTCTTCGTCGTTATATTGGGGTATCCCGCTGCTACCATTTTCTGCCTTACAGCCATGTGCGCTTTGGCATGGTCGTCTATAGTGGTGTCGCTGTTGTAGCCGATGCTTTCGGCATCTGTCTTCAAGAGCTGATGGTCGCCTTTGCTTGATTGGTTTGTATGGGTTACAATTTTTTATATGAGGTGGTGGTTCGTCGGCTTCTCCATGGGGACAATTAGAAGACTTAGAATGTCATTAGATACACTGCTCAATATTGCGGACAATAGGCGGTTTCTTATTGAGTGGTAGATATTCAGTGTTTGCTCATCGGTCGGAAAAGGGGGATTTATTTTCAGATGCTCTGTAGCTTCGATAGTTGCTGCGTTTGCTTCCAGTGGTAGGTACAATGGTGCGTAGATGGTTGGATTGAGCCCTGGGATTCTGTGAGTTATGTCGCTGTCCATGACTGTGGGAACGGATATTTGTGTGATACCGATTTGAAAGTGCTGGTTGGTGGCTGGTGGAATGTGGATCGGGGCTTTTTTAGTGTTTTATAGTGTGTGGTTGTCTGTTGCTGTGAGAATGACGGTGTTTCATAGTGCTTGGATGAAGCTGCCTTTGCGGAGATTACGCCCTTGTTGTCGGTCTTGACGGGGAGTTGGTTAAGCCGTGATGGCTGGAGGTTAGGGGAAGGAAGAAGGAAGATGGTTACGTGTGGCCCATAACCTGTAAATGTGAGTCCTCTGACCTCTTTCTTTACTTCGTTCTCTTCTTCGTTCTTGCTTTTATAATGTCACTCCTACTGTAATTCTGTTTGACAATAACCACGTATAAGCGCAAATTTGGTCCTTTTTCATAGAATTAGGAATAGTTGTTATGTTTATATGAAATCGTAAAGTATAGTTTTCGTGAGTGGACAATTTCTTCCTTTTACCCTTTTAATTCCTTCTTTTCGACCCCAAAGCGCTCTTGTCCGAGCTTAAGCCTATTTAAGTCTATATCTTGTTCTCATTGGTGATATTAGTCATCAAAATTTGATCCATTCTTCTCAAAAAAATCTTCAGGCCAAGATTATTTTTCTGTTTATTGATTTCCCTCTCACTTTTGAGTGATTTCTTAATAATCTCGTCAAATACCTCCTCAGTATCTCCCAGAAGCCTCTTCCTTGTTGTTTTCTTCTCCTTTCCGTCAGTTTCCTCCTGTGAACTCTTTTTCGCTGCCCTTTTTGTAGCCTTTTCTTTCATCTCTTCTCCAAAGACTATAAAAGCCTTCCCCACATGCATCTATTCCTCATTATCTAGATCTATTTCCTCATCGTGCTCATAGATTTCCAAAATTACGTCTTTTAGCAACTGTTTCGACTCTGTGAGGCTTTCAGTGAAACCTGGTTATGGTGGACTATACTCAAAGATCCGAAGCATCCCTTTTATGAGCTTCGAAAAGCTTTCGTGCGGATACCTCGCCGAAGTTTTATTTGATGACTGAATACCACATCGGGAACCTCCGAAATGAACGCTGCCTCGACACTTTCGAGTCCTATGAGCTTCAACCAATATACCTCCCTGTGCGCATCAAGCACAAGAAAGTATTTTAGTATTCTATTGTCTTTTTTGGAAAATTCAGCGCCGGAAAAGTCCGAATAGCAATCAACAATTTGAGCTCGTGCGTTTTTACTGCTTATACAGCACCTGCTTCGCTGTCGCTTGAGATAAGTTGCAATCATTCGGCGGAATCAATTTAAAAATCTTTCGATGCAGCCTAAGCAGGGTCAATTATGAGCAGTTTATATGTTCTTTCAGCATTATAATTAGAATTTTTCTCTAAAATAGATGGGTTAGACGGATTCAAGTTGTCAATGGACGTATTGGTTGGAAGGATGTGAGCAATATTTTTTTGCAGTAACCTTCGTTTTTGGGCAGAAAGTATCCGTTAATGATTATAACAGCTGTATTATTCCACGCGTATTCATACGCAGCAACGCAGGCAATATTATGAGAGGCTTTTCGTTTCCTTCTGTTTTATGCTGTACAGTTTACTTTCTACATGCTATAAATATTCCACGAAAGGGGCACTACTCCCAATTTAGCTCCTAAAGGTAAGTTGGGACCAGTTATGATTTGTGATCTAAAGGATATTGATACATTAAACCCATACTCCGATTGCTATTGAATACTTAAAGTTCTTTATTTTTCGCTTTCTGCCATACATGTGTTAATTTAGACGGATAGGGGTTTAAAAATATGTAATCACAACTCGGACAATAGAAACCGAAAAAGTCCATTAAAATTCCAATATAATCCATTTCCGGTAAAAAAAATATGGCTCCCGCTAAACTATATGGGGAAAGCACATAATCAATGCTTTCTGTCATGTTCAGATTTTTGCCGACTAAGATCCATCTCAAGTGAATGGCTTTTCACATGAAAATTAATATTCTTACATTTCGCACCAATTATAGCTTGACAGATCATGACCCATCTAATTTCGCCTTGAATCCTAGCTCCGACTCCAAGCGATCCGCGTGGAGCCAATTGAAGCAGTGAAATCAGAGCTCTCACATGTAAAGGGTGAATGTACGTATTGGAGGAGGAGAATGAGGCTAAAGCAGCAGTTTTTCTACTGGTGTTATTCAACATTGTGATATTTCTCTATATGATCGAAAGATCGGTTCGGGAGGACGAATATCATTGCCTTGAATGCGTTTTTTTGTACCTGTTTAACAAGCCAGATTCCGCGCTAAGAAGCGGTATGCACGGGCGGCGCCGGCCTACTGTGCAGTGGAGCTTTGGGATTATTTTATACGTAGTAGTGAATGAGTTGACTAAAACGCACTATTTTGGGTTCTTGAGATGCATTGTTTTCTCAAAAGATTAATAAAAAGAGTTCAAAGTAATATTAGAGCTAGCGGTACAAGGTAGAGCGAAACAATTTTTGCATCTAACGAATGCAAATTTAATGTTTATGCCTTTTAGACTGTATAAAGGGAAAAGAGACTACTATTTGGGCCTCCACCTTTTTATATTATCCTTAGTTTGTTTTTCTTGGCCTAATCTATGAAATTAGTGTCCACGAAGTCTTTCTCATGCCCACGTACGAGTGCGGCGAGCATCTTTCCCACGAAACTAAGGAGCAGGCTGTATTTAAAAATAAGAATCAGCACGCAAAAATATGCATTCATTTTGCGGCCATTTTTTCTGGAATATGATGGAAACAGATGCTTATTATCGCAGATGCACTGGGCAGGGACTCGAGTATTGTTGAGAGAAATATATCGAAGTAGGAACAAAAATAAAACTTTAGATTAAATGGTGAAGGAGGATGTATTGACAGCTTTTGGGGAATATAGATTCACGCGCATATAAATTTTAGCTCGAGGGTTGTGAAAAGGCGGCTACAAAATTGAATCTTTAAGGTTAAAAGAATAATATTTGTCACAGTTGAATGAAACAAACGAACTTGAAACGGAAGAAAAATAAAGCTACGGAATTTGTATAATATGTTGAATGAAACTGAAGCGGTATTATGTGGAATCGGAGAGAAAATTGCCCGGAGAGAATAAAGGAAAATTAAATAGTAAGCATGCATTGTAAATGGCTGTAATATTATCTCTCACTCCGAATTTGTTGTTATTTCTCCTTTCCAAACAAATTGAAAGTCAACTTTAATTGCGTCAGATCCCTTTATGTGTGAATTTCATGTCTTCTTTCGTCGCTCAGCAGTTGTTCTCAGACCGGGGAAAGTTTCGAGTGATGTTTCCTGCAACTATTAGTGGGTTGTTATAAAAAAAACCTAGAGAGGCTGTTATGCTGTCTTGCCCTCATATACGGGAAGCTAGCACCGAGTTATTTCCCAAATACAGATACTATAGAGACATATTTTAGTTGCTCCGAGTTTGAGTTTGGAATATATTTTTGTAGTCGCGATAAAAGACAGCATTTAAGTGATTTGAAGCTGTGTTCAAACTGCTCCATTATTGTATATGACAATTAATACACAGTATTACACTTCGGAACACTCTCTGTCATTACTGTGCGTAAAACACTTCAAGTTTTCGCAGTCACCAGTACTGATTTTCTTAAGCTTTAATGTTACTTGGATTCTTGAGGCATATGCATGTACAGTATGTAATCAGCTATCGTTTACTCTATGTTTTTATTATTTGTTACTTAAACGTACAGTGGGGTGCGGGAAAGGCCGATAAAGGTAGACGATAACTGTTCACAGTGAAGATGTGTGCGTTTGTGATAAACTTATTTCTTCAATAATGATTTTTTCCCTAACGTGAACGAAAATGTAATGTTTAACCTAAATATTTGCTCTATTGTTAATGTTCATGTTGATTTTGACATTCAAGTCAGCATCAAAATACACATCGATCTATCAACATCAATCTTGGCCCTCAAACTCCCCGAGTGATCTTTTTTAAAAGAATTGTGCTCAATTTACCTCAAAAAGCGAGTCACTAGTACTGATAATTTAGAGCCGTAAGACATACAGTAGCATGAATTACATTCCTATAAAGTTCCAAGGTGTGAAGTTCCAAGTTGTGACGAAAAACAGCCCACACAGAATTAAGATTCTTGATTTTTTCATTAACAGACTCATTCCGGGCCCGTATAATGGAATAAAATCACCGCTTGGATTCATCTTCATTTCCAGGGGTAGTACAACGATAATGAATATACCCACTATCTTTAAAAACTCGTTCCCCTTCCAATGGAAAATGTATCATTTTCTTTTTGAAAATAGCTACATCAGGAAACGCACCACACGGAAAATGCCCGCAACACCATACGATTTCACCAGAGGAGACTGAGAGCCCATTTCCATAACGCACTCCTGAACCGTGAAATTTGTGCGAAACCCATTTTGGACTAAACGTTGATGGCTCGTTGACGGGACAGCCAGTCCCATCGACTGAACAGAAAAAAACATCAAAAAAATTATTGCTTTTCAAGCGAATCTCCCACGAAATCTGAAATACAGTAGTCAGTATGGAGTAAAAATTACATCAATAAATTGAAGGGCTGTGAATCATAACAACTTACAACATGAAGCTCGGATATGCGGTTAGCGAAATACTAGCACCATTTCCGGTAATTTTTCTTATTACAGTGCCAGAAAAAGGCATTCACAGATTCAGTACCGTAATTTTTAAGGAACCGTAATGACCATGGCAAGTATATTGGTAACGAGCTGGGGGCCATACCTTCCAAACAAAAGTTCCAAGCTGTGCTTGAAACTTCGTCTCTGACCCCAAAAACCGCTCGAAACCTGTGTTTCGCCACAGTACTCGCAGTATCACGAATATCAAAAAAGTTTCCAGCCCATAACAAGAACACTTCGGCAGAAGTCGCGCCCTGGTCACTTTGTCTTGACGAACAGGTTGAGACGAAGGCAAGACGTAAACTTACTTTACTATGTCTTCGCCTCAATGTGATGCAGCTAATCTATTATATGATTTCAATGTTGAAGCATCAATATGCACTAAAAAGTTAATTACCATACTTTTAAAATAACAGCTAATTTTATAATTTTGACTTAATAAAAAAATTTAAACTATTGTGACATTACGTGTCTGGGACTGATCAATCAAGATCTTACATGGCTTGTGACGCCAATTTTAATTGTAGTGTCAAAAGTTCGAGCTGCTTGGGAACAGTTCGAACTGTTGTCGGACGGCAAAATTGGGTCGCCGAAATTAGCGAAGTGATGACGTTATTAGTCACCTTTCAGGCGAATTATTACAGAAAATGAAGTTCTTATCAGTATTTAGGCAAAAAAACCGAGAAATTTTGTTTTTAATTAAAAACAGCTGCTCCTTTTATGTTAAAATTCGCGAATTTTGGCTGGAAATTTGAACTTTTGGAGGTTTAGTTTGTCGAATTTTTACACTCGTCCTTACTCATATTACTTTTTTTTTGAATTTTGTTTGTATTAGACTGCTGCATAGCAATTCGTCAAAAAAAAACGTCTTCAAGATGAACATGGAGCAGAAATTCGCTTGGTGATGAAAGGCCCAAGAGAATCGTTCAGTGATGCATCTTAATATCTATAGATGCTTCGGAGAAAGACAAAGAAGTACACTTACATGAATGAGAATACAATACTAAACCAAATTGAATTCAAATAATATTTTAGTCTCTATAATTAATAATATTTTAACAACAAATCTTCCGTAGGCTTAAAATGTTTCCTCCTAAGTCGCCGAATGATTTTATCATTATCATGAATCTATGCATGCCATCACCACAGGGTAAAAACACGATAAATTTTATTATTTTTTATATATACGTTACATCTGTTGGCGTTGATGGTTCTACAGTTATCAGTTTGACCCTTGATGTTACTCTATGTTGAGCTGATACTGTATTTAGTACTTTACTCAACACATACTTATACTAAAAAACGGCATGCTGAGTGATACTGTTGTTCCAGGGCACCAAGCCATCACTAAGCATGCCAGGGAAGCTAACAGAGAACTCGAGGGCCGTTGTGTTGCTTAGGCGTATACTAGCTTCTGGAGATATATCTACGGATGCAGATCCCAAGCAGATTTAGGTATCTCAGCCTGTGTTCCTCGAGCATAAACTCGACAAATTTCGGACAAAACTGAACAAAATCAAAGCTGAGTACTTCGGTAGTGATCGTAAGATCTAATCTCCATTTTGCTTTTGTTGTGTAATCTATGGTTTCTTGCTGACATTTTTAAGAATATGATCCCCATCACTGTGTCCGGGCTGCTCTGCGGACCATATTACAGAAAAGAAGAGGAAGTTATCTGTTACAATTGATGAATCTTCAGAGTCATTAGATGATTTTGTTACAAGACAGGAAACCACCTTGCCTCAGTTATTTCAGCCTTTACACCTAATATTTACGTGGACTGAACCAGTCACAACGACAAAATGCGTAACTTCGGCAATCTTACTCCCTAGTGATGTTGGAGCTGGTGCATTTTCTTTGAGAGTTTTAGAAGGGGGGAGAGAGTTATATTTGACTGTTCGTTGGCCAGAGGCCTTTTCTGATCTATCAGTTATGCATTTATAAATGGCTCATGGCTTCTGACAGAAAGATAATAAAAGTGTATCACCCTCGATGTATTGGGTTTTAGCATGCTTTAAAGGCTTTAAGGGAAAGTTCATCTGACGGCGTTGAGTCGTATGGTAGAATTGATTTACCATTTCCTGTGCATCCGCATATACATAGAAAGTACAATTTAGACTGGCGCGATAGTAAAGGCCATATGGTCTACATCGAACTAAGGCCTGTCCAAGATAACTACTCGTTCCTGCGTGATGAGAACTCCTTCGAGATCTTCTAGGTTACAGTAAATAATTGCTTGATATAAGCTGTGAGATGTATGTCTTTGACATAATACTGTTGTGTTCCAGAATAATTTGGAGTTAGCACATTATTGGAAGTACGTAGGAACGAATTATTTTCAAAACTAACTTTGAATTTATTTAAACCCGATATTTACCGCACCCCCCAGTACAGTACAGTCTAGCCTAGTACAGCAGCTTGAAAGTATACGATACTCTACCAATTTGACATATCTCCAGATGTGCCAATGCTTCAAATCAGGGGTTCTAAAAACTTGGAAGAAGATAACTTTATTTATACTCAAATCGAATACCACCGAATCAAATCAACCCCGCCTGAAAGTATACAAAAGGATCAAATTATCTTCCACCAAGGGCGAAACAAAGAAAGTATAAGCACAAACCATGCTATACTCCTCTCGCCTATACCACCAAAAAACTAGCGTTCAAAAATGCCAGGTGGTACACACCTTTCCCAGCTAGAGCGCGTAAAATCCTCTCCTTCAAAGAAAAGAAGGCCTCAGTATTTCAGCAATTGCCAATTAGTTGAAGGGGACCAAGGGTGTCGTCAAAAGTTTCCTTGACGCACCGCAGAGTTATGGAGAGGCCAGTATATCGTGCTGGTCTCGAAAAAATACCGAAAAAGCAGAAAAGAGACTGGTGCGGGCTGCGGTAAGTGAGGAAAAAACAGCCAAGTAGATTCTTGAGGAACTCAATCTAGAGTTCTCTGTATCCAGAGCCCGAAAATATTCTAGAAGCATCGTTATTCTGTACTTCAAAAAGGTACAGAGCTCCCCGCCTTTAACGAAGGCTCACAAAGGTGCTCAAATGGATTCGGCACAGGAACATGTCACGATAGACTTGAAAAAGCGGCCCCGTTTGTTTTTTTCTAATGAGAAAGGTTCACTTTAGATGGACTTCCGATGGAATAAATGGAATATACAGATGTTTGCATGATTTAAGGTTTGATACTGAGTTTTCTCGTCGTCGGGAGCAAGGAAGTTCTGATATTATGGTGTGGGAGGATTTTTCTATTGATTATATTTGGGATTTTCAAGTTCTGGCGGGACAAAAAGTATTGGGTAGTTACATGAAGTTAATGTAAGAGGCTTTTCTTCCAAAAGCAGACGATGTTATACCAGCCACCTGGATATTTCAGCAATTCAATACTCCTATTCAGAAATCAATGGACTGGTTTCAGGCGGAAGGGATACGTTTGGTGAAATTTCCGACCAGCTCACCTGATCTCAACCCAATCGAAAACCTTTTTAGAGTCTTAGCGAGGAATTTTTACGTAAATTGGTGTCAGTTATCTACTTTTGCTTACTTCAGGTTCTTGTTTTAGGTTTTTGGAGGGAACTACATCTATCATTTTGGAAAAATTGATTTGCGTGCATGCATGGGCGTGCTGTTGAAGTTATTGTTAAGCAAGGGTGTCATACGCACTATAAGTTTGGCTTATACCGCATTTTTTTGCTTCCATTGCTTTGAGTGTAAACGTTTCGCATACTTTCAGTCGGGTCATTTTTTTCCATTGAGAATATGCAAAACCTTTTTCACTGAAGTATAGAAATTTTATTTTTATTAATATATTTTGGACCTCTGGTTCCGTTGATGTGATTTGTTTAATTTCGCCAATACATTTTGAGTTCTTTGAAATCAGTGTCCTGTTGTGTTATTTCGAGCGGTATATGCTTAGACCTTCGCTATGTGTATTTAATATGAAATGCAGATTTACAATTCCAAATGGTTTCCAGCCAATCTTATCATCTCAATAAAGAAACCCCTTTTTCCTGTACAGTAGAGGGGCACTGATCAGCACTAAGAGACTTTTCTCTCGACTGTATTTCTGATGTTTGCATTTATGCACAGCTCTAGTTGGTGCCTTCTGGTTGTATGATTAAATTGCATTTTTCAACTTACGGGTGAGCTTTTCTGTAGCGCTCTGCATGCATGCATGGGGTGGTTCATGCCGTGTTCCCTCCGGCAGCATGCATCGAGCTGTTGAATGTTGCCGGAGGTATGCTCGTGATTATAGTAGTTTATGTAATGTAAAGAGGCTTAAACTGCTACTTTAAACTACTATCTTTACGGCGTGAGTTACAGCCCGCACGGTATTCTGAGGTCCCTTTCTCTCTACAAACATGCTCAGAAAAATCCTGAGGTAACCTTTTACCTTTTAACGAATGGTATGATACAGTACTACACTCTACAGTACCTAAATACTTACAGCACTTTGGATACTGTATTGTAAAGCATCACTTCTAAACCAGGAAGAATACCATTACAGTGCTGCAAAGTATGGTCAAGGTAGTTGCAACAGGGGACCCAACGCATGCTAGACAAGATGAATATGCGGGAATGGGGTTGTGACGGGACTGAGATTCGAAGAAAGAGCTTCAACAGATACCAGAATTGGCTGAGCTTTAGGAAGCTGCTGACAACACAAGACAAAGGCCTTTTTTAAATGAAACTATTGACAAAAGGACCGAAAACTCGCGAAATAGCGACGACATCTGTCCTGGGAGTAATACAGTCGGAATTGATACCAATGAACTTGCTCATCTGCTTGTGCTCCTTAGGCATCTTGAAGAGGTGTTTAAATCTTTTAAAAAGTCTGGGGGAATCTTTCAATGGTCCAACTGGGTAAAAAGTGAAATCGACAGATGTGTAGCCTAAACTCAGTGCTCTCGCCTTTGACGATCGAACATTTTGCCCAAAGGTATGCTTCAACTCGGTAGTAAGTAACATTGACTGCTCTAAGGCTCCCTGTTCAACCTTGAGAGCAACCACTGTTGAGGTGGACTCTAAAAGCCTTTGGGAAGAATCAGAATATAAGGTACAAGGAATTCAACGTAATTGAATGAAATGACAAAGAATTCGCTTCATACTTCGATCGAAAGGGAGTGAGTTTAAAAGGCCTACTTAGTAAGCGGCTACTGACCGCTTCTTCTATTTGGAGAATTGAAACTGGGTATAAAGACAAATTATATATGGAGCCTACCTCTAGGCTCATCAACATTGAACAAATCTTCAGCGATTTTTTCAATGTTGCCTGCATCAGCGTCAGCGCTGATGCATGCTGCTCACATCGTTCAGACCGTGTACCGGTCTCTAATCGGAACGATGAATCTGAAGGAAAGGGATATCTCCGGAAGTCCATAGATTAGACTTCATTGGAAGACAAGCTAAAGACGCACGTGGCTGTGATAAATATTTTATCGGCAGGAGAGAAAAAGCAGAATGAGGAGAAGAGTATCAGAAGTTAATTGACTGATGTAACGACGATGAAGAAGTCAACCGAAGCGGAAGAAACAGAATCTATGCTATTTTCGCTTTGGAAGATTACCAATTAGGTCGAATAGATGACAGAGTAACACACTGTTAATGAATAACACAAGAGACTATACGATATTATGAAAGAAAAGCGTATTGGTTTTTTGACGATTTGAACTGCAGACTTGTCACGGCTTCACCTGCAAAGGGAAAATCGCGATGGTGACAATGAAGATATCAGTTAGAAATTTCTTCTCGGATTCTTAGACAAGAGCCGAGGCTCAATGCTGTAGCTCACATTTACCGGTTGATAAGCTGATGTTTAGATGTTACTATTTGAACGCTGTCCGAAGAAGGCTCAACGGAGGCCTTTCCTTCTACGTGATAAGGTCGATTGGATACTATGATTCCTTTGTCCACTGGGGCACCAGAATTTGAGATTTGTGGAAAGCTAGGTCGAGTGCAAAGGTTGAATAACTACAGTCCTTCTCTTTGTGCTTCCATGGCCAGAAGGCTGTAAACACTGTCGCCATCCCCTCCGACTACCTCATGCCCTATCATATATGCGATACGATCTCTGAAGGTTCCAGAGAGAGCGTCAAATGGGGTGACTTCGGCTGGATAAGGCCCCCGCTCAACTTGAACAATGACCGAAAACATTTTTCCAAGTTATAATACCTGCACTAGTTCCACCCATGTCGAAGTACGCAGGAGTAGCCGGTGCCAAGGCTACTAGGATGGTAGCGGCAGCTTTCCAACCAGTGGAGCAGGGTACGGGGGAATTAACTATCCAAATGGCGGTAATAAAGGGGTGTTGGTGGCGGGTATGTCAAAAGTGATGGCAGCTATAATTAAGATGGCTGTGTCTACAATTTTATAGTAGGTAATTACGGCGGTGGTGGTGGGACCTATGTCATTTTCTCCCTCCCCGTGCCAATACTTTCATATCTTCCCAACTCCCTTCGCCCCATACTCCTCGACCTCTTTAGTGACATCTTCCGCAATTTCCACAGCGCCCGTTTCACTCAAATGAGATGAGAAATGCTCTACAGGATTATAGCCCTAGCCAAGCTGGTCCTATGGAGAGACGGACGGTCCGTGCCCCGCAACCGGAATCGATCGAGGGCTTGTGCGTCCATTTATCGCCGCATCACCCTCGCAAAGAAATTATAATGTCGTCACTTGCTCTCAGAAGAAACAGCTGCCCACGGCGCAATTCTAAGCCCACATAACTTCACTTCCCCCGACAGATTTTCCCGATGCAGAAGTTGGGCGGCTCCCTCAGCAAAGCCGCGCAAGCTCTCCTGCAGCACTCGCCCGTGGTACCACCAACCTCGGATAATGCCACGAAGATGGCCTCCCTCCACCCCACTCCGCTAACTACGGTTGTCGAAAAGCTTCCTGCAAAATTACCCCCAGCACAAGTTCACTGACGCAGAATTCCGCCGCAAAATCCGCAGGCTCCACTTTGACAGAACCCCGGGTCCCTTATTTCTATCCGTCATAGCACTGCCCTCATATGAGGACAATTTCCGTACATTTTGGAAGGGTAACTGTTTTGGATGCCCGAAATTTTTACTGGAAAAAATGTTTTTTATGTGAAGTTACAGTACAGTAATTTTTACTGTACATGCGCACTCGTTTCTGAAACCCCCCACGATAATACGAACTATTTTCTTTCCAAAAGAACGTCTTTTTCACAACTTCTTGCGAAGCGCGGAAGCTTGTGAGGGAAAGTTGCTCTAGCTTTAACCGAGCTCAACAATCTTGAAAAGTTTGTTTTGATCGGCCATCTACACTCATGAACTAATGCGGAGGGACAACAAATACGCTGAGATTTAAAAAATTTGTATTGAAAATAAGTGCTAAAAGTGGTCCTCATATGAGGATAACGGCCCAATAGACACTAGTCACTGCGAGAACAATAAGGTAATGTTCTTTACTATACAGTTCTCGACGGATTCTCCTTGGTAACCAATGAAGGGCGTCGTTGTCGGAAAGTAACCCACAATGTACTTTGTCTCAAAGGGTACAGTACAAACTACAATACAGTATAATTTACGTTCGTCCATTCGCCAAAGCTACTGCAAAGGCGAGAGATATGGTTTATTTTCAGGTTTTCACGCCTCCGAAGAGCTCGACCAGTGTTTACCCAAGAACGTGAGGAGATTTATTTCCACATACGCACGTAAAGCTCATATATGAGCCAACCTTGGAGTATGCAAGAGCCAAGGCCGAGACATTTAAATTAAATTTAAACTTTAAATTAATGCTGCATTCAGGTCAGAATTTTTCATGTGCGATGGCAAGGAAAGTCTCTAAGAAAACAAAAAACACAGGACTCTGAACGTTTTCATCGCTGGCAGTAAAAAAACCACACTTAATCCTTAAGGAATCACCATTGCGTTGATGGTTTCCTCAAATGCCCAGTGCCTGTTGCTAGCTACATTATAGTCGGCCAAAATGCTCAGTTATTCGTACCGTTTAGCCTGCAACATGGTTTGAACGAAATTTGTAGGGCCCTGTTGAATGGCTGGGAGTGTTCGATGAATTCTGGACACCCAGTAGGCACTCAAGAGCCATGTTCAGTACTATATACGGCCACAAATATGGAGCCCGATTGCCATATACAGCACTGTGCATGCGAACATCGTCACTTCCATTGGAAACTAAGATACTGTCCTTGGATTTTCTTCCGCGGCTACTTTTTCACGGGCTTAGGCCCGGATTGACCTCGTCTGTACTACCGTTTTGAAGTTTACGACAGATCGGGAGAGGATGGGGAGGAACAGGGAAGGGAAGAAGCCCAAATTCTATTACCGCACCTGCGACATCTAGTTCGTCAGTGCTGGGCAATGGGGCGTTCACGAGGGTGTTGGAAGGCACTAGAGGGCAGAACTGAGGCAAAGGGAGAGATAGAACCCTCGCAGTGTACCTACTGCGATATCACTTTCGCCCAGGAGATCGACATAGAGACCCACCTGCGCAGTCACAAGCATAGTAGTACACTTTACTTCCTCACCGAGAAGAGATGTAACTAGAATGTTTCATTGACTTTCTCTTGGTAGAAACAAAAATTATAGAAAATAGTAAAAAAATAAAAATAGAAGCCCTCAAATAGAGGTTCGAAAAAAGAACCCAGAACCCCTTCCGGTGCCTAACAAAAAACAGCGCCCATAGATCCCCAAACCTCGCACCACTCGCAGGGTATCAACCCTAATTAGGCCGCGAGACTCGTCCAGAATTACAGCAGCTGTTTTTTGAAAGGTATTTTGAGCGATACTAAAGGCCACAACAAATTAGTTCTCGTTTTCCAGGGCATCACATGGAGAACGCAATAAAATTCTGTGCCATCAGTACTGATTAAATCAGTTAAGACTTTGATTATTTCAAAGTAGTGCTAAGGCAAAAAAGATCAGTCAAATGGAGAAAGGATGACCCTAGTATAAATACAAATTTGGAGTTTTAAAGACCTTGATTCTACTCTTGTATTAGAATTGACATCAGCAGGATAGGATAGGGACTTTTAACGGCAAGCCATCTCGCGTTCGACTTTAGCACGCTCTCCCTCCTCTTGACGCAACAAATGATGCATATCTAGCAGGTATGCACCTTTTGCCTGATATGATGCCTTTAAGATAAATTTATGAAGTACATGTACATATTCACATTGCTTCTGTTATTTTGTTCACTGTTTGTTCCTTCCAAGGTCCTAATTTTTAATATTACATGAACCATGCTGTTGCAGTGCAGCGGTGCAACAGTTGCACCACAATCAGTCGCACAACAGATGCTTATCTTTATCCCTGGACGATGCCAAAAAACAAACCTCGATATGAATGCAAACCATTGCATTACAAAAAAAGGCTTACCGTTAATAAGGCTCTTAGCGAGAGTCAAGAAGTATTGATCAAACATCATAATTCCTCACATCTAAATATCATAATTCCTCACATCTTTGAGGTATTTCAGTCTACAGTCTATGTGCTTAGTTTAACTCACTTGAACCAAAGTGGCCCTCTTGGGCAGTTGCCGGTCCGGACCATTGGCGAGATGACGGGAGGTAAAATCACCTCGGAAACTGACGGGGTGTTTTAAGCTTGCACATAGACTAAGTGTACTTACGAAATTCAGTTAATAAGTGAAGTATTCTAAGGTGTCTTAGACTTACATATAAAACGCGAAGACTACGAATTTCTTGTAAGCAATGATGCGTACAGAGGGGAAGTCGATATTAAGTAAAGGATAAAAGAATAATTGAATAAATGGTTCATGAGATGGCAAAAAGCTTTTATTGCTACAGTGAGACTCACTGTCAGCCTCATCGATGGATGGAGAAAGAAGCCTATTCATAGCCAGAGATACTTCCTTACGGCCCCAAAAGCTCGTGTTGACTTTCAAGAACAAAACGGCCTCAAACATAATTGGAGACATACTTTTTCGCAGATGTGTTAAAACTCAACGAGCAGAACTGAACAACCTCTCAACAGATACCGATGTCGCAGGGATAAAGCTGCAGTTAATGTACAGGCATTGAGTTGTTCGTTTCCTGCGTTTTTTTGTAACTACTCAAAGTACGAGAGGTTGTTAATGTCAACTGCCAAATCGGTATCATTATATTCTTTGCGCAAGTGCAAAACAGCTTGTCTTTCTTCTTTGGTATGATAGCGGTCATCGTCTGTCAGATTTTTCACAACGGTGCTTGCAAAGTTTGGATATCTCACAAGACGAGAAGTTGTACTCAAATGGGTCTTCATATCGGGATGGTCTTCTAGTATCTCATCAAAAACAAATCTGACTTGGTCTAGAAGTAATCTTTTTTCTGAAAGTTCACCGTAAAGTTCTTGAACTTCTCAAAATGTGACAAAGCGTCCATGTGAATTTGACGCTGGCGAGAAGAGGGCATGAAACTTTCAACTTCTTGCAGACCATCCAGATGTTCTTCAATTCGAAAAAACAGTTTGACCATATCAAATTGACTTGAACACCTATTTGCATTCGGTTTCAATGCTCCAAGATGTGTTAATGATCGCAGCTTGGTAGCATTCTTCAGCATCTTAAGCAGGTTCATAAGCTCTGAAAGGCCCTGAAGATCATTGGTAACTTCAGTTCGATCCTTTATCCACGTTTGTACTGCAAGGTTGAACTTGTGACTGGCGCATCCGACTAACGGAATTGAAGTCTGTCTGCGATGAAATCTTCCTGTTCATAGAGCATTCATCCCCTTCAAAGGCGAAGGTGTCCTCTAGAGACCTTTTGTATAGTCCAAGTGTTGACCTGATTAACTCTATTTGCTGCAGTGCCCCTATACCGTGTTCAACAAGCAGAGGAGCGCACGCGAAAAGGGTTTCTTGATACTATACCTTTTTTCTTGTAAGTTGGAAAGATTGCAGTGAAGTGGGTATGTTTTTCTGAGCATCCATCGAAAATGATGCGAAACTTGCCAGGCAAATCTTGCTCTATTATTTCTTCCGCGACTTTAGAAAGAACGAGAATATAATTTCGAAGGGTTTTGAAGGAAATTGTATTGTGGCCTATCAAAGCCTTTGTCCGCTGATCGTCAATTTCTACTAGTGGCTGATTACGCACCTCAAACCAATCCATAGCCTTAATGGTCTTCATTTCGTTCTCGTTACAGAAAGAAAACCCATCAAGAACACCCTTGAATGCTTTTTCTTTTCGTTGAACTTCTCTTTGTAACCAGGATCAATACAAGCTTGAAGATGACTTTTGAGGTTCGTGTACCCAGAACCAACTGTTTGACGATAGAATCCGCGACATTTTCTGTTTCGGCACTTATAGTTTCCTGGGTCGTCGCATTCTTCGAAGTAAAAGGATATGAGCTCGGCTGTATCGGCTTCCTTGTTCGACGGAGATTTTGGAAGGTATGCTCTCTGGATTTCCGATCCAGAAGCACATTCTTTACTTTTGAATGATGCCTGCCGTCATCGAGAATTTTTCAACAATTTACTATCCATATCCAGTTAATTTTAAGGGGGAAAATGTCGGATGATTTAATATTTGAAAAATATGGTCGGTTGTTGCCCGGAATTTCCTACAGGATTAATTTTAAGTAATTGCAAATGTTCCCTTGGATCAATTATTAATTGGAGTACTGCAATTTTATTGAATATTTCTATAAAGAAAATTTCTCAGAAATTAATAATTTTTTCCAAATAATTTCAATTAATTGTCAGGGCAATACATTACATTGCAAGCCTTTACCATCACGACATCCCTCAGGGAACAGCTGACCATATTTTTCATGCATTAAAAACACCCCAAATTTCCCCCCTCAGGGCAATACATTCTTTCCGAGCCCTGGTTCTGCAGTTCATTGACGACTGCGAACTCCGCCGAAGGCCAGCTTCCGAGCGCTGAGACTCAGTCGGTATTTTCCATTTCATTGAGTTTCTACTCTAGGATAGGGTCAATTTTTTGTATGAATCTCTGTTGCTATTCGACATTATAAACTGCATCAGAGGCCATTGCATTTTAAGTATAATTCGAGGAGTCCAGGAGTATGGAGAGGGAAGTTTTTGACGCGACGGTGACCTGATTATCGCAAGAATCAGCCAAGAAACAGCTACATTTGTGCCATCGTACAATGTGTCCATGAATAGGAACACACGTTTTGGGGTACTGTTAGACGTAATTGAACCGTATAGAGAAGATGTTGGAACCGTATCGAGCCATTTTAAGAAAAGTCGAGTGTACGAATCGGTCCTCGTAAAAACTCCTGCGTTCTGTCTTTAGAATAAACTGATAAAGCACTCAAAAGCATCAGGAACAAAACTGATGCCGGAGATCATAGTGGCCAAAGTTTTCTCGAAACTTGGTGGGATTACAATTTCAGATACTCTCGTCGATCCGATTCCTGAGAGAACTTTATGCATCAGTACAGTATAACGGGTACACCCGGCAGAAGTCTCTAGAATAGGATATGGCGTAAAGGCGCACATAAAAACAATATAAATAGAATTATTGATTTACTGTTTACCTGACCGGATCTCATTGAGCGCCACCGTTCTTACTTTGGCTACAGTATACTTTACATCATTAAATCTCACTTCGGTTTAAATTCGCTTCTTTTTGAGAATTTTATTGCGCTGCTTACGTGGAATAAAAATTGAATTTCGTTCTTCACGCGGATGTACATGGGATTGCTTCCTTTGATGTTGAGAGCTAGTGAGAAATGTCTTTCATTAAACTTCTTACAACGGCTTAAATTACCTCGTTGCAAAAGGAAAAGAACAAGTTTAGTTTGCTACGAGTTGGGCAAGTACTCGTCACTATAACTTATTACATCAAGATCAATTTTCACGCCTGTCACTCCAGTTTGAGGAAGTATTGGTGCTGAAAACTATACCTCTCGAAATTGTAATTTTTCAAGAAGAATACGTTTCGTTCGTTAACGTCTCACAGCCTGGTCTATTACAAGCAGTAACAAAATGGGAGCGGCGTCTCCGCGCAACTCTCATACATCACGAAAAGTAGTTCTATTTTTTTGGCAAGAAACTGCCGAGAGGATTTGAAACAACATGCACGACTTTAGAGTGAATTTCATACACGTAAATTACCTTTCCAATTGATGTCCGTTTAGCTTTTGTTTCACTGAGCTTTTGCATACGAAGTTTCATTTGGTAAACCGCATTGACGGTAACGAAGTAAACGAATACGCCATGTCATCGGCCTGCGGAGGGGCCCGAGACAGATCGGACATCGCCATTGACGACCTTTTCATGAAAGTGATGCTTTGGTGCATCCTTTAGACCGTATCGGTGCACGTAAAGAAGTTGGGGTTGATCACGGGTGTGAATTCATAGAGGAGGAGAGTGATGGGATTGAACAGGGGTGCTGAGAGACAGAAGGGAGACGGGCTGTGAGGTAAAGTTGGGGAGTTTATGGAAAACCCAATAAGTTAATTTTAGTACAGTAATTGGGTAATAACATTAATAATAATACTGTCCAGCAATGCAAAAGATGATTTAACACAGCCAATGAAAACGCAATAACCGTGTGGACACAATCGCATACGGATTAGCAAGCCAGCATCGCCCTTTAAAAGAATTGCGTTTGAAACGGATCCATATCTTTCGAAGCACAATACTGCACAGTACCGTACGTTACATTTGCCTTCCGATGGATCGAATTTCAGTAAAGTTCAGAACGTATAGCAACACAGCAGCATTCCATTGCTTCCTCTCTTCAAAACTAGGTCAAGAGCAAACACGTTGCTAGAGTTGGTGCAACAATCGCCATCTTCCATCTCCAAGTTCTCATACGACATCCGCGTCAGCTCTTTCTACTACGACAACCAAAATGCCTCGAAACACACTTCTTTTCTCCGCTCCGCTCCCTCTATCCCGCTCTGTAATCTTCTCCCATCCCTTACTTTCTCTCCCCCACCAAATCCATTCCCCCCACTTCGCCGTCCCCACGACACAATATTGGCCCTCCCCTCTCCCTCCAGCACCCCCTCTTCCCCCTCAAACGCCCCCGTTCCTCAACCCGCTGCATCCCGACACTCCCCAAACTCCCCCCTCTCCTCCCTTCCTTTCTATCCTCCCTCTTGTCCTCTACTCTAGGCTCACTCATAGGAGCCGGCGGCGGCATTCTTCTCACCCCTCTTCTCACCTCCCGTCTTCGTCTCCCGCAACATCTAGCCCACGGCACATCTCTCGCCGTCCTCTCCCTCACTGCTCTCTCCTCCACCATCCGCTACTCTCTATCCTCCCAGGCCCATGTTCCCACCGCCCTCATTCTATCCTTCACTGCTCTCCTCACCTCTCCTCTCGGCGCTCGATCCTCTGCAAATCTCAATCCCACCGATCTCCGCGCCTTTTTCGGTGCCTTTTTGTGCCTCGCTGCTCTTCTCATGTTGCTCCGTCCATACGTGATGAACAGTGGCGCAGTTGCGTCGTTAATACCGTGGATTGCGTTTCCAATACTGGGTCTGGTTGGTGCCATCAGTGGGTACCTGGGCGGATTGTTGGGTATTGGTGGCGGCACCTTGAATGTTCCCGTCCTAGTCTTGCTGCTTGGGTTCGAACAACACATCGCGCAAGGAACAGCTTTGATGGCCATGGTGATTCCATCTTTACGTGGCGCGTGGGCGCATTGGAGATTGGGGCAAGTGAAGACAACATGGTTACCTACGTTGGTCGCCGGCGCCTTGTGTGGTGGTTACGTCGGCGCTAGCGTTGCAATCGGCGTGAGCCAGGAGGCATTACGAATAGTATGTGCGGTTTTGTTCGGCGGAATGGGAGTAAAATATGTTCTCGGGGCGTGGCGCAAAAAGTAAGGATATCGGCCCAACGAGTCTGACCCGTAATCGGATGTGGGTGTCTGAGTGTGCGGTGTGATTTAATTCAACCTGAAACTGGTAATGGGTACGGAAATCAGTGGAAATGAAGGTGTGCGTTAGTGGTCGACAGTCCTCGGTGCCTTACGTGGATGAGGATGCGGCCGATTGAGCAGCCTGGCGAACTTCTGCGGCGCGTCGGGCAATATCGGCATTCCAGGCGGCTACTTTTGGATGCGCCTCGACGGCGTA